>JAVMKO010000003.1:22674761-23106119 GCA_032164245.1 Sternotherus odoratus | reverse complement strand
TCTGATAATTCTGTTCTTTACTATAGTTTCAACCAATTTGTCTGGTATCGAAGTCACGCTTACCAGCCTATAATTGCCAGGATTACCACAGGAGCCCTTTTTAAAAATTGGCATCACATTACCTATCCTCCAGTTATTTGGTACAGAGGCTGATTTAAATGATAGGTTACAAACTACAGTTATTAGTTCTGCAATTTCACATTATAGTTCCTTCAGAATTCTTAGATGAATACCAGCTGGTCATGGTGACTTATTACCGATTAGTTTATCAGTTTGTTCCAAAACCTCCTCTAGTGGTTCTGGAACAGTTCCTCAATCTGGAATGTTCCTCAGATCTGTCACCTAAAAAGAATGGCTCAGGTCTGGTAATCTCCTTCACAGCAGTGAAGACCGACACAAGGAATTCATTTAGTTTCTCCGCAATGGTCTTAATCATCCTTGAGTGCTCCTTTAGGATCTTGATCATTCAGTGGCCCCATTGGTTGCTTAGGAGGCTTCCTGTTTCTGATGTACTTAAAAACATTTTTGCTATTACTTTTTGAGTTTTTGGCTAGCTGTTCTTCAAATTCTTTTTTGGCCTTCCTAATTATATTTTTATACTTCACTTGCCAGAGTTTATGCTTCTTTTTATTTTCCTTTTTATTTCCTTTTTTCCCCCTTTATTTCCTTTATTTTTATTTCATTATTTATTTATTATATTTATATAATTTATATTTATATTTATTATTTTATCCTTTATTTCCTTTATTTTTTTCCCTTTATTTCCTTTTTTTTTCCCTTTTCCCCCCCTTTTTTTTCCTTTTTATTTTCCTTTTTAAAGGATACCTTTTTGCCTCTCACTGCTTCTTTTACTTTGTTGCAGGAGAGCAACTCAAATACATTTAAAAAAGATGACCTATGAGGTAAGGCTAATAGACTTGGGCATATTTAGTCTAATGAAAAGACTGAGGAGAAGATGCCAACAGTATTCAAATATGTAAGTTTGTTTTAAAGAGGATGGTGATCAATTCTTCTCCACGTCCACAGGGCGCAGGATAAGAAATAATCGGCTTAGTTTGAAGAAAGAGAGATTTAGGCACGATTTAGGAAAATCTTTCAAATGATAAAGATGGTTAAGCACTGAAACAGTTTATCTAGGGAGGCTATGGAATCCCCATCATTGGTTTTTAGGAACAGGTGAGACAAACACCTGTCAAGGATGGCGTAGGTATACTTAACCCTGCCTCAGCATAGGGGATTGACTAAATAACCTCTTCAGGTTCCTTCCAGCTCAACTTTCTATGATTCTAAAAAAGCTAACGTTTTTAAACACCACTGTCTATAGGTATGTCTTCACTACCCGACAATGGGTAATGATCGATCTATAGGCGATCGATTTATTATGTCTCATCAAGATGCGTTAAATCGATTGCTAAAGGCTGTCCTGTTGACTCCGGAACTCCAGCTCGCCGAGAGGCGCCAGCTGGAGTCGATGGGGGAGCCCGCTGTTGACCGCTGTCACCGTGATGACAGCAGGAAAGTCGGACTACTGTGCGCCGACTTCAGCTATGTTATTCACTTAGCTGAAGTTGCGTATCTTAGGTCAAACCCTCCCCCAGTGTAGACCAACCCTTTGTCTACAGTGATTACCAAGTAGTGGCTAAAATGTGCAAATCATGTGTTGGCTAAGAAGCTTGCTAAACACACTGCATTTTCCTAGTCTAGACACTGTGCCTACGTTACTAGGGTGACAGGGAGTTGAAGTAAAAGGTCTATCATGTAGCAAGCAGTATTTATACTAATTAAATAATAAACCCTGTAGAAAAAGCAGCTGCCTCTCCCTTACTCTATGATCACAGGCAAACACAATGACCTTCTGTTTCCTAAACACAGAACTTAATTAAATGAACTAAAATAGAATTTCAATTAATTGCCAGAATTGGGCATATAGCCTTTTCTCAGGCCTCCAGAGACTGAAGGGCTGGTGGAGGGAAGCCAATAAGAGGGAATTATTGGCTTTATATTATTATTTGCACGGCAGTAGTAGAGGACCTAGTCAATGATAGGCATTGCATGCATCTCTCACCCTCTATCCCATGCTCATCATCATGACATCTGAGTGTCTATGGAACAAATCTGGCCTTCCAACATCATTGCGGTTGCCAGGGTTCTCGACACAGTGCAGTCAAGCTGGTCTCTATTGCTCCAGGTGGAACAGGATGTTGGAGTTCACACCCATTGTATGTCTCAACAAATAACTTGCTCCATTGTGACTCGTTATGCCCTGGCATGCCGTGGGTACTGCAGGTGAGCGAGAGAGCAGGACTGGTGCATCTACCACTACATAGATTCACGAGGCATGGGAGCTACTAGAGCTGGGCAGGAAGGATCCCTCAGGGTATGACTGCACTGCAATTAGACACCCGCGACTGGCTTATGCCAGCTGACTTGGGCTCAGGAGTCAGGCTAAGGGGCTGTTTAATTGTGGTGTAAACATGCCGGTTTGAGATGCAGCCCAAGCTCTGGACCCTTCCACCTTGCAGGATACTAGAAGACAGGCCACAGCTTGAGCATCTACACCACAGTTAAGCTGCCTGCCCCACAGCCCAAACCCAAGCATGGGCCTGCCATGGGTTTTTAACTGCAGTATAAACATACCCTCAGTGGCCCAGCAAAGCTCCCTAGCACTCGACCCTGTTTCTTGGGCTGTGCATTGGTCTAAAAGATCTGTCACTATGTATTTCTCCTTTGAATCCAAACAAGCATTTCTGACTGGTAGGGCAGTCTTTACACACTCCTCTCAGGAGCGGATACTGAGATCAAAGTAATTTGATTTGGAAATGAATCCCAGTTCGAATCAAAGACTCCTGAGACTGTTGCATCACCACAAGATGCCACCTGTTCTCATTCTTGATTTTTGTTCTTTATTATAGGCAGGCTTGATTACTCAAGATTCAACCATTCAGGATTTGGATGAACCAGGGATTTATATGGAGTCAATATGATATTTTCTGTTTTATTATCTATGCTTCCTAATAATTCACAACATTCTTTTAGCCTTTTTGATTGCCACTGCACACCGAGTGGACTTTTTCAGAAAATATCCCCAATGACGCTAAGATCTCTTTCTTGAGTGGTAAGAGCTAATTTAGACCCCATCATTTTATATGTATAGTTGGATTATGTTTTCCAATGTGCATTACAGTGGAACCTCGCAATACCATGCCCGGCTATAGCGCAAATCCGCTTATAATGCGGGGCGCGCGGGGCTCCCAATGGTGGCGGGGCGCGGCATTTTGATGTTGCGTGACCCTGCAATACTGCGACCCGTGTTTACCACGATCGGGTATTTTTGGATCCCGATCATCGCAGTATTGCGGGGTCCGACTGTACTTTGCATTTATCAACATTGATACACTGTTGACTCATATTTAGCTTGTGATCCACTAGACCCCCAGATCTCTTTCTGCAATACTCCTTTCTAGAAAGTCAATTCCCATTTTGTATGTGTGCAACTGATTGTGCCTTCCTAAGTGGAGTACTTTGACTTTGTCTTCATTTAATTTCATCCTATTTATTTCAGACCAGTGGTGGGCAATCTGTGGTCCGCATGCCACACACAGCTCATCAGGGACGTGCTGACCGCCACTTCCCGCAGCTCCCATTGGTTGGGAACTGTGAACCGTGGCCACTGGGAACTGTGGGGAGCCATGCCTGCAGATGGCCAATGTCAGCAAAATATCTCACAGCCCGCAATCAGATTACCTTGATGGGACACATGCCGCCCGCGGACTGCAAGTTTCCCACCACTGCTTCTGACCATTTCTCCAGTTTGTCCAGATTATTTTGAATTTTAATGCTATCCTCTAAGGCACTCCCAGCTTGGTATCTTCCACAAATTTTATAAGTGTATTCTCTATGCCATTATCTAAATAATTGATGAAGAGGTTGAACAGAACAAGACTCAGAATGGATTCCTGCAAGACCCCACTCAAAATGCCCTTCCATCTTGACTGTGAACCACTGATAACTACTCTCTAGCAATGGTTTTCCAACTAGTTATGCACCCACCTCACAGTAGCTCCATCTAGGTTGTATTTCCTTAGTTTGATATGCACTCAAACAGGATTTTGTTTACATTCATGGGGAAAGACTATTCTTCAGACTAGGATAACCAGACAGCAAATGTGAAAAATTAGGACAGAGGGTTTGGGGTAACAGGCGCCTATATATGACAAAGCCAGGAATATCGGAACTGTCCCTGTAAAATCCATACATCTGGTTGTCCTACTATAGACAATTCCCATACTAGCACATGAATAAGGGTACTGGTGGACAAACCATCTGTATTTGTTGATTGTTATTTGCTGTTTGCCATTTGTTGTTCATTACTTTCCTGTTTCCAAAATTTCAATTATCCAATCAGGAAAATGGAGCCTCAGTAGAGGTTGGGGCCTCTAGACACTATTGTAATACAAATCAATAATAATAATAAAGATATTTGAAGAACACCAGGATCAGTTTTCAAGCAATTTGGAACTATAAAAAGGACTAAATTAATCAAAGCTTCATGCAATTATTTTAGGGTATAAATTTTGTGGAGAAACAGTTTTTATAATGAGTTTACAGTAAACAGGTATAAAAATACCACTCCATTACTTGATTCAGAGTAGCAGCTGTGTTAGTCTGTATCTGCAAAAAGAACGAGGAGTTCTTGTGGCACCTTAGAGACTAAAAATTTATTTGAGCATAAGTTTTCATGGGCTACAGCCCACTTCATCATATGCATAGAATGGAACATACAGTAGGAAGATTTTATATATATGATATACACACAGAGAACATGAAAAGGTTTATTAATATTATATACATCTTTTCATGTTCTCTGTGTGTATATCATATATATAAAATCTTCCTACTGTATGTTCCATTCTATGCATATGATGAAGTGGGCTGTAGCCCATGAAAACTTATGCTCAAATAATTATATATATATACACACACACACACATTTGTACTTGAGACATTCTTGCAGTAAATATGTATTAGCTTCACATTGCCTGCTTCACCTGACTTTGGTTAGGCTTTGCTGTTAAATCAATTAAACATTTTACAGATTGTATTAAAATGTTGATTTGGAAGTTTTTGCTGTTGTTCAAATCTGCTTACTATCATCAATTAATGTGATACATTTATTCCTAAAGACTAATTTCAACATCATTTTTGCCAACCAGACACATCTCAACTAAAGAACAGTATGCTTCAGTGTTTGTTTTCAGAGCAGCAACAAATACCATACCTTAAATGTTACAAGAAGAGCTGGACTAAAATGTTCTCTTTTTTCTTTGTCAAAATATTGAATTTTGACCAAAAATAAAAATAAGGGTCAGCATTTTCACAGACTCTCTTTTTTCCAAAATGTTTGTTCCATTATTATCAAAAGATCAAAAGAGAGTTTTTTGGGATTGATATCCGCACAGGTCAAGGACTGAATACTCATGGAGATTGGGGTGACACACTCACTCCTAGAGTTTCTGGTGCCAGTGCTTAACCTGACCTGTGGTTTATACAGAGGGCTTCTGTTTCCAGGCTTTCAAATCCAGATACTCTCACAAACAGTAAATTAATTTCCCCAAAACCCTAAAATAGACTCCCAATGAATGAGGTGTCTCTCAGTGAATTTCCACATGCGAGGCTTAGCATTTTATCATTTGCATGTTTTGAATACATAATATTAATATTAGAATTCTGCTTAGAAGTTTGGTTTGGTCAGAAAAACAATCAATTTTCTCAGGGTTACATCTACAAAATAGACTGGTAGAATATATACTATTTTCATCACTGCATTACAGACTTTCAGCTACTTCAAGTTCTGAGTCTATGCATGGAAACTGGATTGTTTTTGTTATATTTTGATTAAAGCAGAGTGCACTTTCATTACATCCCTGAGGTTTCTAAGGTTTTACTAAAGATGTTCTTTTGTTTAGAAATATGCCCATATGGAGAACAAATGATGAGGATTCAGACATAATAAAGAGTAGGTCAGTTTCTATGGAGAAAACAAATGGACTAGATCATAACAAATTGTGAGAGAAATGGATTTTGGTTGCTGTTTGGCTTGCCATCAATTTTTTCCCCTGGCCATGGGCTGTATGTAGAGAAAGTATCATTAACTCTTTCAAACCTAATCTGTATTTTCAAATTTCTTAGGAAGGGCCTGGCAGGGAGCTATTAAGGGTCTTATAAGGGTTAGAATTAAAGCTGGTTGAACAATTTTCAACCAAACAGATTTCTTTTGAAAAATCGGGTTTGTCAAAATCAAAACATTTTGTGGGAACATGTTGATTTCAATAACATTGTCAATGGTAAAAAGTCAAACAATAATTTCAGTGTTAAAAGGTTTAATTTCAATAAGATAAAATGTTTTGTTTTGACATCATTTAATTTTGTTTTGATTTTATAGTGTATATATATATTAATTATATTATATTCAGGTCATATTTAATATTTTATATCATGATTATAAAGTTTTGACATATTAAATGAAATGTTTTTATATTCTCAAAATGAAACACTTTGATGGTCCTGAACAGAATTTTTTTCAGAATGGTTTTTTTGTTGGAAATGCTGGCTTTTCATTCTGATTTGGAATGAAAGCAACTTTTCAAAAAAGTCATAACAGAACAGAAATTTCATTTTCCAATCAGCTGTCATTAGAACTAATTATAACATTTATTTTTTTCTGTTAAGCAAAAAAGTGAATTCAAGAGATTAATGATGAACAACCAGCAAATGTTTGATACGATATTGCCACAAATTCTGATAGTGTGATTGAAGATAGAATGCTAGGTAGATAAAAAGATAGTCTAGTCTCTATAGAATATAGGAGAACAAAGGAAAAAAAGAGCCAAAGACTAAAAGAGCACTAAAAGAAAAAGAGCTCAAAGAGCTAAAAGACCTAAAAGAGCTCAAAGAGCACTAAAGGAAAGGTTTAAGGAGCTAGAAGAGCGCTTGTGACTTCTTCCCTACAAGGTATTTTATAGGATCCTGATACTATGTAATTCAGGCCCAATCTACTATACTCAAATCTTATATCCATACCCTAAGAAATGTATGGGTACTCTTATCCTGTAGGTTACTGGATTATGACAGTTACTCTCTATATATTAATAAGGATTATCTCTCTCCAAAAACTGCCAAGCTAGGCTCTCATGGCGACTTCCAAGTTGTGGTGAACCCTTCGGTTACCAACCGGTTGTAGACGCCGGAAATCTGTTCAGTATTGTGTATAGTCCCTCCTTATGGCTCCTCAAAGTTGAGGGACCATTCGTATCTGTGCTAAAGGTTACCTGCTTTTATGCTGACTTACTCAACTAATTACACTTTTAACTATTTAGCGGATCTTACTGGATACAGGCCGGTAGGCTGCTTGCATTTCAGCATTTCCGCAAAACTTATTCTATGCATAATGATTAGGAAACACATATCATATGCCTCAACACATCCTAAATTCAAAGGAATTAATACTGATAAAATATAAGAATGGAATGGATTAATTTAGAAAGAGAAACCTATTATTTCATATGGCTGTCTGGATTATAAAATATAATAGCTAGCAAAATAATCCTCGGGGCTACAGCTTCCAGCAGGGCAGACATGGCTCTCCTGGTTCTGCCCACCAGGGGCAGGTTGTGATCCCGCCCTGTCACTCTCTGAGGGAGGCCATGCCTCCTCGCTACAGTATAAACGTATAAAGCAAGTTTGTGTGTATATTCACACACTCATATGAATGTATGTATAATATTATAGCAGGAGCTGGTAGCTCTGCCTATTACTAAGGCTGCCTGACATTTCCCACAATAAGATCCTGTTTTCAGTTGCTTACAACTATGGTAACTTTTAACTAGGTGCACTGAAATTTTCTGTGCTGGGTGCCCACCTCAGGCTGAATTCCTCTGGAAAATTTCAGCCAAAATGGTTTGGACGTTTCTGAGAACAAGGCTAGAGAAAAATACATTTTTTACCCATAGTTAAAAAAAACAGTCAACCATTTCTTTGAAAAGCGGTAGCTGCTTGTTGTAGCAAAGATTTGAAATTTGGCAGGGGAGTGGCATTTGTGTCTGGGATGTGCTTACTGCCGCCCCAGTGAAAATCCACCCAAGTCTGGCCAAGTTTTAAGAGGCTGAAAGTTATCTGCTCAGAAGAGGCTATGGAGATTTTAGGTGCTAAAATTGAAGATTCCATCCTCACTGAGCATGCTCAAGCTTCCCACAGCTCCGAGTAATGAGCAGGCTGTACATGTGCCATGCCCACAAAGTAACTGAATGTACTCCAACCCCTCACACCACCGGTCTGACGCAGGACTGCACACGCACCATCCCCACAGAGTGGGATGGAGCATGCGCCAGCCCAGGACTACCGGGGAATTTCCCGGTAGTGGCTGATCTCAATTACTTTGGGCCAAGATGGGGCTAGGCCAGGGGTGGGCAAATAATGGCCCACAGGCCAAATCAACCCACCAGACCTTTTGATCCAGCTCTCAGCTCCCGCCAGAGAGCGGAGCCAGGGGTTTGCCCCACTCCAGTGCTCCAGCCAGGGAGCAGGGCTAGTCCATGCTCCGTGTGGCTCCCAGAAAGCAGCCGACATGCCCCCCCCCCCAGCTCCTACATAATATGCAGAGGCGTGGCCAGGTGGCTCTGCACACTGCCCCATCCACAGGTTCCAGCCCCGCAGCTCCCATTGGCTGTGGTTCCCAGCCAATGGGAGCTGCAGGGGGGGTGCCTGCAGACAGAACAGTGTGCAGAGCCACCTTGCTGCACCTCCATGTAGGAGCCGGAGAGAGGAGCTGCTTGCAGTAAGCTGCCCAGACCCTGCCCCTCCCACCCTCTGAACCCCTCAATCCCAGTTTGGAGCCATCTTTTGTACCCCAAACCCCTCATCCCCAGCCCCACTCCAGAGCCAGCACTCCCAGCCAGAGCCCTCTCTCCCATAGATCCTTCCCGGGCCTTCAAAGTATCGTCCCTGCCCGAAGGAGCTGGCAAGTCTAAGGACAGTGCAAACATGACAAGAGAGAAGGGAAGAAAATGACATATTACAGTGCATTTGCAGTAGGAGATACCCACATACACATAGCAGCTGCTAACCAAGTAATAAGAGCGTGTTTGATAACTCTTACTTTATTTCCTGGTCATAGTCACCTAAACAGGATAGGGTTTCAATGGTTAAAAGGCTCAAGGTGAAAAGGAAGGATCAGAAGGAAGTATCTACTGATTCCTGTGATTACTGTTACATGCCACAGTCTAGTGGCTAGACCATGTGTTCTGTTCCCGCTCTGACACTCGTTCACTGGGTGGCCTTCGGCTAATCAGTTAGGCCTTAACCTCTCTTTGCTTCAGCTTCCCAAGGTATAAATTGAGAGGGGTGTGTGTGTGTGTGTGTGAGAGAGAGAGAGAGATCATGCTCACTTATTTCACAGGACTTTTACAAGACTTAATTTATTGGTGTTTGTAAACAAGAGCTATCTGGTCCATAGTGCATAATATGATTGTGGTGAAGTGGAGATTCATCCACAACTGGTCAGAGGCAAAGGTTAAACACTGACCGTGTTCAGTTGCCAGAATGTGGATCTGGCAACCTGGCCACAGCCAAACATACATATGTTAACACAGAAAAATAGAAATATAGGACTAAAAGAGACCTTGATAGGCCATTTAGTCCAGACCCCTGCACTGAGGCAGGACTAAATATCATCTACACCATCCCAGACAGGTGTTTTTCTAACATATTCATAAAAACTTCCAATGACGGACCAACCTCCGTAGGTAATTTGTTCCAGTGCCTAACTACCCTCACAGTTAAGAAGTTGTTCCTAATGTCTAACCTAAATCTCCCTTGCAGAAATTTAAGCCATTACTTCTTGTCCTATCCTCAGTGATGAAGGAGAACAATTAATCCTCCTTTTTAGAACAACCTTTTGAAGACTGTTTTTGTGGCTCCTGTTGCATACAGTGTTAGGGTATGTCTTCACTACAGGACTAGGTCGATTTCCCTTAATTCGATTTTCTAAACTCGATTTTAGAAAATCGAATCAGTGTGTCCCCACCAGGACAGCAGGTCGACAGTGGTCCACACTGTCTGTCCTAGAACTTTTGCAGGGGTCGACATAGCCTGCATTGCACTGTGGGTAGGTAGCCCACAGTGCAGTGCGTGCTGGACCCCCCCCCCCCCGGCCAAGCAGCCCCGCGGACCCCCCCGCCCGAACAGCCCCCCCCGCTGTACCCTCCCCACCCAAGGGGCGGGGGGGGAGCCGGCGCGGGGCTGCTTGGGCGATCGGGTCAGCTGCCTGGTCAATTTCAGGTGAAATTGACCAGGCAGCTGACCCGATTGCCCAAGCAGCCCCATGCCAGCTCCCCGCCCCCAGCAGCCCCGTGGACCCCCCCCCCGCCCGCCTGAACAGCCCCCCCCCCCGCCGTACCCCCCCGCCCGCCCGGGGGGGGGGGGAGCCGCGGGGCTGCTTGGGCGATCGGGTCAGCTGCCTGGTCAATTTCAGGTGAAATTGACCAGGCAGCTGACCCGATCGCCCAAGCAGCCCCGCGCCGGCTCCCCCCCCCCCCCAGCAGCCCCGTGGACCCCTCCCCCCCCGGGGGGTCCGCGGGGCTGCTCGGAGGTCGGAGGCTTAACTTCAGATGCCTCTTCACTTACTCACGGTAGACACAGAGAAGTCGATTTTAGCCTTACTTCTCTCGTCAGGCAGGAGTTACAAATTCGATTTTGAGGGCCCTTTAAATCAACTTTAAGGGCATGTATGTGAAGACAGGTACACGTTTAGTTCAACCTAACGTCGTTAAGGTCGAATTAAAGTGGTAGTGAAGACATGCCCTTAGTGTAGCCGTGTTGGTCCCACAACACTAGAGAGACAAGGTGGATAAGGTAATATCTTTTATCAGACCAATGTTTTCTAGATCTTTAATCTGTTTTACTGCTCGTCTGGACTTTCTCCAATTTGTCCACAACTTTCCCAAAGTGTGGTGTCCAGAACTGGACACAATATGCCAGTTGCGGCCTTATCAGTGCTGAGCAAAGTGGAAGAATTACTTCTCATGTCTTGTTTACAACACTCCTGCTACTAACTACATCCCAGAATGATGTTTGGGTTTTTTTGCAATAGCATTACACTGGTGACTCATATTTAGCTTGTGATCCTCTGTAATCCCTAGATTCTTTCTGCAGTGCTCCTTCTTAGGCAGTCACTTCCCATTTTCTATTTGAGCAATTGATTATTCCTTTCTAAGTGAAGTACTTCGCAATAGTAGTTATCAAATTTCATCCTGTTTATTTCAGACCATTTCTCCAGTTTGTCAAGATCATTTTGAATTCTAATCCAGTCCTCTAGAGCACTTGCAACCTCCCACAGCTTGGTATTGTCCACAAACTTTAGATGTGTATTCTTTATGCCATTAGCCAAATTATTTATAAGTTACTGACTAGAACTGGATCCAGGACAGATCCCTGCAGAACTCCAGCTTGATTGTGAACCATTAATAACTACTCTCTGAGTAGACTTTTCCAACCAGTTATGCACCTATCTTTTAGTAGGCGTGTCTAGTCTATATTTTTCTAGTTTATTCATGAGAAGGTGATGAGAGACATTATCAAAAGCCTTACTAACGTAGAGATATATCATGTCTACTGCTTCCCCCTATCCACAAGGATTATTACCGTCAAAGAAGGATAGTAGATTGGTTTGACATGATTTGCTTGACAAATCCATGTTGACTGTTACTTGTCACCTTATTATCTTGTAGGTGCTTACAAATCGATTGTTTAACTATTTGCTCCATTATCTTCTGGGTACTGAAGTTAAATGGACTGGTCTATAATTCCCTGCATTTCCCTTTCCCCCCCTTTTATAGATAGGTGCAATATTTTCCCTTTTCCAGGCCAGTCGCTGCCTCCATGAGTTCTCAAAAATAATCCCTACTGGTTCAGATATCTCCCTAAGAATTCTAGGATGTATTTCATCGGCCTGGACAACATGAAGCCATCCAACTTGTCTAAGTAATTCTTAACTTGTTCTTTTCCGCTTTTATCCTCAGATCATACCTGATGTTCACTATGATAGTTGTCCAATCATTGCTAACTTTTTTGATAAAACTTGAAACAAAGAAGGCATTTAACACTTCGGCCATTGCTGCACTTTCTGATATTGTCTTTCACTCCCCATTTAGCAATGGACCTCCCTGTCTGTGGTTGTCTTCTTGCTTCTGTAATCCTTCTGTCAGGTGGGGCCAGCAGCAAACAGGGCTGGGTTCAAGATCTAGGGGATTCTTTTCAACAATACAACACAGAACTTTTACTGAAAGGAGGGAAGTCACCCAACATTAATTAGGGAAAGTGCCATAAGCATGATTCATAATCATAAAATTGAGCAGGACACCAACCCGAGCGTGCGTGGGACCGTGCCTTCTGCCACACGTTCTTGAGTTCTACAACCAAAAGTTCCTTTTCTGTGCCCCTCTCTGCTTCCTCACCAGACCCCACTCACAGTGGTTATCCTTGGTCAGGGAGGACCCAGGGTTCAGAGGTGCATTTCTGTGAGTTCACCTCCAACCCAGGGGAAAAGGCACCTTGCTTGCTCTGCCGTATGAGCACTTGTTCTGGCTGGCCGCCCCAGCAATCGCTGTTTCTCATCATCTGGCCACCCCACCAGCCACAGTTCCTCTCCACTAGGTCCTACCTGCTGCAGTTCATTCCTGCCTGGCCAGATGCCCATTTGCCAGCTGTCAGTCACCTTCTGCTGCCACCTGCCTCTCTGTTGTGATGTCTGCACATCAGTCTCTAGTGATTTCCAGCTCTTTGCAGGTTGTGATTAGTAATTTCCAGCTCTTTGCAGGTTGGACAGAAACACTGCCCCACCACAAGTGATTTCAGCTCTCATTTGACACTTTACCATAACAAAAGGCTCCCAATGAAGCCTATTTAGCTCTATCTTTAAAGAGTGGGGAGGAAGAGGTGAAACCAGATTGGGGACCCTTAGGGCATGGTTAGACTGGCGCTTTGCGGCGCAAAAACCCTCCTGTAGCGCAATAATTTTCATAGCGAACACACTTCAAAGGGAGATTTTGCGAAATGACTCCCTGTTTAAAGCGCAAGTGTTAAACCTCCTTTCCGAGAGTGGTAAGCCTTTTTGCGCTAGCGCTATTGCACAAGGGTGGGAATGTGAACACCCATTGCGCGTTAATGAGCCTCCAGCCTCCGGCATCCTGGCCCAGAATTCCCAGTAGAGCCTCTCCGGCCAGCATTTAAAACTCTTCTGGCTCCTGCTCAGGTGACCACACGTCAGACCCTCCCCTAGAAAAACCGCCCACCCGTGTCCCCTGCCGCTGCGGGCGGCAGGGCTGCCGGTTCCCCGCGGCTACCGGCGGCAGCCTTGCCGTGCTCCCAGCCTCTGTCCCGGGTCCCCGCCGCTGCGGGCAGGGCAGCCGGGTCCCCGCCCCCGCCCCGATCCCTGCCGCGGCCAGCTGCACGCCGGCCCCCCAGTTCCCTGCCGCGAGTTGGGGCGGCAGGAGCTCACGACCCCCCGGGGGGTCGCAGATCCCCAGTTTGAGAAACCCTGAATAACCCCTGGAAATGTTTAGGGAACTGACAGCATGAATTTCGCACTCGTTCCCAGTTTCCCTGTCACCAAAGCAGGTTGCACCCAGCTGAATGCTGGGATACCTGCCCTATCCCGCAACTGCTACTGCCGCCAGAAGCGCGACAAATGTATCCATTATTTTGCGCTACAAGGTTTCAATCTGCACAGTCTCTAGCGCGATACCTATTGCGCTACATTGGGAAGCGCTACAAATAAATGCGCTATAATCTTCAGTCTAACCATACCTTTAGGGAGAGTCTATACCTCCTGGCAGGGCCACCTGTACCCATCCCTCTTACTTTCATAGGGGTCTGGCATTCTTGAAGTCCACCATCTTTAATCTGCTATTTGCCCTCCTACACTTCCTTAGAATCATGAACTCTGTCATTTCATGATCACTTTCAAGCAAGCTGCCTTCTGTCTTCAATTCTCAACCAATTCCACCGTGTTTATTAGAATCAAATCTAGAAGAGCCTCTCCCCTAGTCCGTTTCTTTTTGTCATAAAAAGTTGTCTCCAGTGCATTCCAATAACTTGTTGGATAATGTCAAGAATCAGAGAGGTAGCTGTGTTAGTCTGGAATTGCAGCAGTGACAAAGAGTCCTGTGGCACCTTAAAGATAATCTGTGCCCCGCTGTATTATTTTCCCAGCAGGTGTCTGGGTAGTTGAGGTTCCCTCATCATCACCAAGTGGAGTGTTTTGGATGATTTGGTTAGTTTAAAAAAAAGCCTCATCCACCTCTTCTTCCTCCCATGGACATCATCCTTAATTTTACCCTTTTTATCATTCCCCAGAGACTTTCACTAGGTCTGCCCCCCCCCCCCCACACACACACACTTCTGTCTCAACCTCAGGGCAAGTGTATACATCTTTGATATAAAAGTTCTATAAAAAGCATGAATACAGTATAAGCTCTGGTTCCACGGTTGTAGGGTAAATTTTATGATTCATTTTCTGCTCTCAGTTACACTAGTAAAAATCTACAGCGACTAGGTTTCTTCAGGGGGAATTATTCTGGACTTGCAGCAGTATATCTGAGAGAAGAATGTAGGACCCAGTATGGTGTATTTATTTAAAAATGCAAAAAAAAAATTTGATACTCCTTACCAACTGAAGAAAATGAGCCTGATTTTTCTTCTCTAGAGCTGTATTGTTGCTCTTAATTACATTATATATGATTGTGTTTTGCAATTCATTTTAAACATTGTTTTTTAAAAAATATTCTAAATGATAGGGTTGTAAAGAAAATTGCATTATAGCTAGATAGACATACACGAAAACAGTTAAATTGCTCTGCTGAGCAGATTGTGCTTTGCTGAGTTTCACCAGAAGAGGGTATAGTTTGGAAGGAACCCGACATCAGCTTGGAATTCCTATTGTGTTTAGAAACAGCAAAAGGAAAACAAGCACAAGTTTCTCCTCTGCACACTTCCTGTCACTGTGTGAAGGAGTCAACACATACACTACAGACCCTAAAGTAAAAGTAAACACAGCAGCTTTCCTTGAGTTCTTGGAGCGGAAGACAAAAACTGCACCAGCTTTATGTGGGATCACCCTGCTGATTGTCTTTCAAAATGATCAATTACTTCACTTTTCATGAATCAGAACAAGGGATTTTTTTGAACTGATGTGACTGCCACGTATGTGAATAAATATCACTTCAGAGGAAGAGAAAGAAAGAATGGACCCTGAAAAGACTCTGAAGCACTGAAGTAGAGGGTGAGTTTTGTTAAGTGGTTTCTCCTCTTTCGTATCTGCTGGAGGAGTTAATTTCTTTCTACCGTCCCTGCTTCTACGCACAACAGCCTGATGACTTGTCTTTCCACTGCAGCTTGTTGCATACCTTGCAAGGTTTTACTGACTGCAGATTTATTTCTGTAACCTTTCCTAGCATAATTCGAAGTAATTTCAGTAAGATTTGTAATATATATTACCCGGTTCTGATTTGCTTTCACAAAAAAGCTACAAACAGCAAAGATTTGGAAGCAAACTAAGAATTGATATACATATATATAAATCAATAGAATTGAAATGGCAGGTGAATCTAGATTTCCAGATGTGGACAGTAATGGATCAGAAAAAAATGAAGCTATAGAGATTATAGTCAATGTTGGTGGGATGAGGCAGGTGCTACATGGAGAAAATCTGAACCAATATCCAGCAACAAGATTAGCACAGTTGATCAACTGTTTATCAGGGGGATATGATACTATTTTCTCTCTTTGTGATGACTATGATCCTGGGAAAAGAGAATTTTATTTTGACAGAGATCCAGATGCTTTCAAATGCATTATTGAAATATATTACTTTGGAGAAATTCACATGAAGAAAGGAATATGCCCTATATGTTTCAAGAATGAAATGGAATTTTGGAAAGTAGACTTGAAATTCTTGGACGACTGCTGCAAAACTCATCTGAGCGAAAAAAAGGAGGAACTGGAAGAAATAGCCCGAAGGGTGCAATTGATTCTGGATGATTTGGGAGTGGATGCCTCTGAAAATCGCTGGAAGAGATGCCAGAAATATATTTGGAAATTAATGGAGAAACCAGAATCATCCTATTCAGCTAGAGTAATCGCAGTGTTGTCCTTCCTATTTATTTTAATCTCATCTGTAGTAATGTGCATGGGGACCATCCCAGAGCTCCAGATAGTAGACTCCGAGGGAAATCATGTGGAACACCCAACACTGGACAACATTGAGACAGCGTGTATAGGCTGGTTTACCTTGGAATATGTGCTTAGACTTATTTCTTCTCCTAATAAACTGCACTTTGTGATTTCTTTCATGAACATCGTTGATGTTTTTGCAATACTTCCCTTCTATGTCAGCTTGATCTTGACCCACCTGGGTGCTGGAATGATGGAGTTAACCAACGTTCAACAGGCTGTTCAGGCTCTTCGGATCATGAGGATTGCTAGAATTTTCAAACTCGCACGTCACTCCACAGGGTTACAGACTTTAACCTATGCTCTTAAAAGAAGCTTTAAGGAGCTAGGGCTGCTTCTTATGTACTTGGCTGTTGGAATCTTTGTCTTTTCTGCCCTTGGTTACACCATGGAGCAAAGTCACCCTGAAACCTTATTTAAAAGCATCCCTCAGTCATTTTGGTGGGCAATTATAACCATGACCACAGTTGGATATGGGGACATATATCCTAAGACAACACTGGGGAAACTGAATGCGGCCACCAGTTTCCTTTGTGGGGTGATAGCTATAGCACTTCCCATCCACCCCATCATAAACAACTTTGTCAGATACTATAATAAGCAGAGAGTTTTAGAAACAGCTGCTAAGCATGAACTGGAGCTGATGGAGCTACACTCAGGTGAGGGGAAAGTTGGAGGCTCCAAGAATGAAGTGGAGGATCTTATGGGGGAAGTCATGGAGCATCCTTCATGGAGCAGACAGCTAAAAGTTTCCCACAGTGACACCTTCATTCATCTCCTATCAGATGAGAAACATTACAGGACCAGGCTTCAAAGCTGCAAATAAACTCAATGATTGTCACTGTTCAGCTATAGAGTGGGACAAATTGACAGTCTTCTACTGAACAGATTAAAGGGACCTGTCAGTGTTGAGAGTGAGCACTGCCGTTCTTTTCCAAACATGAATACAAATTAACCCCCATCGCAGCTTCATTGGAGGTTGGTAAGACTTTGTTTTTATTACCTGACGTATAAAATTAGGCTGCAATTGAGATGTGACTGATTATAATTAATACATCCTGACAAGATCAATGTGTAACCATTTCAGAGATTGAAAACAGCTTCTTGATCAGTAATATGTACAAGTACTTGGATGTTAAGCTTTATAAAAATCAAAATTCTGTATGTGTCATAATAAAGAATAACAATACCACAGAGAACGTGTGCTGCAGGCTTTGTTTGGGGTTTCTATAGTTAGGAAATCATTTTCTAAAAACATTAAATCAAACTGTCACTCATAGGTGCTGCAACTAGGGGTTCTGGGGGTATGGAGCATCCCCTGGCTTGAAGTGACTTCCATCATATACAGGGTTTACAGTTTGGTTCAATGGCTCTCAGCACCCCCATGATACAAATTGTTTCAGACACTTCTGCTGTCACTCCTAAAATATTTAGGTGTCCAGTAAAGTGTAACAAGTAACAAGTGGTATTTTTATCCAAGTACTAACTAAAAATATGATCACACACTGTGGTTGTGTGAGCCAGTCAAAAGATGGCTTCTACATTCTATAAAGTGCAATTATGGGTGACTTTTTGAATAATAGTGTCAGTCCCTCTTTCTGTGAAAAATCTATTTTAATATGCCACAAAGATCTCTTTTAATCTTTGTGGCATGGAGCAGAATCAGTGTAGTGTGATAGGGTTTTTAAATCAAGTAAAACAAATAGTCTTTATTTAATTATAACAGAAATATTTGCTTTTACAATTGTAGTGACCTTCAGGTTATTTTAACTCAATCACTTAAAAAAAAATTATAAAGGTAATTTCTTTTAATTTGGTATAAAGCCAAACCAGGTTGATACAGGGAGTTAAGTTACATCAGAAACAAAGAATTTCAAATCATTGGAAAATAAATATAAAAAACTAGCAATAAAAATTATAATCTTTATAACATTTATGGTGATGAATTGTTCATTGGATTGAACAAAGCATTGCTTTATTTTCTTAATAAAATTAAACAACTTTCATGCTTGTAATAGCTATTTGGTTTTATTATGGTTAATTTAGCATGTATCAGGTTATTTTATTAAATCAACATAGACACTAAGCCATGGGCCCAATCCTGCAATCCTTGTGCAAGCAACACTTCTACTGAAGTCATGTGAATTTTGTAAGGTCTGACATCCATGGGTCTGATTTTGTAATTGGTGCAATTCCATTAAAAGCAACATTTACATCACCATAAAGCTGGTGTAATGGAATAGGGAATCTGCACCCAGATGTTTAAGAGTGTGAGTCCAAATAATTAAAAACAAAAAAATCACTTTTGTGCCTCCCTGTTGCAGCCTATATTGTTTATTTTCATTACATTGCATGCATAATACCCCCAGCCCAATTGAAGTATGAGAGCTAGCTCCTACGTTTAGGTAGGTTGCTCCTAAACAGTTCCAGGGGAACTTAATGAGGGCTGATTGCACAAAAGAAGGTAGGCTCCTAATTTCCACTGAAATTAAATAGAAGTTAGGAGCCTAACTCCTTTTGAGCAATCCGGTCCCAAGTTCTTTGAAATTCTTCCACCTCGTAAACACATTTCCCGTGATCGATGTTGATGTTGGAGACTGCATTGAGGTATATGGCCATCTGCACACAGGATCTTTTCAGGGTTTATGTGGGAGACTATAGCACATCTGCAGTTGTTTCCCACTCCCCAGCCTCAGCACCAGTCCAGCCTAGCTTCATCTCACCATCCCCATTTAAAGATCCCAAGCTCCATAGTTTCCTTGTAGAGATTACAAAGGAAAGGAAAAACAATGTATCCTGGGTGGCACTTCCACAGTCTCTCTAGGGCTGGGGTCTATTGGACCCCCTCACTTTTCACCTGTGGAAGTGGAGGGTCTGATAACACCCTTGTTCTTCCCTGTCTTGTTATCTAAATGCCTCATTATGATGGCCTAATGCTCAGCAATTTCAGTTTAATCTACAAGCTTGTTTCGTTGTACAATCACAGAAGAGTGAACAGGATGTGAAGCAATATCCACTGATATTTTCTTTCGTTCCTCATCTATAAATGGGGATATTAATATTTTTCATTACCTCACAGGGAGGCATTGGGATGAATTAATATTATGAAAGCACTATAAAAATGGAAAACATAAAAAGGCTACGTAATATCATTAGTATTGTTCATTAGCATTAACCACTTGCTGCTAAGGCACACAATTGACTTAAAAGAATATTAAATAGAGGAGTAACTTATTATTTTATTAAGAGTAATCTTATTAACTTATTTCTTCAATTAAGCTTGGTCCTGAACACAGCGTGGTGCATAAGCTACCCCATGGCAGAGCGTGTCTTGGGCAGCATTGTGGCCAAGACACACAGCTGTGAAGCACCACTCTCCCACTGCTCCTTTCTTGCTGTACAGCAGCGTTTCTCAAACTGGAGTCCACGGATCCCAGGGGTCCTTGAGGGAACTCCAGGGGGTCCGCAGAACTTGCTACTCAATTCCTCCCCCACCCTCCATCTCCTGGAGGCTACTGAAGCCAAACTGGGAGATTTTAGATGCTAAAAGTCCAGTGGCGCAGCGGGGCTAAGGCAGGGGCCCTGGCTGCCCTGGCCCTGAGCCACCCCCTGAAGTGCATTTATGTGGTCCCTGGGGGGGCCAAGAGATCGC
This sequence comes from Sternotherus odoratus, assembly GCA_032164245.1. Lineage (NCBI taxonomy): Eukaryota > Metazoa > Chordata > Testudines > Kinosternidae > Sternotherus > Sternotherus odoratus. The sequence goes on along the minus strand of JAVMKO010000003.1, from coordinate 23,086,183 downwards.
AGTGTGTTGCCCCTGCCCCAAGCACTGACTCCAGAGCTCCCATTGGCTGGGAACTGCCGGGGGGCAGTGCCCAAGGTAAGCAACATCCCTCACACCCTCCCGCACCCCTCACCACCTGCCCCAGCTCTGCACCCCTCCCACACCTAAACTCCCTCACAGAGCAGAACCCCGTACCCCCTCCCACACCTAAACTCCTACAGCCCCCACTCCCTCCTGCATCCAAACTCTCTCCCAGAGATCGCACCCCCTCCTGCAGCCAAACTCCCTCCCAGAGCCCACATCCCACACCAGCCTGGTTAAAGTGAGTGAGGGTGGGGGAGAGTGAGTGACGGAGGACGTGGGGATGGCATGAGCAGGGGGTTGGAAAATGTGGGTTGGGGTCTTGGGGGAAGGGGTGGAGTGTGGGTGGGGCCTGGGACTGATCGAGGGGGGGCTTGGAAGTCCCCAAATTTTTGAAAATCAAAATGAGGCCCTGGGATTGCTAAAGTTCGAGAACCACGGGTCTAGAGGATAAGATAGTTACTGTAGCCTTTCAAAGATTCCAGTTACTTCCCTAGTGCTGCATATTCCTCTCCCATTGGACCAGGGCTGAACATGAGCTGGTACGGCATACTGGTAAGAACCCGAACTGGCCCGTATCCACCCCACATTAAAGCACTGCCACGGCAGCACTTTAACATCGGTGCCCCTTCCCTCCCTCCAGTCGGCGGAGCCCCCAACAGGGGAGACAAAAGGGGCAGGGACATTAAAGCGTTTATCGTCCCTGCCTCTCTTGCCCCGTAGGATAAAAAGGGAACAGCTGCCTCAACTACAGGCACTTACTGGTATGAGGTGGCTGAAGCCAGCTCTGATCCTCCGTATGGCCCCTTCCATCCAAGGCCCCGCCCCTTCCAGGGGCCAGAGCCGGCTCCAGCCCGCCCCCATACTGGTAAGTGTCTATCGTTACTTTCACCCCTGCATTAGACTCAAGCACATCTGGCTCTAGTAGAGAAGTTCATTTCCCATCATTGAAGACGTAACAGCCCCTCCCTAAGGATGAATAGGAGCAAGTACTTGCTCCCCGTGAATGTGCTGAAGAAAGTAGAAGCTGGTTGTTGCTGGAAAAGCCTGGCTTTCAGAGGGAGAATTGGCAGAAGTCATGGGCGAAGGGGAGAAAGTTTAAAACTTCTGGACTCAGTATTAAGCAAAGGGAAGGGAAGTGCAAACAGCTAATGATACAAGGAGGAACTTGAGAGAACTGAGGAAGCAGAGGGGGTGGAGGTTTCCCACCTAAGTGGTCCGGGGCCCGGGAGGGGCAGCTTCAGGGTGGGTTAATTTAGCTGGTCCCAGTCTGTCCAGGCCTTTGGAGTCTCTGCTTCAGAGATTGCTCCAAAAGCCCCCTATCTCACCCCATTCTCAGAGGCATCCACTGCACCCAGCCCTGCTCCCCAGCCACCCCCGACATTGCTGGCAGGGTGCTGTCTTCAGGCTCAGCACTGCCACCCGAAGCTCGCAGCACTGGGAGTTTCATTTCCCAGAGGGCATCTGCCCTCAGAGGTGTGGTAGGGGAGATTGTGACTTCCTCCCTTCAGTCTCTCCCTCAACTCCCCTGCGGCCTCCTGCCACGCTGGTCAGCCTCAGCGAGCAACCTGGTGCTGCGTTAACCCTGTGCCAGCCCCTCGCAAGATTGACGTTGCAGGCAGCATGATGCCTCCCCAAGGCAAAGGCACCGGCAAGCCACTGCCACCACTGCTCCTAGTCGCAGGTCCTGAGAAAGCCTCATGCATTCCCAGCCCAGGTCCCGGGAAGAAGAGGAGCAGCAGAAAAAACATGCGCTAAGCACAGCTGGGGGAGGAGCGCTGGGAGGGAGCCGCGGTAGGGGCTCTGGGGTGTGCCCTCCCGCCCTCCCTTTCCGTCAGGCCACAAGCAGCACTAGGAGGGTGGCTACCAATGTTCCCTCTAATTTTTGACAGGTCTTGTGTGCAAAAAAATTCTTCTGTGCAATTTTTTGTGTGCATGGTGTTTTGCTGTATGCGCGGGGTTTAGGATCGGTGTGCGCGCACACACGCACACAGCTCAGAGGGAACATTGGTGACTAGAGGGGGAGCTATGGCAATTTTTTGGGGTGTCTATAGCCCCTGAAAAACCCCTCCAAGCTGCCCCTGATGGGATCTGTTGGGAGGACCTCACAGTGGAGCTACTTCATACCTAGATCTGTAGAAAACCCCTTGAGCAGCATGTTCACCGCAGGGGGAAGAGGAGAGGGCAAGCCGCAGAAAAGGCAGCCACTGCAGGTGGGAGGCTGGAAGTTAATTTACCTCAGCTCCCCTCTCCCTGAGCAACTCCACAGTTCACTGTCGTACAGCAAAGTGTATTTCTTTTTGCCTTTGGGCAACAAGCCAAACTGTTTCCTGGATAGGTTCTCCACGGGGCGGCTGCTCTATGCAGCCATCCAGGGTTTGCAAATCTTCAGAAAGCATTGCATATTTACACCTGGAAACAACCCAGATTACATAGACTTAAAGCAAAGGAAGCTTCTGCAGATTAGTAACTGACTTCAATCACTGGTGTAAATCTGACTCCATTTTCTTCAATGCAGGTTTACCTCCGTGTAACTGTGAACAGGATCTGGCTCAGCATTTCTAATTTAATAAGGGTAATTCAGTACCAGACGATAACTTGTTAGGTAAAGTGAAGCCTGTGATGGGTTGGATCACAGAAACACCCTGGGGGCAGCTAACTGATGTGCCAAGACTAATTCTGCCATGGCTTTCTTGCCTTGGCAGCTTGGGACTTCAGTGCCCTGCTTGGTTTCAGCCAGACCGGCTAGCCTGCTGCAAACCCAGACCCAGGTCTGAACCATGTCCCCAAACAGCTGTAGGCTTAATTGAAAGCAGCTTAAGAAGTGTTCTCATCTTTAACACTCAGATGCCCAACTCCCCATGGGGTCCAAACCCCAAATAAATCTGTTTTACCCTTATAAAACTTATACAGGGTAAACTCATAGATCATTCACCCTCTAACACACTGATAAAGAGATATGTGCAGCTGTTTGGCTCCCCCCAGGTACTACTCTGGGTTAATTAATATGTAAAAAGTGATATTAAATACAGAAGGTAAGATTTAAGTGGTTCCAGGTAATAGCAGACAGAACAAAGTGAATTACCAAGTAAAATAAAATCTGTAAATCTATGCCTAATACAGTAAGAAAACTGAATACAGATAAAACCTCACCCTCAAAGGTGTTCCAGCTAGCTTTCTTTTACAGACTAGTCTCCTTCTAATCTGGGTCCAGCAATCACTCACACCATCTGTAGTTACTGCCCGTTGTTCCAGTTTCTTTCAGGTATCCTGGGGGGAGGAGAGGCTATCTCTTGAGCCAGCTGAAGATAAAATGGAGGGGTCGCTTAAAATGCCCCGTGCTCCCTGGGTGACTCTTACCATGGCCTAGCTACAGCTTCCGGCCTGGCCAGAGTTGGGCGGGGGAAGAGGAGGAGCAGGGGTAGGGTCTTGTACTGAGGAGGGGGCTAAAGCAAACCTCAGCCCCTCCACTGGGAAGAGCAGGCATGGGTTGTGCTTCATGGTGGGGGAGCTGATCACCCACTACAATGTACAACCCCTGTGGGTGCTGCTCTGCACCTGCCTGAGGCTTTCAGTTTAGGGATTTAAATAGACTTTCTCTTGCGAGTGGACGCCCCCTCCTTCCCCCTGCGTAGAATTCCGGCTAGAAGATGGAGTTTTGGAGTCACATGGGCAAGTCACATGTCCATGTATGACTCAGAATTTACAGGTAGTAGCCATTATTCACATGCTACCCTGAATGTCCTCATGTAGACTTCTTATGTGTATTGGACCCTTCCAAGATCCATTGGCCATTAAGTGCTTCTTGATTGAGCTCGCAAATTCCTTTCAAAGGAGGTGACCAAATGCCTTATTAAGACTATTTAAAATCAAACAAGTATACAGCCAATAATCATAACTTCAAATACAACAATAACACATGCATACAAATAGGATGAATATATTCAGTAGATCATAACATTTACAGAGATACGATACATGGCATATGTAGAATAAAACATATTCCAGTTATGGCATATATACATTGATAAGCATATTTCCATAAAGCTTTATGGGGTGCAACATCACAAAGCCTATTTTTACATTCTCTCCTGGTGTTCTGAGAGTTAATGGAGTGGAAATGGCTTTCAGAAGTGTGGGCGATGACACTGTTATTTTGCAATATGTGGCATTAGTCTCAGTGGAGTAAGATGCACTGAAGCATGCTTAGCCTCGGTGGCATGTCACAGCTCGGAAGCCAGCTTATGACATGCCTTTCAGTTCACTGAGAAGGAAGCAACGTGCCACAGAACTCTGCTACATGATTTTGATAGATTCCATGACCACAAGGGACCACTGTGATCATATAGTCTGACCTCCTGCATAACACAGGCCAGAGAACTTCCCCCAAAATTCCTAGATCAGACCTTTTAGAAAAATATCCAAACCTGATTTACAAATGTTCAGTGATGGAGAATCCAACACGACCCTTGGTAAATTGTTACAGGGTTAATTATTCTCTGCTAAAAATATACTCTATTTCCAGTCTGAATTGTCTAGCTTCAACTTCTATTGGACTGTGCTATAACTTTCTCCGCTAGATTAAAGAGACCCATTATGGAATATTTATTCCCCATGGAGATACTATGACTGTAATCGTCACTCAACCTTCTGTTTGTTAAACAAAATGGATTGAGCTATTTGAGTATATCAGTATAAAACATGTTTTCTAATCCTTTAAGCAATGGGGGGGGGGGGGGAGTGTGGGACAGTGACATGGGCTGGGGGCTGCTCTTGGGAATCCTGACCCCCTGTGCTCGGCAGGTGGAGGGTCTGGGGATCCCCACAGTGGCCTGTGCTCCCTGGGTGACTCTTACCATGGCCTAGCTACAGCTTCCGGCCTGGCCAGAGTGGGGGGGGGGGGAGAAGAGGAGGAGCAGGGGTAGGGTCTTGTACTGAGGAGGGGGCTGAAGCAAACCTCAGCCCCTCCACTGGGAAGAGCAGGCATGGGTTGTGCTTCATGGTGGGGGAGCTGATCACCCACTGCAACGCACAACCCCTGTGGGTGCTGCTTTGCACCTGCCTGAGGCTTTCAGTTTAGGGGGGCAATGCCCCTACCCCCAAACTACACCCATGTTAAAAAGTGGTGGCCATGGCCTCCCTGCAACCTTTGGTTCCAGCACCCCTTCTCTGAATCAGTGACCCATCTTCATTATTTACCACATCCCCAATGTTATGTCTGCAATCTTTGTCAGTGATGATTTTGTTTTCTTCTAGGTCATTGATCAAAATATGAAATAGCACAGGGCCAAGAACCAGTCCCATTTGCCATTACATTTTGAGACCCATCAGCTAAATGGTTGTAATCCATGTTGCTGTATGAACTGCTAGTCTATGGCTACTATCTATGCTATTTGTGATTACACGAAACCCAGAAGATACATGCCATAAAACCACATATTTTCTGTTTATATGCATGTAGGTTTATATGCAGGTGTCTACACATGGCCTGTCAGGGTAATCCCCTGGCAGGATGCCAAACAGTTTGTTTACATTTTGACAGCCGCTATAGCTCCTAGTGGCCATGGTTCACTGTTACCAGCCAACGGGGGCTGTGGGAAGCAATGCGGGTGGCAGGGACATGCTGGACACTTCTTCCCGCAGCTCCCATTGACCAATGGGAGCTGTGGGCGGCCATGTAAATGTAAATAAACAGTCTGGTTTTACCCTGATGGGCTGCATGTGGCCCGTGGGCTGCAGGTTGCTCACTACTGCGGTATGCTGTGAGTTGACCCAGGTTCTGCTCACTGCTGCAGCGTTGTTTTTTTTCAGGGTGGATACACTTTTGGTCAATGGTGCTCAAACTTTTCCTGCCATGCACCCCCTTCCAGTAATGGAATCACTCTGCGCTCCTCCCCCTCCATTACTGCACAGCTGGCTCAGCAAAGGAGCTTGGGATGAAGGCAGAGCAGAGGGGAAAACTGAGGATGGGGAAGAAGCTGGGGCTAGAGGTGGAGCTGGCCTGGGGCAGAGAGGGAATGTGAGCAGAGCTGGGCTGGGGGTGGAGCAGGGGGCGAAGTGGAGCTGTAGCTGGGGCCAGAGCTGGGCTGGGGCAGAACAGGGGGCAGAGTGGAGTTGCAGTAGGGGATGGAGCTGGGCTGGGGGGCAGAGTGGGGCTTGGTGGTGCTCTCTCTCTGCCTCCTCTGGGGGCTGGCCTGAGCCCCCCCCCCCATGCTCCCCCATGAGTGTTCCTCTACATCCCCCTAGGCGGCACACCCCACAATTTGGGGACCATTGCCCTAAACTGTCTCAGGCCTGCAGTCTCAGCTGAGGATATTGTATTTATTGTACAATGCTAATCTCAGGCATTATTCTGGTCTATCTTCAATGCCAGGCAGTGCTAATCTGACCATATGAATTGGTAGGGAAGAACCATAGTAATGGAGAGAGAATCTTGGGCTGAGGTATGTGAACTTTTCCTGTGTCCTGGTGGTCTGCTCAGGGCCATCCCTAGCTATTCTGGGTCCCTACGCTGCCCCCTTGTGGAGGGGGGGCAGGCCTCTGCCGGGGCGGAGGTGGGATGAGCCCCAGGCCTCCACAGGGGTGGGTGCTGGCTTGGGGGGCCAGGGGGGAACCACCCCCCAGCACTCACCGTCGGCACAGCTGGGGCCAGGTCACCGCACTTCCCACCACAGGTGACTGTGGGCCCGGCCCTGCTGAAGAGCTCAGGGGAGTGGGGGTAGGGCAGGGGTGGAGCAGGGGAAGGAAGAGGCAGAGCAGGGGTGCGGACTGTGGGGAAGAGTCGGGGCAGGGGCTGGAGCAGCACGCAGTTGCGCAGGGCACCAGGAAATTTGGTGCCCCAAATTTCCTGGTGCCCTACACAGCTGCGTATTTTGCTGTGCTGTTGTGAGGAATCTGGCTGTTAATCATGGGTGGCCTGCTTTTTTTAAAAATTAAGATGACAATGGCATTACTTTAGTAACCATCTGTGCAGTACAGCTTGGTATCAAGTGCAATTCTAGATAAGTGATGAATGATGAAGGCTTTGAGGGAATGGTCCCAAAACACATTGTTTTGGTAAGACTCTCAAATGTATTCCAAAATATATTGAAAGATTTTTTCCGTAAAGCGTGATCTGCTCTTTAATTTACAAACAGATGGCCAAGACGCCTGTCCCAGATTGGCTAGGTCGTATGAGGGACAGGTCTATAAACCAAACAGTTAGATACACATAAAAGTAAGGGTGCAGATCCATAAACTGATAATTGCCCATATTTGGCAGAAACAATGATCACAGAAACCCCATCCCTCTCCCGCAGCCAGATCTGCACAAACAGATCTGTTAAAACAAACACAGCAATGTCTGGTGTAAATTACAGTTCACAGAGATGCTTCCTCCCCACAAACACCGGCACCAATCCTGAATAACCTTACACACGCCAATATTTCTTACTTACCCAAGTATTGTAGTCATTGGATTGTGCACGTGAGTAAAGACTTCCCACTTGAGCAAAGGTTTGCAGGATCAGACTCACAGTCCAGTAATGGATCACTACTCTTTTGCTAGGAAGACCTGTTCATGTTCATATTAACATTCCCCTCCCCCTTCCAGTTTGAAATGAATATCAGCCTTCTTGAAGCACTCCGCTTTTTAGACAAATGGGCCTGATTCTTCTCTTTGTTGCACTGGTGTCAATCAGGAGTAACTCCATTGAAGTAAAATAAGTTACAGTGGTGTAAAACTGCTTTGAGTAGTATCAGGTTCTATATATTATATTTATTCCCTTATAATGTAAATGATAGTAAACTGTTTCAGTATTAATCTTAATACAATTAGCCATATTAAGGTTGAATTCAGTTGGAGTTTTGCCTGCATTATCGCTGAGTGATTGGGGTGATCATGTGGACAACCAAGACAGCCTGCAGCACAGGAAAATGTTCATATTAATCACTATGTGGAAAACGAAGGCAACAGAATGAGCGGAAAGCTACAGCAGAAGTACTTAGCTGGTTTCCCTGTCACCTTTGCCGTTCAAATGTAGAGGAGAAAATTGCCAGTGCTTTTACAGCTGGTTTTTGTCCACCCACATAAGGGAAGTCTCAGGTTCTTTTAACATACTGAGCTTCAAGCACTACCAAACGAGGAGGTTCATTTTAAAATAAAGCAACATTTAAAGAAAGGAGTAAACATGTAAAAAGTCACTCTTTATGAATTCTATCTCTACATATTGGAGAGGAAGAATTCATTTTATCTTGGGATGCAACCACAGCTCCTGTCAATTAAGCCATATTACTGACGACCGACATTGATTTCAATGGGAGCCATGGGTGCCCCTCCAAAGGCTGAAATCTAGCCCTTTGATTTTTGTTTCTGCATGAAGACAAAATAGGTACAGTATGTGAAAAACTCCTTATTGGACCATTTTACAGCAGTACAAATAAAGTTTTGATGAAGACTTGTGTTCATTACAGAAGAGTTTGTAAGCAGGGGCTGTATGAGGCAATTGGCTTAGGAATGGCTGTGCAAATGCCTGCCGGGAGATTTGTAAACAGCCAAACAACTTACCTTATCTTATCTGAGCAGTATCTGACTTTCATGTATAGAACTTATTAATTATTTATAATAATATATATAACATAGAATATAATAATTATATACATATTATATACATTTAATCTATATTGTAAATACAAAACTTAGCAAACATTTATAACAGTCTGAAACAGCTTCAGCATGCCCACAGCAGATAAACTAAAATAATAAATATTAACAGATGGGAAATATTTATCAGGTCCCAGTTTGTCAATCCCAGGCCAATACAGGATTATTCGGAGTATTCTCCTGTGTAATTTTCATTAACACACACACTATTTGACTTTTTCCATTTTATTGGAAAGACTATTCCACAATTAAACAGGTCTTGCTATTGCAATACTCTCCTTACTATTCAGCCTAATTGTTCCTAAATTAGGGTATGTCTAAACTACAGATGCTAAAGTGGAACAATTACAGACCTGTGGCTGTGTTGCTGTGGTGGCATAGTGTAGACACTTGCTACAGGGATGGAAGAGGGTTTTCTATCATTGTAGTTAATTTAACTCTCTGAGAGGTGGCAGCTGGGTTGACAGAAGAATTCTTCCATGATCAGTGTCTACACCAGAGTTTAGGTCAGTTTAACTACATATCTCAGCAGTGAATTTTTCACACCCCAAGCAACATAGCCAGGTCAACCTAAGTTTTAGGTGTTGACCAGGTCTTATTTCCTTGAACTACTTAAAGAAGTCCTTAAACAATTCCTCTTCCTCCTTGCTGTTTACATCTTTCACACATTTGTAGATGTTTATTCTATCTCCATTAATTATTATTTTGTGCATTCAGCAGAGCTTAAGTGAGTGCTTATGTGCTTTGTTGGATAGTGATTAACTTAAAGATGTGCTTAAATGTTTTGATGAATTGAGGCCTGTTTATGGTTACCTTGCAAGGCAAAAAAATTCAGGAATTAAGGCTTTCAGTTGAGCATGAGACCAGCTCCCTAGTGAGCCACAGAAGACTCACAGGTGAATCACCTGATTTACCAGACCACCCACGTGACTGGCAGAACCAAAAGATGTGCTCTTAAAAACCCAGCAGCAGCATTAGGTTGACCACTTACGTCTGCATCTCTGATTGCTCCTGTGTCTGCCTTGTTCCCAGCCTTGTTACTTCCCTGCTTGGTTCCTGACTTTGGCTCTAACACTTGGCTTCTGGTTCCTGACCACTAGGCCTGACAGCCACTGCTCTGATCACTATATAAGATTGTAAATTCTTTGGAGCAGGAATTGTTTCTATTGCATAACACCACTCAGTGTACTAGAACACAACAGAGGCCTGATTTGAGCCTCTGGGAGGTTGCTATAATATGAATAAATAAGTGCTATACATGAAAGTCAGATACTGCTCAGATAAGATAAAATAAGTTGTTTGGGAGTTTATAAAATCTCCCAGCAGGTTGTTGACCACTAGTCATTTGCACAGCCATGTCTAAGTCATTTGCCTCATATAGACTTTATGCCTCATGCAGACTTTAGTAAACAATATATTTTTTCCCTATTCAGCCGTAAAAATACAAACAAAGTGGGATAAACCTTTAGTTCTCTGTCGTGCTTTTCAACAGAAATGGCCATTGTCCAGCTGGACACCAGTTGGTTATTTGCACAAGAACAGACCCACAATATTTTGGTCTGCAGAGCCTCCTATTTCTACTGGTTGTCACAGTAATAAATTAATTGTTCCTGCAAAACAGTTCCTGTCCAGTCCACAGGGAATCTGTAAAACCTTTTGAGGAACAAATGTCAACTAATTGCGAGCTGGCCTTTCAGTCTTGAGTGGTTACAGCTTGCCAGTTAGTTAATTGCATTGGAACAGGAAACTTCCTTTTGCAAATGCCTTTATTATTTGGACTGATTCTGCTAGGAGCAAATTAATTGCTCTTGCACAACATTACCTCTGCTGTGTCTCACATACTGTACATTTGTACATCCTTGGCAGGACAAATAAGAATCAGTTGCCAGTTGGCCTCTGACCTTGCATATTTGAGTATCTAATACCTAAATTCTTATATCAGGCCCACTACGTTTGTATGTGAACACCTCACAGATTTATTAACGTGAACCTCTGTTTTATAGATGTGATGTTGCCATTCTGGATGACTGAGAAATGCTTCCAGGTTACTATAAGAATTTTTCTCCACATGGAATTGTTCCAAAATAAGAGTGCCCACATATGAAGTTATTCTAAAAAATTATTTTGCTTTAAATTCACAATCTACCTTAATACAAATTAACTTTCAAGTGCAGACAACTTCTTATTAGGGGTGCAATTTTGTCAGTAAAAATGGTAATAGCCAGCTAATTTGCTGTCTGGGATTTTAGATTAGGTTACTACACCCTGAGGTCCCACCCCCAGTGTTAAAGGGCCATCACTGTAGGACATTTCGAATCATTTCTAGGCCATGCTACTCAAGAACTGCTGGGGAGTATTATGTCAACAAAAGATTGTGGCGATTTAAGTGAGAAGGCCTGCAAGCCGAATCCAAAAGGAAACAGGAGAAGAGAGCCAGCCTTGCAACATCAGGTAAGAGTATGGATGTGAGAGTTTCTCTATTTCCCCCACTCTACAGTGACAGAGTTGATGTGGACAGAGCAAGCCACTGACCTGCTCCTCTCCACCAGGTATTTGAGTAGGTTGTCTGCTGGAAGGGAAATGGTTGGGCTTGTTATCTAATCTCACTCATCAAATTAAGGGCCAGATTCTACCATCTTTACTCATATTGATTAGCGCCTTGAGCGGTCCGAGTCAGGGTGAAGAACATTTTTATTCAGTGTGTAACTGAATTCCTATTATTCATTATTTGTATTGCGGTAGCACCTAGGAGCCCCAACTCTGGACCAGAACCCCATTGTACTAGGTGCTGTACAAACCCAGAACAAAAATAAAAGTCACAGCCCTAAGGATCTTACAATCTATAGCTCAACATTAAAAAATGCTGGAGTTTGGTTTAAGCTTTCAGGGAGGGAGGATGGCTTTTATTTTTCTCAGTGGGGTTTACCCATCTCTAATCTTTTCCCTTTTACTTTAAGTGCTGTATTTGTCATCAGGACCCGCTGGATACTCTACATATTTGGGAGTCAGAGGCTGAAAGACACTCTGCCCAATGAATACCAAAAATAACCATCTGACATGAACCTTCACCATTGGCCTCATCATTGCAAGCGAATTCTTGTGTGGGGAGGTGGTCACCGATTGTCAACGCCAACCTACAAACTGTTTAGCAGAGGTGACTTTGTTCTCTTTAGGTTAATAAAATACATGGACAGCTTGTTTTAAAAATACAGAGCAAATCAACTATGTTAATTACATCTTTTGGTATAGAATCGTAGAAATGAATGCTCTTTGATTGTGAAGACTAACAAACTCAATAAGGACTGCTATTATTTATCGGATGTACTGCAGTGCTCCAAGGCTGCAGTCAAGATCACTAGACAAGGAAGGGTGAGGGCCTCATAGTCCTTGCCCCAGGAGGAGCCTAAAATTTGCCTTTCAATTCAATATATGTATTGCCTTTTAATTTAGTTGAATGTCCTCTTGATATTGTATTATAATGAGAAAGAGTAAACAAAAGAGGGGGTGTTGGGGCGGGGCTGGATGTGTTTCACCTCACTCCCATTTTTGCCCTCTAGCACTAAACGTTTGCACAGCTGGGCCCTGTTCCACAAGATGTCAGGAAGTTTTAGAAAATTTCCATCAGACGCAGTAAAAAAAGTCAAAAAAAGAAAAAAGTTCATAGATGACAAAGCAAGAACAGCCACAGTGAAACATGGACCATTGCAAATTAAAAGGTAAAAGTTTTCCAAGTCATGATGGAAGAAAATTTTAAAAATGCCCCTACAACCTTTCAATGTCCTAAATGCCAGATTTGCAAGTGAATGGAAGGCAACGAGACATTGGACATTATGGCCAAGGTCTCAGCCTGGTGAACTCTGCCCTCAAAATTTTTTGGCCACTGTTCCAACAAGTTCTGTATGTTGTTCATGTTAAGTGACTGATACACTTAAACCACATAAGACCTAGTCATTATTTCATAGGGGAAAAAAAAAGATTAATCTGGAATATGTCAGACAGAAATGAAATGGAGCATAGAAACTCACAACTGGGGATTTGACATGGATCTTGAGGATCGCCAGTGATGAAATGCTACACAATGGATATGATGAACACTCTCCAAAATGCAAGAGAAACATTCATTCACATGAGGTTCCCTGTAGTTCATATTCATCACAGGGCAATCATTTCTCAATGCTGCTCAGTCTCAGTTGTACCATCCTGGAACAGTCTGCAGCTTCAGAGTCTCAATCCTTTTTCAAAAGGAAGGCAGAATTATCAATTGTACTGTCACCTTTAATTTCAGGAACCTAAATTTGAAGCTCTTTTCTCAATGATCGGGGACAGCGTGCATTCCAGCTTATGAAACTAGACAAAGCCTTTCAGAAGTCATTAATGTGTTTCTTTCATCCAACATCCCACAAAGCAATTTTGCTTTTGGCTTTGCATATTGATTCCTGAATGATAATGTATGGATGATATTTTCCTCAGTTAATACAGCATGAACTTTTACATTATTCACAGTTTCAGACTTTCAGCTAAAATATTGTGTAGCTTTTTGCTATATTTAGCAATTTTTTTGGACAGCTTCTCATACATATTCAAAACAGAACAGTTAAGCTCCTGGTAATGACTCAGATGTTGTGGCACCATGAACATGAGGCACTGCTTTCAATGGGAATGGAAAGTATTTGCAACCTCAGATGATCCGGTCCAGAGTAACTGATCTTAACATAGGTGGAAACACTAAAGCTGTGATTTTAAGTAATCATCTAAATAAATATACCGAACCACATACAGTAGCTTGTGCTGTGGGGGAAAAAACAACACAGCTAACAAACCAAACTATACTCCTACGATAATTAAAATATATTCTGGATTTGTAAACATTGACAAAATACTTGCAAACACTTATTCTAGCAATGCATAATCATTCTTTGTATCGTAACTTGAAACATTTGACATTCTAATAGTGCTGTGATTTCACAATGCTTTGTGGCTGCACAAGTGCTTTATAAAAATAGCATTGACAGACTCTCTAGTCCTCAGAGCACCCCTGCCAGGGAGATGCAATAGGTTCCTTATGACCCACATTTTACAGATGGGGGAATGTGTTTGTTTCTCCAAGGCCAAATCAGAAGTGAGGAGCTGCTGGCTCCCAATTCCATGAGCAGGCCTCAAGAGAAGTTCTCGAACTGTGGTCTGCAAGCTCCATTCAGGTGGTCCGCGATTAGTTCCCTCTAAGGCAGCGGTTCTCAAAAGTTTGCGACCGATTTTAGCTTGCTCGGCTGCGGGGATCCCCAGGGGGGTCGCGACCCCCGGTTTGAGAACCGCTGCTCTAAGGTGTATGCCTGGGCTGCTGCACACAAGACAATGAATGGCCACCCACCTAATTAGTAGACCCGCACAGGCCTTGACCCTGGAGAAGGCCACATGTCAGGTGAGGTGGTGGCCTTGGGGGAAATAGGAGGTAGGTAGGAGGGGGCAGTGGGGTGAGAAGAGTGGGTGGGGGGAATTGGGGACATGCAGGGCTGCAGTGGCCAGAGAAAGAGGTGACTTTCCCGAGCTTCAGGGCTGTGACTGCCAGGGAGAGACAGCCCTCCTTCTCAGCCCCAGCTTGGGGGCTGCCACAGCTGAGGGGAGAGGGCACATCCATCACATTAGAAAGGTAAGACTACTGATATTAAAATAGGAGTTGTGCGTTTTTATTTATAGAACAAAGAAAAGTTAATTATTATTAAGGTTTTTTTATATAGTGCTTTTATCAAAAGTGCTTTACAATAGGTAGCTAACGGTACAAACAACATTTGGAAAGATCATTAAGTGGTCCGCTGAGACCCTCAGCAATTTTCAAGTGCTCCGTGGAAAAAAAAGTTTGAGAACCACTGCGTCTAGCTCTAGATCATATTGCCTCATATAGTACTATCGCAGAGAGGATGTTATTACTGACTAGTCATGAGGAATAAACAGTAATTCCACTGCAGCAGCACAGGGAGTATAGAACTAAATTTGGGGAAATTCTAAATCTACTTCATCATTCTGCAGCTGAAATTCCACCTATGGAGGACTCAGTATTACTTTGCACTCCTCCTTTAAGGCTAGCAGGGGAGGGGAAAGGGAACATGGTTGAGGGAGAGTAACTGCCGCCCTGTGAGCCTGAATAGAGAATATAACTAATTAGTATGGAACTGATGGAACTAAAGTAGCTGGGAGTAGGACAGGTGAGGAGAAAATAGGAAGAAGGAGAATGAAAAGCTGAATGTAGAGAAGCAGTGAAGGCGGCTTGGGAGGGCAGAGAGCCATGGGGTAGAGGTGAGGGTACCCAGATTTGAATTTTGGAGTAGTCCTTCCTTTGCACACTTTCTTTGCTTGGTTTTAGGTAATAGATATAATGAAAGTTATTTTGACATAATCTTAGCTGATTGTTTCCAGCAGACAAGTGTGTGTGTGCATATATATGTAAATAACAAAAATGTTTTGCTGGGTGTAAAAATATGTGTGCATACATGCACATACATAGAAACATGTGTGTATACATACACACACACACAGGAATAAATGTTTGTTATTTTTATACACATATTATGCTCATGCACATGAACACACACCTGTGCACACACAAACAACACCAGAAATACATTTAGTTATGTCATCTCCTGTGCCCTGGTAAAAATCTCCCTGCATGAAGTCACCTATTTGCACTCCCGAAGTTGGCTACTGAGAGCCATAACAACAAGCTCCTTCTCTACTGAAATTCCATGAGCATTAGCTCATTATTACTGAGATTTACCACAGACTCAGCAATGTCAATCAGCTAATTTAATTGGAAAAGAAAATATACAAAAGAATATAACACCAGTGGATGTTAATTTCCAATTCTTTCTAGCCCGGAGAATGAATTTTATCCATCTGAACAGGTGAATACTTGTTAATTAAAATAGAATGATCGCTACTCAGATCAAAATGTCTCTATCTGACTTACCTGCAGGCACAGTAAGCAGTAAGCAGCGGCAGCAAGAGTGAAGAGGAGGATATTTTTGTAGAATATATTACCCCACTCCTAAAATAAAAGGAGTAAAAGCAGCCCTGGAGAGGGCTTAGGCTGATTGGAATAGCAGCCACAGCTGTGGCTAGCTCAATCAGGGCCCAGCTGGCCCTTATAAGAGGGCTGAGGACTAGATGCTCAACATTCTCCCTCTAGCTTCAGAGGGAGAAGGACCTGGCTGCCTGAAGGCTCAGGGTGTAGGTGACCGAGCAGGGCTGGGGAAAGGCGAGAGGAGCTGGGGAGCTCCTGCCTGGTGACTCCCCAGGCAGCAGGCCTGATAGCAAGGGGCTGCAAAGGGGCAGTTTGGGGGTCAGGCAAAGGCAGCAGGTCCAAAAAAACCCCTTGCCTATGATGAGTGGTGTTTACACTGCAGTCTGCCCTAGGGAACAGGGCTCAATGCTGACTGGCAGTAGCCATAGACTAAGGCAAGGTGGGGATAGAGGGTTGGGGGTTCCCCAGGGAGGGGAGACCCAGAGAGAGTGGGGCACTGCCAGGGGGCAGCACCCCAGGTAAAAGGCACTGGGGTCTAGGAGGGACACTGGCCTGCAGAGGGTGCTCTAGCTGGTAAAGAGCTAATTTCCAGATAGCCAGCAGGAGGTGCCACAGGGGTGAGCCATCGTATTACTACAATGCCACTGCGTGGTTATTGAAAACTTAATTATCATCAGTACCCTAAGAGCATTATATGACCATTCTTTTAAAATGTCAAATCTTTTAAAGAAAAAATAGCACATTTATAGTTTGTACCATTTGCTGCAGAAAAGGTGTTGTTCCTTGTGGTTATGACTCTGGGATTTCTTTCCAGCTCTACCACCAATTTACTTAATGAACTTTATGTGCAGATATTTAGTTGATTAAATACAAGAACAACAAAATAATAGACCCCAAAAGCCCCATAAGTGAATAATGCTATCACAAAGTAATCCATCAATCCTGAAAACCATTTACCATCCACTAAAATTTCTGAAAATAAACTTAAAGAACGGTGTTTTAAAAGCCAATGCAAATCCTGAACAAAAGTCTGCAAAAATAGTTAATGTGAGCAATAAGTTTTAGTGGTCTGGTAACATATTTTGTTTTCTGAACTGAGATTATCATCTCAGTGAACCACAGAGTAAATAGTGTACAAAACATACAAGAGGAAAAAAACACAAAAGAAAATACAAGTAGGGCCTTGATGCTACAAATGAGCTCCTGAAGACAGACATTGAGCTTGTATGGAGCTGGCTACAGGATTGGGGTCTCTTTCAATTACAGCAATTTTCATCCAAGGATCTCAAAGATTTAACTCAGGAATCTCACTGTTATAAAGGTGAATAACTATAACTACCCTCCATTTAAAGATGGTTAAATTTATTTATTTGTGAAATAGAGCGAGCCAAAGGTAGAGTCAGGAACAAAATCCAAGTCTGCTGACTCCTATTCTCCAGTTTTAAATAATATGCCTCAGTAGCAAGTACTATACCCGTATATCTCCAACATGTTAATTGCCTTACAGACAGATTTCAGAGACTGGTCTGACCCTGGAGAGTTTGCTGTCTAGAGAGCATACAAACAAGGGTGAGAAGAAGTTAGGATGGGAGGAGAATGACAAAGCAATGTGATTGATGGCAAAGTTAACACCTGCTTTATTTTCATGATTGTGGGTTACTTGTATACATCTTATTAGTGGGATACAAAGGGATGGGGGTATGAGCTACAGAGTCTTTAAGGGCCTTAAAGGAAGAGATGGCTGGAGGATGGTGGACTAGGTCCATGAAGGAGGCATTTGTGGCAGTATGGTAGAAAGGCTGTGTGGATTCAGAGGACATAAAAGGCATCTTGATCTGAGCAGGGGCAGCCACGAGGATAATGGGGAGAAACAAGAGCAGGCAAGGGTCAGGCAGTGAAGCCTCTTGAAAGCCAGAATGAGGAACTTAAGTATGACCAGGATAGCAAGGGGCAGGTGTCAGGGAAGGGGCTGAACATGAACTAAGATTTCTACTTTTCTTGCTGGAGTCCATTTATTTCATTGTTACATCATCTTCCTAATCCATACCTGCCTCGTTTGCCTGTGTAGTCCACCTCTTGCATGCTGAATGGTGACCAGTCTGCACCCTGTTTGGGGAAGGGATAAATATATAGCAAGAGTGGTGGGCAAGGTAGCGACTTTTGCAGCAAAGAGTAGAAGAAAGGGAAGCTATGGATTTGCCTTAATGTGACTAGAAATTACTGGGCATGGATTCATTCATTTTTTGAAGAACTTAGTCTCAGCTTAGTTCAAGAACATCTCAAATAAGTTGCTGAACTCTGGCATCTATAAATAATTTGTAAAAAAACTATTGAAAGTAGTAGTTTATAACCAATAAAATGACACTGTTTTGGCAAGACGAGTATGACAATCAGTGCCAGTTAATCACTCTGTCAGTTTTTTCCCTCAGAGATGGTTCTGTGACAGGTTTAACCTTCCATCTTTGGATTCCTTTCTTTTGCTGCATCAGGTCCACACATCCGGCTGAGCTGTGTGTGATGCAGGACTTGAGGTTTGAAAATTTCATCCTGGTTTGAAATTTTAACTCTTTCAGAACAGAGGATTTATTTATAAAACAGAATTAGAAAGAATCTTATAAAACAGCCAGGTGGTTCTGAGTCTTAGGTAGGAGTGAAGAAAAGTCTCTGAAAGGAGAGTGCATTGGCTACTAATCGTGTTTCAACAGTTATTATGTAGTAGACAAAATTAAAAATAAGCAATTTTTGGTTAAATGGAGAGGGACAGATTTTGATCTGGGCAAAGCCAGTCTGCAATATGTAAAAACTATCTGTGTTTGGGAAGAGGGAAGGTTTGTAAGAAAGGGAGATGACAGTGAAGTGCATGGACTGGAGAAGAAGATCTGATTCTTGTTGGAAGAGAGTTATGGCGGCTCAGGAGGTACAGCACAGAATCATGAGGCCTTGGAGAGAATAAGGGTAACAGAAATGAGGGAAAAATCTAACTAAGGAGGGGTGGCGGGATGGGGCATACTGGGAGTCCTATAGGAAATCAGCCTCTGGCGAGTGGGTTGTTTGGTGATGGGAAAAAGTCAAGGGAGCTGAGCAGCCCAGCTGGTGACTGATTCAAGCCTCTGAACATTAGGGCAAATCACAGGCCTCCCAGGCTAATTCTGATTTTATTTGCCTCCATGGAACATCACTGATGTGAGCTCTCAGTCTAGGCGATTTATTTTAGATTACAGAAAACAACAAAACAACAAAAATATATTTGTTGTTTATATTTATATAACAACAAATATAAAGCCTCCAAAGGAGAAAAAACAGATTGTGCCTTGCTTATTGTATATGACTGAATCTTCTTACAGCCCTGCTCCCAAGCGGAGAGGCAGACTTCTTACATTTAAAGGAGCAATACGCAGGGAAAGGAATGATGCTTACATACTCAACAAGTGCTGACAGGAATTGCTTGTTGCACAAGATTTACTAACGCCTGTAAACTATGCTAAAATCCCACACAGGGCAGTTCTCAAAGACAGCCTAACCTCCGTGTAAAGAGCACTCCCCTTCATAATAACCTACTTCAAAGACCATATTGCTCACTGACTGAGAGCTTGTCCACTCACACAAGAATGCATGCAGAATGATGTCAAAATTTATTGCACAGAGCCCCTCCTTGCATGTCAGAGAAAAAAAAAAAGTGTGCTATTTCAGAGCATGGAATATACACACACAAATGTTAAACTGCTCCATACATGGAAGAGAATCTATGTCTTCAGCAGAAACACATTACTAATTCCTCTCCAGTAATACAGAGAATGGCAAACCCCAGACTAGCAGAAGATGTGTTGACTCATCTCTCTGTCTACAGCCAGAGAACAGTTTAGAAAAAGGAGGCAACATAAATAGTTTTGTGAGTATTTTATGGTTGTTCTGCCTGTTTATTTAAAAAGGAAATATGGTTATGATGCACAGTAGAAAGAATGTGATAATGAACATGAACTGGAGATTACACATCATATTATACATTATATCTATAATATAAATAGATATAACACACATATGCATATCTCTATATAAAATAACTATTTTCATATTATCTGTATAGATATTGCTCAGACAAAATTAAAAATGTTCAAAAAATAAACATTGTTATAAGACCACAAAATTAAGAGCTTCTAGAGCAGTAAGAAATCATTTTGAGTTGAATTGAGTCAAGTTCATGCCTGTTGCAGAAGTGCTGAAGCTAATTAATTACACCAAGAATGAATTTGTCCCATATTGCCTTGGCATTACAAGACAAATAGGGACAAATTGTGTCCTCAGATAAACATGGAAAACTCTCATTAGCTTCAGCGGGAACTGAACACAAGAATCTGAGGGCAGCATTTGCCTGTTATATGAAGCTATTCACTTGACAGAAGAGCACAGGTGTTAAAGTTGGAGGGCCAGATCTAATAGAGTCAAGCTGAGTTACACCAGTGGAGGATCTGGCTCTGACCAAAGGACAGTTAGCTAAGGTTCCTGTGGTTGCCTTAGCTCTGATTCTCCTGCTTTGCAGGTCTAAAGAAATTAAGCTCCCTTTCCTAGAGGGGAAAGAAAATGATTTCATAGTGAGAATTATGATTGAACTACTAGAGCAAGAACTAAAAGCTAAGTGGAAAAGAAATTGTACGAATCCCATCTCTGGGCTAGAATGATCTTTATAAATTGAACAATTTATTGCCTGTTACTTGCAGTTTCACTGCATAACCCTGTGGTATATTTAAATGCCAGAAAGCCACAACATCAAAATTCCTACTATGGAAGTGGCTATTGTTAAAAAAAAGTAGACCATAAAAATCTGGTAGATCAATGAACTGCATAGGAAGTTTGATAACAAAAAATAATTATTTGCATCGACATCCTAAATCAAAACATGCAGCTTGATATAACTAAGTCCCTAAAACAAGTATTTTATCCAGCAGGGAAAGCATAGATCTGAACTCTGACAAATTTGTGTTTATATTCAAGCTATGATATTAGGTCACAAGCCAAGCAAATCAAATGTAAGTCATCAAGTGACTCTTCTCTCAGAAAAGGTCATTCTCTCTGTGAATAACGGACACTAGTTGATCCTCTAGCACCATTCAATTCTACAGTGTTAGAATTTCCATAGTTAAATTTTCAGCAAAAAGGAGCAATATCTATCATCTCTTTTCCCTAACTCCCTCTGCGCCCCAAGCTCCTTCCACCCCCCATAAAAACATCCTTGAGACCTGATCCGGCACCAGAGCAACATGGGCAGAACTTTATGCCCACACAAAACTCTCCCGACGGCTATTTGGGTGGATCAGGTTGCAGGATCAGGATTTAAAAGTAAAATCTGCCCCATACAACTAAGGTATAATGGAACCTTGTATTCTCCTCTCAAGCCCCAGCAAAGACGGTACATTTTAGGACTATGGTGGCATGCACAGCGCTTCAGTTGCATACTGGTTGCCAGATGTGGAATGGCTCCACCATCTCTCTGCGACCTGAGAAGAAGGATGCTTCTAGCACAGCGGTTCTCAAACTGGGGTTACCACTTGTTCAGGGAAAGCCCCTGAAGGGCCAGCCCAGTTTGTTTACCTGCTGCATCCACAGGTTCGGCTGATTGAGGCTCCCATTGGCTGTGGTTGGCAGCTCCAGTCCAATGGGGCTGTGGGACGTGGCGCCCAACACCACGCCACGTCCCACAGCCCGCAATTGGATTGGAGCAGTCAACCGCGGCCAGTGGGAGCTGTGATCAGCCGAACCTGTGGACGCAGCAAGTAAACAAACTAGGCTGGCCCTCCAGGGGCTTTCCCTGAACAAGCGGCAACCCCAGTTTGAGAACAGCTGTTGTACGCTGAACGAAGTAAAGGATGGTGGTCGGATGTGCCTTGGTCCACAAGGTTGGCTACAAGGTTGTTTGGACTGCAGTGTGTATAATGAAACAGGTTATTGGCATATGCTGCCTCATCATAGGAGAAGTACTTTGAGCAGGATTATTTAGCTTTACAGGCCTCGTACAGGCCACCTGCCACAGGCTTTGGAAACCGGAAACGTCAGTGCTCTGTATTTATTTATTCTAGATTAATATGAAAGTGGGAGGGTCTCAGTGAGATTGTGGTTAACTAGCTCAGTGCCAATTGTCTGAATTTTTAACCTGAGATGCCGATACATTTTTTCCATTTCTAAGAGAGAGTTTTCCCTACTATTTGGAACATGCACACACACACAGAGCAGAGTTGTAGAT
Source organism: Sternotherus odoratus (assembly GCA_032164245.1). Classification (NCBI taxonomy): domain Eukaryota; kingdom Metazoa; phylum Chordata; order Testudines; family Kinosternidae; genus Sternotherus; species Sternotherus odoratus. Next base: position 23,064,232 of record JAVMKO010000003.1, on the reverse strand, counting down.
AGTCCTGGCCTGACATGAGTGAGGGGAGGTCTCATTCTTTGGAAGATAGGATTAGGGAGGTAAATGAATCATCGGGCTACAAAAAGCATGTTTGTGCTAAATAAAATAAGTAAATAGGTCAGCAGGCTAAAAAGACAGAACGTCTGAGCCAGCCAAGATAAAAAGGAGAACATCCATGAAATCATTTACTATGAACATGACAACAATGTGCAAGAGGAATTAGCAACGGAGAGATGAGGTAAAGAGTAGGTCCAACATAGACAATGCAGGGACAGAGTATGCTGCACAGGGACTGGTTTCTTCAAGCCAATCCAAAAGTGTGTGATACAATGTGTAGTAAATGCAATGAGATGTGTAAACACACATATATGGAGAAGGTTTCTATACAACTTTGGAGCTGTGAGGTACCCTGCATCACCACCCCTGTATTCGAGACTGATCAACTCAGAGTAGCATTGCTGTCTGCCAAATAAAATAAACCTGAGTGACAAAGTCTGGAGTCAAACTGAGATATTGGGAAGCTGCGTGGAAAGAGATCTCAGAGGGAATCCCACCACAGAAGATTTTTGTCAAAACCATGGATCTGAGGTTGCCAACACAGACAGTCTGGCTGCCAAAAAATAAGTGCAAGAGGACATACTAGGTGCAAGTTTTCCAGAAGCACCATCCCAAAATCCAAGGAAAAACCCCAAACCTCAAAACTAGAGATGCCACAAGAGCGCAAAAAAGCCAAACAACAAAGTACAAAGTCACATTCAATGATCATTCCCAATGCACTCCCTGTTCCCCCTGGTGCTTTACTCCAGGGGCTAAGAAATTGCTTCTGGCTTATATAAAAAGATTATTACTCATGCTGACTCAGCTCCGTTTGTTAAGTAGGTGTATGATGGCAAGTCAGACCCAGAGCTCTGCCTACGCATTGATCCCTTGCTCCAAAGAAGATTAAGTGAATAGTGCCCCCTCCCCTTGCATGTCCAGAATTCTGAGGTGTATGAGAAGGTATTACTCCTCCCTCACAACTTTGCATGGGGATGCAGTCAGGCTACATTGGTTCTCAAAGTGGGGGTCGGGACCCCTCTGAGGGTCACGAGCCCCTCCTGCCAGCAGCCGGCCCGGAACAATGCTGCTGCTGTGGGCTGCTGGCATCTGGCCCTGCTGCTGCAGGCAGCCCGTGCCCCTGCCGTGGCGGGCTGCCGGCGTCCCCATAAGGCTGGTCCCGGCCGCGGCAGGCTGCTGGTGGCCCTGCGAGCCCGGTCCGGGCCCTGGCTTCTGTGGCGGGCTGTCAGCACTGCCACTTGCCCGACCTGGCCCCAGCCCCGGCCCCTGCAGAGGTGGGCTTCCGGCGCCCCCGTGAGCCCGGCCCCTTCCGCAGTGGGCTGCCAGCACCTCTGTGGGGCTGCTGGAACCCCCCCTCACTGGCCTGGGGGGGCTGCTGTAACCCTCCCTCAATCCCGACCCCTGCCCTGGGGGGCTGCTGGAACCCCCCATCCCAGCCCCTGCCACAGTGGGCTACAGGCATGCCCCCCCCACCTGAGCCCTGGGGAGGTCGCGCTTAGAGGCCCGGTGTGGGAAAGGGGTCACCACTACAAACAGTTTGAGAACCACTGATCTAGCTCATATATCCACAGTGGTGGGGATCTGCAGGTAGAACACCTGCAACTAAGTTTGGAGCACCAGGTGGGTTACATTACTGAAGTATCCTCAGGTGGCTTGGCTTGTAGTGTATCCACAGAAAAGCTACTGAATTGTTTATTGTCTCATGGCTCATCTCTTACGTTCTGTTTAGAAACACAGCATGCTTCGCTTGATCTTTCCAGCTCCAAGCAGTGAGCCCAATTTATAATGCTCTTAATTGCTTTTCTGTTACTTCTCCGAGTTGGAATAGGGAAGATCACACCATATTACTGCTTTTGTATATTGTGCTTAGAAGAATGGTGACTGAGGTACACAGTGAGGTACACAATGATTTTATCCTCTGATCCCTGTGTGGTACAAACAAATTTCGCTAATCATTTGCTCTCTATTTTTACTCTCAGCTGCTGCCAGAGATTAGAAAACTATTTCTTTGTGTTTAGTTTGCTTGTGATCTTTTGAATTCTGAATTCTCAATTTTAATTAATGCACAGTATTCTTTTGGGAGCACACTGACTTTGTTGTGCGTGTGTTAACATTACAATGGAAGCAAAAATGAGAGGTGCAGTTTATGCTATGAGAAGTGAGAGGAAGGCCGAGAGAGAGCTGTGATGGAGTAGGAATTCTCTTGGTGGTTACTCTGGTGTGGGGGTGCCTCTGTTTCCCCTGTGCATTTCTTGAGTGTCTGTGTGGAGGGATGGGGGCTGATAGTGTTGCAGAACAGAGACAGTTTAAGCAAGCAGCCAACACCCTGTCCCTTCCCCCACCTATCTACCTCTGAACCTGTTGGAGAGAGGTCAGCTGACCTCCTGCCAGGAAGGAGAGAAAGAGAGAGGGGAGGGGTGGAAGGAGGAAGTTTCAGTCTGCAGCTGGCTAGGGAAAGGACAGGGTCTGGTCTCCCTGGGCCCCCAAAATGGATACAGCTGATGGGTTCGGGTACCTACAAGCTCGGTTTCAGACCATGTACCTGTCATCTAATAAACCTTTGTTTTATTGGCTGGCTGAGAGTCACATCTGACTGTGGAGTTGGGGTGCAGGATCCACGGGCTTCCCCAGGACCCCGCTTGGGCAGGCTCGCTGGGGGGAAGCACACAGAGGGGCAGAAGATGCTGAATGCTCTGAGTCAGACCCAGGAAGGGGGAGGCTGTACCTGTGAAGCTCCTGGCCTGGGAGACAGGCTGTTTACGGAGAGGAAGTCGTCCCATCGTGTCCCCTCCCCCTCCCAGAGTCCTGACTGGCTTCATGGGGAGCAGCTCCAGAGCATCACCCCAGGCACTCCATGACAAGAGCATAGATGATCTTCCTAAAGAGATCAGTAAAAGAAGATTTTTTTTGTCACCAGTATCAGCCAAGACAAAGGTATCCCAAAGTGATGCTGGTGAAGGAGGGAAGCTGATTAAAATGAAAAGCCAGTGCAGGAAACTGACTTAGAGAACTTGTGCAAACCTTGAAGTGTAGGTTTAGGTTGAGTTATTTTGTACAAACCAGTTCACCCATCCTGAGCCATTTTAGTAGTTGTCTCAGTTGCCATCTGAAACTTTTCAGTCACTGCACCTACAGCTGCATGAAAACGTCATCCTAAAAAAAGTCCTGATTTCGAGCTTTTGAAAGAATCCTTATTTTTCCCCCTTTACAATAGTTGCTTTCTAAAAACTGGTGTCCTTTTGAAAAATATAAAATGATGCAGAAATCCAGGAAAAACTCACCTTCCCTTTCACAGAGGGAGAAAGGAAGCAAATTGGTATTTCTAACTCCAGTGAGTTTGAGCGGAGTATTTTTCTTCCTCCTCACTTCATTTAGCAGTCTGGTGAGCAGACAGTTGCACCAGATGGCACAGAGCGAACCCTTGGGCTACGCGGCGGCCAAAAACGGACACTGATTGAGAGAGTTATATCCCAATAAATACAACTTGTACTTACAGCTTGCACTAAATAGAATTATATATACTTTTAAAGCTCTGAATGAGCTCATTATTGAAATGAATGATACAAAACCTGATTGACATCATTTTTAAATGAAGAAAAGGCAATCTGGGACAAATTCCACCAAACAAATTCAATTCAAGGGCAACTTGACTGATGATAGGTGAATTTAAACAGTGATGAATGCAGCACCCTGACATTAGGATCAGCTATTGCTGGTTGTCCTGCATCTTGAAAATATTCGCAGATGAAAACGTTGGTTAAGGGATCCTCTCTGAATTGCAAGTGACATTACAGAGAACCAACTGTGAAGTTGCCAGAGGAGTGATGTCTTGAGCCTCTGAGAAGATAGTGCCTTTCAAAGACAAATCTCAAAGTGGAATCTAGCCCTTACTCAGATCACAGGCATTTTATAACATGTGGTAATTGAGTTCTGAATCTAGATCTCTCCTTAGTAAACCGTGTTACCAAATCCTGAGGCTCTTGTTTCATTAGGTCAGTTCGTAATCAGGAAAAAACTCCCTGATGCATAAGACTGCAGCTATGGAGGTTTGGTGTAGCCTACTGCAGACACAAGTATCAGAGGTAGAGTTCAGGTTCCAATCTGAATTTACCAAAATTTCAGTGTTTGGATATGGATTTTGGTTTGGTTCATCCCTCTGTTTAAAACTTTTGTATGCATGAGAAATAAAGTTACAGTTGGCTCACTTCTTCCTGGTTGCCAGTTCTTGCACACCTTCAACATTAAGTTTTTTTTAAAAAGCAGGAACAATTCTCTGTTATCTGATCTCTCACAAACAGCAGCCAATATGCTACTGAAATTTGTGTAAAACTATGAATCTCTTAAATGTCAAAAGCACTCTGTGCTTCACTTGCTTCACTAGTTGTGCCAACCATTTAAATGAAAGTTTTAACATTCATACAAAGAGAGAAAATTTAGTAATATCCACACTTTCTATTTTCACATTTTATTGGTCTCTAGCAAGGCAAATAGGGGATTAGTCTGGGCACAGTAACTAAATTAGGCAGCAGTTTGCAGAGTTGGTAGCTGTTCCAAGTCAGTTCCATGTCAGGTTGACCTTCCTGGGCAATGTTGATCTAAACACATGCCCACTTGGGAAGCCCGTATCTCCATACATCTCTTGACATTTACAAACTGCCCTTCTCTTCCTCGTACATAGAGTATATCTACACTGTGAGTGAAGGTTTGATTGTAGCATAGGTAGAATCCTTACTGAGGTTGCAGGAACAAGCCCCCCCCGATATGTAGAAAGAATAGTAAATATGGCAAGTGACTAGCTTGGCTTAAGAGTGAAATCCTTACTGATCTTAAACACAAAAAAGAAGCTTACAAATTTAGACAAATGACCAGGAAGGAGTATAAAAATATTACTCAGGCATGCAGGAATGAAATTAGGAAGGCCAAATCATACTTGGAGTTGCAACGAGCGGGAGATGTTAGGAATAACAAGAAGGGTTTTTTCAGGCAACAAGAAGAAAGTCAAGGAAAGTGTGGGCCCCTTGCTAAACAAGGGAGGCAACGTAGTGACAGAGGATGTGGAGAAAGCTAATGTAGCATTTGGAGCTGTATAAGTAGGGGCATTTCCAGCAGATCTAGACACATGATCATTCCCCTCTATTCGGCATTGGTGAGGACTCATATGGAGTACTGTGTCCAGTTTTGGGCCCCACACTACAAAAAGAATGTGGAATAATTGGAAAGAGTCCAGCGGAGGGCAACAAAAATGATTAGGGGGCTGGAACACATGATTTATGAGGTAAGGTTGAGGAAACTTTAGTCTGCAGAAGAGAAGAATGATGGGGGATTTCATTGCAGCTCTCAACCACCTGAAAGGGTAATCCATCTCCCTCCAACGTAAAAGATATATTGTCTTGTAGATGCAAATGAAAGGCCTGATCCTTAAAAGGACTTCAAGACTCCCTTGAAGTGCTAAGCACTTTCAACATCCATTGGAATCAATAGGGGTAGTAGGTACAAAGCGCTTTTCAGGATTATTCCCACAGAGCCCTTCTCCCACAGGGAGTTCCACCTTGTCCTTTTGATGCTAGTCTGTTCGGTGGATTGCTGTCAGAAGGGACCTATGTAGCAGGGAGTAATCACGTAAGGGCCAAGTTTCTGCTCTGACTTACATCAAAATCAATGGAGTTATTTTGGATTTACACTGGTGTAATGTATACAGAAATTTGGCTAAACCTCTGTGACACTTCTAAATTCAACCAGCCCAGCAAATGAGAGTCCCAAGGTTGCTTCTCTAGCTGGGGATTCTATGCTAACCCAAACAATGTTTCAGTCAGGCCACTGCTTGCATCCGACAAAGTGGGTATTAGCCCATGAAAGCTTATGCTTCAATACTTTAGTTAGTCTTTAAGGTGCCACAGGACTCTTTGTCACTTCTGCTATTCCAGACTAACACAGCTACCTCTCTGATTTCAGTCAGGCCAGTCACCTATTCATTTTGGGTATTAAATATCCTCCGTTAAATAAACACTAGGTTACACAAATGATTCTGTGCAGCACACAGAAAGGGAAACCCAAAGCAACCATTTGAAACAGATCACAAGAGGTGACACACATTATTCCTGGAGAGGAGGCAAGTATATACAGTAAAACCTCCATTTAACGGACTAATTCGGGCAAAGGGGTGTCCGTTAAATGAAAAAGTCCGTTATTTAATAATAATAAAAAAAAAAGCTGTCGGAGCAGCAGCCCACCAGCCACAGGGTCGGGGCGGCAGCTCCGCAGCCCGCCCGCTGCCTGGACCCGGGCGGGAGCCGTCAGCCAGCCCGCCCGGGTCCTGGCTGCTGGGACCCGGGCGGCAGTGGGGGACCATCAGCCAGCCCACCTGCTGGCGGGACTCGGGTGGGAGCCGGGAGCCAGCAGCCAGCCCGCCCGCTGCCGTGACCTGGGCGGCAGCCGGAAGCCAGCCCACCAGAAATGGATCAGGAATGCATCAGCTTGCTCAGAAATTTTGTCCGTTGCATCCGAAGTCCGTTAAATCGAGGTCCGTTAAATCGAGGGTTTACTGTACCACAGAAAGTGTTGAATCTATTCTGTCCTGAAGATAAATACATGAGAGGTAAAAGACACTGATCTGTTAACTAGACTGTCACATTGACAGACAGAGTGAGGCAAATGTCATAACATCTTATGTAAATTGCTCTACCTTAATTGACAAACAAGATGTTCCATTTCTGTGCTATAGTCAGACAAAAAGGTTTTCCTGACAGTGACACAACCTGTTACCAATAGTGACTTGAAACCTCTTCTATTGCTGCTTCCATATCCTCAGGAGATTTCAAGAGCTACAAAATACTGGGCAGCCTTATCATTTTTTTGTCATCCTTTCCATTTAGAAGTGATCATTTTGGGCAGTGTAACTGGGGTTTTTGCATACCAAAACAAGAAATATGCAATGGATATTGTACATAAGGAGGAGCAGGTGTTTGGTTGAAAAAGAGCGGTGCTTAATCAACCATTTGCAAGATCCCACATTTCACAAGTGGCTTTTCCCCCACTTCATCTGGAGCAGTGGGGAACAGGCACCCCATAATCACCATGTCATACTGTACATAAATAGAAGCACATATTTTAAAAATGGGGATAAAATTGAGATAAAAGAATCTCCAGCAGTTAAATGGCTAATGATCACAGTCTCAAAAGACAGCTTGTAAAGCAAAAACCTATTGGCTAGTGCACAAATTAAGGGCTAGACAAGAGGCAAACTGAGATTACTGCTTCTGATCTGCTTATTACCTCTCGCTGAAGCCTGGGTAGCCTGGGCTTATTTAGTCTGCAGAAGAGAAGAGTGAGGGGGGATTTGATAGCAGCCTTCAACTACCTGAAGGGGGGTTCCAAAGAGGATGGTGCTAGGCTGTTCTCAGTGGTGGCAGAAGACAGAACAAAGAGCAATGGTCTGAAGTTGCAGTGGGGGAGGTCTAGGTTGGACATTAAGAAACATTATTTCACTAGGAGGGTGGTGAAGCACTGGAATGGATTACCTCGGGAGATTGGTAGAATCTCCATCCTTAGAGGTTTTTAAGGCCTGGCTGGGATGATCTAGTTGGGGCTTGTCATGCTTTGAGCAGGGGGTTGGACTAGATGACCTCTTGAGGTCTCTTCCAACCCTAATCTTCTATGGCCTTGGCTATACTTGCACGTTATACTGCAATAAAGCCACTCAGAGTGCTCTACCTTACTCCCCGTTCATACTGGCAAGGCACAGAGTGCTCTGACTCTGTGGCTGGAGCGCTCCTGGTAGTCCACCTCAGCAAGAGGGATAATATCTGGTTCGTACTGCGTGAGATGCCCCAATGTGAGTGTGAAGGAGGAGTTGCATTACTGCGTTCTGATTGACCTTTGGAAATGTCCCATAATCCCCTTAAGTAAAGTGGCCACTCTTCTCATTGTTATGAAATGTGTTGTAGGAATGCGGATGTGCCCTTTCAAAGCTCCGTTTCAGAGAGCTGGCTGCTTCTCTGCTCTGAGACAAAGCAAACATTTATTGTGTGCTTTGAGTGAGTGAGAAAGAGGCGTGAGGGAGAAGTCTGAACTTACAAGACACACTCCCTGTAACACTCCACCCAATCCCCTGCATTTGAAAAGCAGGGTGCAACCACTTGAACACTGGGATAGCTGCCCACTTCAAATGCCGCTGCAAGTGCTGCAAATATGGCCACGCCTATGCGTCTGCAGCGTCAGTGTGGACAGATTGCAGCACTTTCCCTAGTGTGCTCTCCGACGGTTGGTTTAACCCAAAGCACTCTACATCTGCAAGTGTAGCCAAGCCTTATGATTCTATGATTACACTTGGATAAATATACAGTAAGTGTGGTAATGTTGTAAAGACCATTTTAGAAGCCATGAGACAAATACTGCTCTCAGTTACTCCACTGTAAATCAGAGTAAATCAGTTGGCTTCAACAGAGTTATTCTATATTTACACAGGAGAATCTTAGCACAAAATGTGTCCCATTACTGTGGAAGTGAAATTCATTACATTCTGTAGGAGGAGAATCCCAAGTATTGATTATTATTTTACTATGCACAGTTAAATTGTATAGACCTTAACTGCAATTTGAGGTAAACTGTATCTTATATCTTAATTCATCTGAATCAATACTTATTCAGTATTGTAAAATGGAAATTAAAATTCAAGATTCCAGGCTCCAAAATAATTCTCATTGGCATTCTAGCATTGAACTGCAGCATGATGCAAGTGTTGGTGATTATCCTTCACCACACTCTGAGGTCTGTGCAACAAGTACTACTTTCATGAAGACACACACTTAATTTTCATGCCTAACTTTTCAAGTGATACTTAGAGGATGCGGGCAGTCCCAAATTGTCTTTGATTTCCAAACTCATTGATCAATTAACATGCCCACCAGGAAGAAGCTATGCAACATAATTAGGTGTTTTCCTTTTATCCTGCACTGAGAGAACACTCGTTTTACGTGTTTTAGAGGTGAGTGAATGGAATTTGAAATCTTTTGGAATTTTTAGTGAATTGAATAAGTGCATTTCAGGTCTATTACAGAGCAAAGATTCAAACCTGGGTTTTCTGCATCTCAGATGAATGTGAAAGATTAAGGGGGAGTGGCAGATGCAGCACCTCTACCACCTCCAGCCATTTTGTGAATGGTTGAAACTATTTGTGTCTAATTCATGAATAGTTTCAGGTCAACCAAAATTATATTTATCAAATAAACTATTTGTATGAAACTCTAGCTGTAAATCCATAATACACTGGCTACCATGTAGTTCAATATTTTTAATCTCTAGCAATTAGACACCCAACCCAAAACCTGGGATCCCTATCTAAACTCCATACCCCTAATGTGGGATGGTGCAAGTCTTTGAACCCAATCCTGCAAAACTACAACTTCCATTTGCTTCAGTAGCAGCCCAGGGTGCTCAAGGGCAGGATTGGGCTCTTAATGAGCTATGTCCATAAAATATTCTGCCATAAAATTGTTCCTCCAGTGAGAAGTGCACATCAGCTCTTTCGATTCATGGGAAATAAGCGATACACTTCCTAGCAGCTACCAACCCCAATGCTAATGTTCGTGACGATAACACTGAAAGAGTCAGATTCAGTTCTCAGTTACCCCAAAGCAAACTCAGATATCAGTAATCAGAGAGGTAGCCGTGTTAATCTGGAATAGCAGAGGTAACAAAGTCCTGTGGCTCCTTAAAGACTAACTATAAAGTTTTGAAGCATAAGCTTTCATGGGCTAATACCCACTTCGTCGGATGCAAGCAGTGGCATCCGACGAAGTAGGTATTAGCCCATGAAAGCTTATGCTTCAAAACTTTATAGTTAGTCTTTAAGGTGCCACAGGACTTTGTTACCTCAGATATCAGTGAGGCTCCAGGTATGTACATGATCCCAGAATTTGGCTCCTGGTGCTTCATCCCCCTCTAGTGCTGATGTAATGTAAAACCCTGAAATATGGAATATACTGTACCACTCTGTAGATAATTGAAGCTAATCATCTCATTCCCTCTAAAAATTTTAACTAAGACTAGAACCTGCACCCCACATCCCCTCCAGAGCCCCAACCCCCTTCCCAAGTCCTAGCCTTAACCCTAGCTCTGAGCCATCTCTTGCACCCCAAACTCCTCATAATTGTCCCGACCCCAGAGCCTGGACCCCCAGCCAGAACCCTTACCCCCTTCCACACCCCAGCTGCTTGTCCCAGCCCATTGAAAGTGAGTGAGGGTGGAGGCGAGCGACTGAGGGAAGGGGATGGAGTGAGCGGAGGGCGGGACCTTGGAGAAGGGGCGGGACAGGGATGGGGCCAAAGGGTATTCAGGGCAAGGGCAAAGGTATTCAGTTTTGTATGATTAGAAAGTTGGCAACCCTAGGAATATCTATACCAGTATAAGTCACCTTTATATCAGTATAACTGTGTCCACACTACAGCTTTTACTGGTATAACTATTTTGGTTTTAAAAAAAATCATATTCTTAAACAAAACAGTGATAGTACTACAACTTTCAATCATAGAACAGGCCTAAGCACTTCCCAGATAAATAACAGCAGCACAGAAAGTCTCCAAGGAACCTTATGAAATCATCTGCTCTTGAGTTAATCAAATCTGCCAGTCGGTTATCAATATTATTAAATAATGTTAGTATTGTGATGACACTTAGAGGCCTGTAAAGGAGTAAAGTGCTAGTCATTGAACACATAGAAAACAACAGTTCCAACCCCAGGACTCTTAAAAAAAAAAAAAAAAAAAAGACAAGGCATAATAGGTGAATGAAACAAACAAACCAGTCAGATGGAAGAAATACATCAATATAAAATACAGGTTTCCTACTTTTTTGGGGGGGGGGGGGAGGGGGGCAAAGAGGGGCCTGGTCTAAAAGCTACCAAAGTCAGTGGAAAGATTCCCAGTGCCTTCACTGGACTTTGAATCAGGATTTTAATTGGTAAATAAATAGGATTTCAAGACTTCTTCCAGATTTGTTTTGCTTCTTTTAATGCCTACTTTCTCTAAGCAGCTGGAGAACAGTACTTGCCATTTATTACATTTCTCTTATAACAATGTTAAATAATTTGATTTCAGTATGAAATTATCTATTACTTCTTAGTTTTGATTAAATATTCCTTTAAGAAATAACAATTCAATTTTCAAAATAAGGAGCTAGAAATTCTCAATATGACCATCCCATAAACTAGTAATAAGTTTTTTATTTTGGCAGGGACATTAAAAGGGAGAATTTCAACAATTACCATTTATCTTGTCTTTTGATGTCAAAGATTCTCTACAGTTCAGTGGTCGAGGGCCTGCATAAATCAGTCTGGGAAACCACTTCTGACTAAACTGACCAAGTGAATGGTTTGCAACTGTATTCAGAGCCAGTAGCTCTATCACTTTAGGTTCTATAGTGTTATATTAAAATTCTGTCCATCCCTTTTTAAAATACTTATTTGAACAGATATAGAACCATTCACCTGAGTATCCCAAGGTGCTTTTCAAATATTAAGTCTCATATCATTATAAGGCAAGTATTATTGTATTCATTTTACAGCAGAAATCTCTAGCGGTGAGAAACAAATTCTCTGCTGTTGTAAATTGATGAAACTTCATTGACGTTAATGAAGCTGTGCAGTTTACATCCACTGGAAATTTGGCCATGCCAATATAACTTGGTCAAAGTGACATGGTGGTTCTGTGGCTGGTCCACAAATATAACACAAATGTCCTAGTTCCCAGTTCCTACTAAATTATTCTCCTCCCCAAGCCCATTCTTTTATTTTGATCTGTGCAGTTTTTTTTTCAGACAAACAATGTCTAGTTTATTTTGAGCAAATGTCTTGTCATATAAGACACCAGAAATCAAACTTCCCAAGTGTTTGTGCATTTTTTGGGCATATCCAATTTAAACATGCAACTATTATGCTAATGCACATGCATACAGACACACAGGAAAGGGATGCAAATGCATATGTGTGAGTGGCTCTTTGAATGCTTAAATTAAGAGTTGGACATAAGACATCATTATAATTCTCTCTCAAGATATTTGCATTACAAAATGCACAGGCATTCAGGAGTCCTGTCTCAGCCCCTTTGAAATGAACAAGGTTTATGGAGCTCCTGCCTCTGTCCTAGTGCACTGGTGAGGTACCCATTCATCCCCTGCAGCTAAATTAGCCAGGCATGCAAAGCAAATCCTCCCTCAGCTGTGCACTTTAAGGCCCTGATGTAGCAAGGCACTGAAGCATGTAAGTAATCACACCAAAAACAGGGTTTCTAATAAGGTTAACTCTCCCTGTGATATCTGAGTGTCTTTGATGGTAGGTACTAAAATGGGCAGTGGGCTTCTCCCCCACTATGTTTTTAGGGAGGAATTGAAGCATTTGCCTAACATGAAACAGGTGAGTTGTACTGAAATCAGTTAAACCAGCCTGAGTGGGGCAGTAATTTGCTGCTTTTGTAGGCCTGAAGCAAGTTATTGCCCCCTGAAGCAAGTTAGGAAAAGAAAGAGGCACAGTTACTTCCCTGTGATGCTCCCAAGGCAAGGCAGGTAAGTGACAATACTTATTATAGGTTATGTCTAGAGACTAAATCTAACCAACAACAACAACAAAAAAAGAGTAACACAAGGGGCCGGATTTTCCTTTCTATCAGTGCCATGAATAATGTTGCAAAATCAATCACCTGGGCTACTTAATCTACTAAAATAGCCATGAAAAAGGCATTTTGGATTAGTCTATCAAAATGTAAAAGGCGCACACATGTTCGTATTATTCACTTTCTGGAACCTGGGTTTGATTTCAAGGGCTCAAAAATTGTGAAGCTGTCTGGTATGCCTTGTTTCTTCTGTAGACAAGTAGAAAAAATAATTGCTGTCTAAGTGCCCAACCTTGTAGTTATTGATATATATGAATTCCACTGGCTACGTGAGCAGTATAACTTCCAGTACCGATTTTCACACGATTCATGGGCTAACGAGATACTTGAGCTGCTGCATGAAGAAATGTCAGCATTTCCCCAAGGAAAACTTGAGGGCAGGTTGATTGTGAATAGTCATTTCTGAAGCCTAAATAGTTTCTGTAAAGTAACAGAGATTTAAAGGACTCGGGGCTATTCTGGGTCTGATTCTGTTCTCAGTGAACCCAGTGTAAGTCTGGATCATTTCACTGACTGCAGAGCACTACTGAATGTTACCCAAACAGATCAGAACCTGATCTTAAATCTTTTACTGTTCTAGAACAATTTAGGCTTTAGAAATGACCATTCAAAATCTGCCTACCCCTCAATTTTTCCTCAAAGGAAACTTGAGATCTTCTTCCCCCCCGCCCCCAAAGGAAACCCTCATATGTTATGTTCGCTCATCCCTCTTTTCCAACTGGTGCTGGAAGATATGCTGAAGCAAGGCTGAGGCGACTTCTACAGACTAAAGGTCAGTTTTCAGCTGTGGGATAATGGCTATTTAGTTTCAGCTGTTCCTATTATTTTTATGTTTATTCCAAGGGAAGGGAAGATGCTATTCAGAGGGTTAGAAAGTCCCATGGATCCACACATGACTCTACCCCCTCCCAACACAACGTGGGAGGATCAACTGCCTCTGCAACACTGACTGCTAAGCACATACTCCATGGAGCAGTAGTTCCCAAACTGTGGGGCACGGAGAAACATTTGGAGGGGGGTGGCACGGCAGGGCCTGGTTCAGCCCAGGAGAGGCAGATAGGGTTGCCAACCCTCCAGGATTGTCCTGGAGTCTCCAGGAATTAAAGATTAATATTAAATTAAAGATTATGTCATGTGATGAAATCTCCAGAAATTCGTCCAACCAAAGTTGACGAGCCTAGTAGGGAGGGACCACGACCAAGCCCCACTCTGTCCCCAGCTCTGCTCCAGCCCCACTCTCCAACCTCAGCCCTGGCTACTAGCCCCCACTGTGGCCTGGCTGCAGCTCTGATCCCAGCCCCAGCCCTGCCCCAGCCTTGCTCCCATCTGTAATTCCACTCCCGGCCCCAGCCCTGTCCCCAGCTGTGGCCCAGCCTTGGTCCCTTACTCCTGTCCATATACCCCCCTCCCCCAGAGCCATGGCCCTGCTCGAGGCTCCTGGGGGTACACGGACAAGGGTAAAGGGGTCGCGACTGTGAAAAGTTTGGGGACCACTTCCACGGAGGGACCCTTCATAGGTTTGCATTCAATGCAAGTGGAGAGAGTAGCAACTAGATGGGTTGAGGGAAGGAAATGATTGCCCTCACTCTTGCCTCATGAGCTTAGGTTAAATATGTAGTATAAGCGCTGTTCTTTGGTCTTCCATGGATAGTTTTGGACTTTTGCAAGTTCACCAGGTTCAGGAGCAGGTCTAGTGTGTAGGAGAAAAGGCTGACAACAGAATGATAGGGGAAGAAACGGTCATGGATAGTTCTTTTCCCACAAGCTTTACTGTGGGAGGGAGTGATCTAGGCCTGAGCAGTTAGTGGCAGGGCACAATATAGTAGCATATAAAATGAATAACACATTGTACCTTATTTATAATAATAATTAAAGGTAGGACTATTCTAAAATTGTACCTTGTAAGATGACACCATTTCCAGGTCAGGAGAGATATTCTAGAAGGGGAGAAGTGAAAAGTTCAGGGAGGTTTGCAAACAGAGACACGGGGGTATTGTCCAATAGAGAATAGGAACAGCCTGTACAGCTTACATCATCTTTACATATTTTGATGGTTTTTTTTACATATGCATGCACATGGCACAAAGTATCTTCTATTTTTTACTTCTGAATCTTATAGAAATGGCAATTTCCATTTGCAGTAGCTCTCTTCTGTCAGCCTGACTATAAACACTTACAGTAGCTCCTATGCAGTGACTGTTGCAGTTCAGACAACTATGAGCCCATCCTGCAAACATTTGCACAAATTACTTTTTGGGAACTCAGTAGGACAAGTTGCACGGGTCTAGTTACTCAAATGTGTGTTTGCTGGTTTGGCCCCTAAATTAATACACCATTATCCTCCAGGTCCACACATTACAGTAAGTGCTGCTGCTAATCCTATTTTCATATCGCGCATTGGAAAGTGTCAGCAGCAAAACAAGAATTCAACTGAAGTCCCATAATTAAACCTGAAAACAGCTCTCCAAGTGTTTGGTGTGTAGAAATGCATTTGCCTTCTTTGCACAGATTAGTTTTATTGAAAAGGCTGATCCAGCTGGTAATCAGTTCTGGCTGAGTGAAGGTCAACATCAGCTTGCCAATAGTATCTCCCCAGTGTACTGGGTTTCTCATAAACAGCTGGGTTGTTTCAGGAATAGAAGTGTTTTTTGGGAGAAGTTCATTACAATGTCATGCCATGACAGCCTTCCAGTGTTTTAGAAGGATACCCTTGATGCACATTTCTGTGCGTGGACTCTCTAAATTCTCCCGGACTGTGGCTATTAAGGCATTATATATATATATACACAATATATATAATCAGAGGATGAGGGGGCTGATACTGCCAGCTCCTACCCCCTCTGCCATACAGAATGGCAAGAACCATGAGCAGAGGGCCTCATGTGACCTGATCATATGACTAGGATGTGGTCCTCAATTACATTGCTGGAAATTGGGGGTATCTCCACTAAATCAATGTAGTCACACCAATGTGAGATTGATATAAGTGAGATTGGAATTAGAGCAATTTGGGTTTTAGACTTTATTTCTTCAAGAGCACACTATGCCGGATTCCTTAAACGGAACTATCAAACATACTTCGTATGTTCAAATATTCAATAGCTGTCCATACACTCCCCGACCCACCAGTAAATAGTAGAAAATAGTCAAGGGACCCTTAACTGATCAACTGACCTTTAAAGAATAAAGGTTTTATGGAGAATGTATCAAAGAAAAGTCATCTTCCGGATACAGGTTTGTCTGATCAGTTTTGTTTGAGATAATTAAATAAGCACATAGTGCAAGGGTTCCATTATTTTAAGCTGAACATATCAGCATCAAAGCACTTTCAGTGCCAAGGTGAGCATTTATAAAATTGGATCATTGATTCAATTCGAGGCAAGGTATTACTATCGGCTCTTAGTACAATATGCTATTACGGGCAAGAAGGAAATACCCAGGGCCTGATTTCAATTTCAAAAACGCTCTAATCCTGCAAATGTTGATGGCCACCATCTTAGCCAACATAAACTGGGAACTTCTTGAACTAAAAACATTAGCATCTAACGTTTGAGCTAAAGAGCCAAGTTGTATAAGTGTGGCCCATAACAGTCATATCCTCTATGGATTTTGGCACAAAGAGTGATATATAACACACATTGATGAATGAGTTACATACTTCCTCTAAACAGAGGAAGCTCATCCCAAGTGTCTGAGTCCCAAAGGACTTTGAATCCCAGATAGACCCTACTTATGCAATGACCCCCATCTTGGTCGACAACTGGGACCTCCAAAGCTAAAACCATTGATCTCTACTGCTTGAGCTAAAGAACAATGATCTCAAGCTAAGAGACATGTGATAGATGCATATCATCTGTTGATCAGGCACGGAAAGGGGACATGTAACATAGTGATAAGTACATTACCCAATGACTTGAGCACGTGGTTAACTTTAAGTATGTCCATAGTCTCATTGACTTTACTGTGACTATTCACACAAATGAAAAGGGAAGCATGTATAAAAGTCTTTGCAGAATCAGAGACTTACACCAATTTTATATTGGTACAAAAGAAGAGAATAAGACCCCAATAAAACAGCAGTGAGGATGCCAGATATACAGGACTTATCATAATATACAGAATATAATCAGAATCAGGTATTTACTCAGGAGGAAAACCTAATTTCTGAGCCTTAATGTTGAATGCAACATTTTTTACACTAAACATTATGTAACTATCTATAAGAAATATTTTGACTGGCTAATGTTCTGAGTGCGTTGTTATCTGGTATAGTCTGTAAAAACTGACAATCCTTCTCCAGTTAGCCATCCTCCAAATAATTTTGCCTATTTGAAAATAAACTGTCTGAAGCTTTTGAAAGGCTTTCAGATACTAAAGTCCATATAGCTTTCCTTGGAGCATTGCAGTCAGTGAATTTTGGGCACCACATTACTAGAAAAATACTGATCAACTAAATGGAGTTCACAATGAAGCAACAGAAGTTTCAGATGATTGGCTTATTAGGAAAGATTAAAGCAGTTAAATACATAACTTTGCTCAGCAACCACTAAACTTACAACAGTCTGAAGTGTGCAAACATCAAGGATGGAATGGAGTTTTGTTTGATAAACAGGGACATAAATAGGAGTAATGGGTTAAATTAAGACTGGGTATATTTAGCCAGAATATTGCAAAGAACAAATTGTATATATTGAAGAATTTCCTAAGATCTATATTAAACTGTTACAATATCCCAGGTGAAATATTGAAGTCTTATCAACTGGGTGATTTAAAACTAGTTTAGAAAAACATGAGAATATATATGATTCTCAACCTTTTCTGTTCCATGATCCCCGGCTACAACTGAAAAGAGTGTTGGGGCTCTCCTTCCCATCTAGTGAGGAGAAGAAGCCTGGACCCTAAAACTGGTTCATAAACCCAAGGTTGAAAACCCATTGACTAAGTGATCCAGTAGGTCTTTTTTTTTTTTGTATGAACCTATGACTTTTCCTGAAGAACACACTAGTGTTATCAACAGTCCATCGAAAAATTGGCATCAATTAATCAGCTTTTACTTAAACTGAAATCAAGAACAGAAAGTGGATGTGGCGTTCTACAAGCAGGTAACAGAATTAGTTAACACATGCAGTTGTATTAATGGGGGATTTTAACGGTCTTGATATTTGTTGGAGGACTTCTACAGCAAAACATAATATGTCCTGTAAGTTCTTAGCATGTGTAGGAGACAACTGCCGGATTCAGAAAGTTGAGGAAACATCTAGGGGATCATCCATTTCGGATTGGATCTGATGTTGACCAACAAACAGTGTTGAATTAGTTGTGAATGGAAAGGTGGTCAGCACTGTTCCCTCTAAGCTGTGCGTGTGTGCACGTGCACACAGATCCTAAGCTCTGCTGTGCTACTACTGAACACATTAAATATACATAGAAGAAACACAATTGCCATTTTTCCCTCTAGGCTCCCTAACAGCTCTTTGAAGTTGCTAAAAACTGCATCAGCACCAGCATTTCTCCCGAGAGAAGTATACTGTTGCTGATGCTGCTCTCACTTCATCTATTTCTGTTGCTGTACTATTCAGTGCTACACATTGTCTCTATTAATTCATTCCTCCTACAAAAAGCCAGCTGTTGAACACCCATTTTGAAAAGCATTTCTAAATAGGTTGATTTGCCATCTAAAATCCCAGCTACTTTTGCTAATGTAAAGTAACAATAAGTATATTAGTCACCCTTACAAACTAGTCCATTGCCTTGAATAATGCTGCCTCAGTGTTTGCAATATTCCCTATAAATACAAGAATTTAAAGGGAAATAAATATATTACTCTTATTTGGATCCTCTCTGTTTTCTTCCACCACAAGTCCATGGGTCTGGATCTAATGCAGCCGAGGGTGCTGAAGGAGCTGGCTGATGTGATTGCAGAGCCGTTGGCCATCATCTTTGAAAACTTGCAAATATAGTGCCCATCTTTAAAAAAGGGAAGAGGGAGAATCCATGGAACTACAGACCGGTGAGCCTCACCTCAATCCCTGGAAAAATCATGGATCATGTCCTCAAGGAATCCATTTTGAAGCACTTGGAGGAGAAGGTGGTAATCAGGAACAGTCAACATGGATTCACCAGGGGCCTTTCATGCCTGACCAACCTGATTGCCTTCTATGATGAGATAACTGGCTCTGTGGATATAGGGAAAGTGGTGGACACAATATATCCTGACTTTAGCAAAGCTTTTGATATGATCTCCCACAGTATTCTTGCCAGCAAGTTAAAAAACTATGGATTCGATAAATGGACTATGAGGTGGCTAGATCGTCGGGGTCAATGGGTGGTGATCAATGGCTAGATATCTAGTTGGCAGCTGGTATCAAGCAAGTACCCCAAGGGTCAGTCCTGGGGCTAGTTTTGTTCAACATTTTCACTAATGATGTTAATGATGGGATGGACTGCACCCTCAGCAAGTTTGCACATGACACTAAGCTGCAGGGAGAGGCAGATATGCTGGAGGGTAGGTATAGGGTCCAGAGTTACCTCGACAAATTGGAGGATTGGGCAAAATGAAATCTGATGAGGTTCAGCCAGGACAAGTGCTGACTCCTGCACTTAGGATGAAAGGATCCCATGCACTGCTTCAAGCTGGGGACTGACTGACTAAGTTTAGTCACGTTCTGCAGAAAAGGACCTGGGGATTACAGCAGATCAGAAGCTGGATAGGAGTCAACAGTGTGCCCCTGTTGCCAAGAAGGCTAACAGCATATTGGCCTGTAGTAGTAGGAGCATTGCCAGCAGATCGAGGGAAGTGATTATTCCCCTCTATCTGGCACTGGTGAGATGACACCTGAAGTATTGTGTCCAGTTTTGGTGCTCCCCACTACAGTAAGGATGTGGACAAATTGGAGAGAGTCCAGTGGAGGGCAATGAAAATGATTAAGGGGCTAGGGCACATGACTTATGAGGAGAGGTTGAGGGAACTGGGCTTATTTAGTCTGAAGAAGAGAAGAGTGAGGGGGGATTTGATAGCAGCCTTCAACTTACCTGAAAGGGCATTCCAAAGAGGATGGAGCTAGGCTGTTCTCAGTGGTGGCAGATGACAGAACAAGAAGCAATGGTTTCAAGTTGCAGTGGGTGCGGTGGGCTATATTGGATATTAGGAAAAACTATTCCACTAGGTGGGTGGTGAAGCACTGGAATGGGTTACCTAGGGTGGTGGTAAAAACTCCATCCTTAGAGGTTTTTAAGGCCTCGCTTGACAAAGCCCTGGCTGGGATGATTTAGTCCTGCTTTGAGCAGGGGGTTGGACGAGAAGACCTCATGAGGTCTCTTCCAATCCTAATCTTCTAGGATTCCTCCTCCTTTTCTTTAAAGGAGAAGGGGACACAGCTTTGAAGGAAAGGCAAAAATCTAAGTTATAAATTAAAAAATCTAAGTTATTAAATTAAAAAAATATAAATTTGCAAGCTTAATTACAGTTTTGTTATAGCAATTTTTAAAAATCAAGATGGGACATTTTTCTGGAAGATGTGCTCTACGAATGATATTGTCAAAGTGCTATGGCCTGTGTTATTCTAGGAGGTCAGACTGGAGGATCAGAGTGGTCCTTTCTGGCTCTGGAATCTATGGAAACTTTAAAACATAAGTATAAATGGGTGAAAAATGGGTATAAGAGACAGTCAGCAGTTCTGTGAATTAGGTATTGCTATCCTCATTTTGCCTGTAGGGAAACAGACACTATTTTCATGGCAAAGATGAGCATACAAATCAGGAGTCCTAACTCTAGAGCACAATCGGGTAAATAACGCTGCAATTGCAAACGATCCTAGGACAAACTAACACAAAATGGGGTGCCATGAGGAATGCTAAAATATTACACCCAACCCCTCAGCTGGTGTAAAACAGCGTAGCTCCATTGACCTCAGTGGAGCTGTGACAATAGACAGCACCCAAGGACCTGGATGATTGTCGATCACAACAATCCCTATAAACTTTCCCGAGAGGATTTTGTCAGCCTTCAGTAAACTTCCCATTGTTTTATCTAGAGTAAGGAGGTGACTTTGACACAGTCCTACACATAACAGCATCGGTCATGGCAGCAGTATTATCATTCATCGCCCTCTGGCAATTCAACTATTTCAAAATCTGTCCATGAAATAAAGTTTAGTCAAGAAGGCCTTTGTGGAACCAATATGAAGACTAGTAGCTGTATTCTTTGTTTTCCAGTGGGGCATTCAGTGATTTCATAACTACAGCAGATTGTATAATTCTATGTTACTTCCTGATTTCCTTCTCTCTTCCACATCTGATGTATTTGTTTCAGGGTCCTCTTTATTTCATGCTTGGCAAGTGTCTTGATCTTAACTTATAGGAAAGAATCCATAGAAAATGTAGGGGAAAAGTGAATCCTTATAGCAAGGAATAAAGGCTTTTTGTTGTTGGATGTTTTGCTCTTTTCCTGAAAACAGTGGATAACATCTCATTTTTTGCTTTTTATTGATATCTGCGGCTCATGTGTAAATGTAAATGTGAATTTAAATGACTGGAAATAGTAATGCAGTTAGCCCTGATTCTCCCTAGGAAAATTCTTTTTTAGGTAATTCTGACTATTTTACTTTGTAATTTCAATTGGGTACAGCATTCTTAATTCCTTATCTTAGATTACTGTGTAGTACGTACAGTTACATAGCGGTTGTACTCCAACCTAGAGTTGAGTGTACTACAGTAGTAGACAAAGAAATTCATATATATAAACAATGTATAATCAATCAGTAAAATTTAAGTGCTTTCTAGATTCATTTGGCTAAGAGACTCTATACAACCTCAAAAGCAAAATTGTCAACATAATTATCATGAGAAAATAAAATGGATGGATTTCTTGGAGAAAAAATATTGGTGGCAAAAGAACAAACTAAGCAGTGATCTGTTCATTCTAATGACCTTGCATGATATTGGGTTACAATATATCAGTTAGGGATCCACCACTGGGCATTATGGAGAGTGACCCAAGTGATAGCTGAAGATGGAATAAAAGAAGTCCTATAGTTATGAATTAGCAGACGGCATTAAGGGTTCTGTAAAAGGGTACAGATCAGAGCTGCAGAACTTCAAATGGCTCGGATGCAAGAAGAAATATAAAAGGAAGATCAAACTAATAAAGGATTTTAACCTCTTCACATTGACTCTTGTGCTAGAATGGGAGCTTCTGAGTGCTAAGCCCTTCTGAGGAGCAATGTGCTCACAATCCTTAGTGTACAAATCCACTTTACACTAAGCTCTAAAATACCAAATAAAGATGTGTGTGCTGATGCAACTGTGATGGCGTTCAGACCAATGAGGAGTTGTGTCAGTGCCTGCCCTGTAACCATAGGAACCCTCACAATCATTTGCTGCTCTAGCTTCCACCTTGGGATGTTCACAACCAGCCTACCAGCATGCAGGTCACATCCTGAGTGTCTGTATACTAGACAGGCCTAGTTCAACAGTTTTGACCCCAGCAGTCTGTCTACAGCCACACAACCCCACTCTGGCTTCCACCAGCCTTAGTTCCTGCTTGCAGGGTGACCCCAATACAATCACTGTTCTGAATTTTACCAAAACTGTAATGTCCAGTCCAATGCTGGACAGTTCATTTGTTCTTGTAAAGATGCAAAATCACATCAAATAAAATGGATGGATTTCTTAGTTAATACTTAAGACAAATATCCCCTTCTATTTAAAACATTAGCTCTGATTTGGTTTATAATAAATTTGTTTTATTTTTACTAACAGGACAAACGTTAAATGATGCCAAGTAAAAGGAAAAATTCTTGCAGGCATCACAGTAAGATAACTATAATTGGCAACACTGCAACACCTGATCTCCATCTCCTCTCTGCTCTATGATTCTTGCGTGTTTATGCCTGGCCAATACCATGCCAACAATCCACCGTGGCAGCTCATGAGCTCTGCTGGCAAAGACTCCTCACACCTCCATGCAACTCTGCTGCCATGTTGCTCCAGGAACAACCATAATCTTTCAAATATGCTAGTGAATGACGATAACACGATACAGAGGTTGTCTTGACCAACTCCACTTTTCTTTTAAGAGCACTACTTTGTATAGCATTTTAATTACATCCCTCTTAATTATAGGTATAAATGAAGTATTCTCTGCAGGCATGATTTATCACCTCTCTTTGTCTAAGCTCCTGCTGCTTTGTGTTCTTGGGTTTCTTTTTCCAATAGCTGTAAGTAAAGCACAGCAAAAATAGACGTCGGAGCTGTATTTTGCATCATTGGCCATTGACTAGCGGAAGCGACAATCCTGATAAACCAATGTGAAATCACTCACTACTGAACACCTGTTTTTCAGATGTCTATAAATAACAAAAAGCAAGGAATACTTGTAGCACCTTAGAGACTAACCAGTTTAAGTGGGCTATAGTCCACGAAAGCTTATGCTGAAATAAACTGGTTAGTCTCTAAGGTGCTACAAGTATTCCTCACTTTCTTTACGGATACAGACTAACACGGCTGCTATTCTTGAATCTATAAATAACAAGATGCACTTGGCTTAAAGGGCTTGTGTATGTAATTCCAGAGTAAGCCAGATCCATCACCAGGCAGCATAAGCCAGATAATGATATAATGCCTTAAATTGCTAAAGGTAGTTATACAGCTGTTCACATTTAGCCGTGAAGGTTTATTACCTGCTTGCTAAGATGAGCCCTGGTTTTTTTTGTGGCTTATTTCACATATAACCTAAGATTAAATAGGTCATTGATATTAAAATTGTCTCAGTATTGTCTCTCTGCTTCCAGGAACTCCCCTACTGGTTTGTCTATACCAAGTTGTCTCTTGTTTTACACTTAGTTTGAAAGCCCGGGGGGAGGGGAGGATTGTTTTTGTTCTGTGTTTAAACACCACCTAGCGCAATTGGGTGCTGGTCTGTGACTTGGGCTCCTGGGCATTAATATAAATAATGACAAAAATAAGAAATTAAAAGGAAATGGTCTAATCCAGTCTCCTTACATCACTGCAGATCAGACTATCAAATGGATGCTGCAGAGGAACTGGTACAACTATACCATAGACTAGAGTAACAATGGTAACAGACCCTTGTACTATCTATCTAGCTAACACCCAGAGCACTCACCATCCTCTCGCCTACAAATGCAACTAGTTCAACATTTCGTTTAGTTGACAGAACACCATTGGACAGCATTTTTATCTGGTATCTATTGGTTTATTGGCTCCAGTGACATGTGGAGCCTCACTGATTTAGAACAGTTGCGCATCAAGTCCTGTATTTTTAACCCACTTACCAGTATGTCTAAAATACATAATTATTAAACATTTTAGTAGAATGGTAAATCAATCATAATAATAGGCCAGGTTTTACCTTCGTGACAAAAAAAGTCACAGAAAATCGGAGAACCTGCCTGGCTGTGGTTGAGGTGTAGCGTGAGCCGAGGGGGATGTGTGGCTGTGGATGAGGGGGAGACTGCAGGGGAGAGTGGGTGGGTGACCGAATGGCTGGTCAAGGGACAGTTTTGTGGAGAAAGAGAAATGCTGCTGCTCTGGACAAATTATATCGCAACTCTTCTAGTTTTGTGTTTTCAAACAAAGGTCAAAACTGCTCAGAATTAGCAGTTGAACTTTTGGGATATATATAAAAAAGATGATCTCACCTAATATCAATAAATAGCTGCTAGATCCTCCTTCAAAGCTCTGAACTGGGAGTATTTTTAAGTGACTGGTGTAAAAATGACTGTTCTCCTTTCGAACAGTCTCACTAACTACAGAATCCGGAATGATTGCTGCACCATGCTAAAGGCTAATTTACTGTAACTCATATGAAATCAGGAATCCTTCTTCACTCTGTTCCCCCAACAACAGATTCTTACCCATTTTTTAACACCTAATTAAGAAACACCTCTTTAAAATAAAACACATACAGTTCACCTCTCCCCAGCTGTTCCCCCGGAATTTGACATTCTTGCATGTTACCCCAGAATTTGATAGTACTGCAGTCAGCAATTTTGTATGTTCAGCCAAACATCAGGTAGCTAGGAAAATCTTAGGCTCAGAGAAGCAAGAGCACATAGCTGCATGTTTCCAGCCTTGCTATAAGGCTGGGACAGACAGTTAGCAGATACGTATGGAAGAGAGTATGTGAATAGCACCCTTGGGTTTAGGTGCCTCTAACATGTCAGTTTTATTACTGCTATGACTAGAAATGTTTTGATGATAAGAGATAATGAGTAGTTTTGCTGAAAGTAGGAGAATCGGTGAGCCATTAGGGGTTACTATGGTGACCCACTAGGAGTCACTACAGGTTATGTGCTTTGTTTGAAGTTAGCTATAATAGAATTGGTGAAAGAATTGGCTTTGGAGGAGTTTGAGAAAGCTTTCTTCTGGGCAAGGATCTGACAGCTAGGGAAGGTTCTTTCCCTCTCCCACCCCAACCCCCGCCTCCACCCCAAAGCCTAGACACAGATCCCTGAAAACCATTTCAGACTTTTTATGTAACGTAAATGTTTGGAATGCTCTAAATCTATTGCAACAGCGTGAGTGAGTGAGAGCTCTAATAAAAAAATAGTTTTAGGTGAAAATACTTTTGCTTTTGCTTTTGCCAATTATTTATCAGACAGATGAGCCGTGCCCCTATTGATTTATTCCTGACACCACCTAAAGAGAACAAGTTATCACTGCTTTGGATTCTGAAAACCCTGGTTAGCACCACCCTCTGCTTTCAGAATCACATCCTGATGATTCTTTGATCCCAGTTTGAAGAATCATTACTTGTAAGACTAATGAAGTAAAAAGCCAAGTTTCCTCAGTTTGTCATCTGATCTGACTGCTGCTTATTTGCAAAAGAGTAACAGATACCTTGACTGTAGGAGGGGCAGCAGCAGAGTAGAGTTTTAAGTACCAGGAGCCTCTGCCAGACATGAGCCCAAAGTGGGGAATCTGCAAGCATATTTCCAAGCTGAGCGTCGTTTTTAACAATTCTTACCCTGGTTCCATTCCCAGCACATGAACAAGAATCTGTTTCCTCACAGAAGCATTTCAGTCATATGTGGAGTTTCAGTAAGATGCAAACTTCGATTCATAAATTCAAAGGCCAAAATGGACCATTGTGATAATGTAATCTGATTTGTATAACACAGACCATAGAACGTCCCTGAAATAATTCCTGTTTTAACTAGAGCATATATATTTTCTAAAAGATAAAAGGCTGTTTTTTCATTTTCTTCTTACAGTTGAGTCCAGATTTCTCTTCATCTGATGGCATGTCATAACTAATGGCAATGTATTATTTAGCAGTGTCAGTGGGAAGGAGGAGGAGAATAGCAAGGTCTTATCCTCCAGGGGTACTGTTTACAGCAAGAAGGTAAAATAGATCAATGTACCATAAATCAAACAAACAGCTCCCCAGCTCAGACTCTGGCCCAGTTTTACTACGCTGCATCTAAAATCCAAACTTCACAGGCACCGTTCCGTTCCCTACCCGTGAAGCAACTTATAGTCCTTCCCCTCAGCTCTTGTGCAAGGAAAGAGCAAGCTTGTGTCTCTTCATTAACTATTTTCTATATTTTATTTAAAATAAACAATAAAAGCTATGCTCTATGGAGTCTATAATTCTGTCTGGAAGTTAGCTCTTTTAACTAAACATGAGCTGCACCAGTAGTATCAGGATTTCTTAAGCAGCTTGAAGGGCTTCGGGAAATTTTTTTTTAGCATTAAAGGGTGTTCTTCTCTGGGTCATAACTATGGAAATCAATGCAGCTTCATCGGCCAATGAATTAACTCTGGCTTAGACCAATATGAGGGGACAATCAGGCACAATATGTTGATTTGATCACTCTGCAGGATTCACTGGCATCTTAAAGAGAGCACCAGACATACTTAAAAAAAAAATCATACAGACTAGCTCTTCCACATTACATATTCAGAGCTCCTGGACAGCAGTCAATGATCATTTTACAATTCTGACTGCTATGCAAACAGGGAGTGGTATTTGTGAGTTTTGTTTTTGGTTTTAAATTGTTGATAAAATATAAAAATAAATTATAAAAATAAAATGTTGATTTATTCCACCTTATTTAATCAAAAGAACTAACATTATTTAAAACTACCAGAGTGATGAGAAAGCTAAAGAGACAATGTAAGGTTGTAACTCAATTTAGGAGGAGGATTAGCACAGCTGCCCTTTGACTCTTGCATAGTGGTATTTGGAAGACAATGGCTCCATTCTGGTTTCTGCTTTCATTCGCTGCATTCTCTCTGCTAGCTCAGAGTTATTTATAACTTTTTAAAAGCTGTTTAAAATGTACTTAGTGCCTGGACTAAAGTACTTTGATTATTGTGAAACTGTTTTAAAGATGTGATATGTGATTATTTTTGACAGAATCTTGGCATATAACCAATCACAAAATCACAAATGCCAATTATTGCCTTCGATACTCTTCTGCTCTCAAAAGTTATTCCTTTCCTAAAATAAAAGGAATAAAATGTTGGCATTGAGGTACACAAATAAAAAGGCTGAGGTGCCTAATATTTGGTTTTTACCAAGAGAAAGACTCTCTTTAACCCCTGAATTGCCTCCAAATTGTAGCTACATCCACTCAGAGCAGAAAGCCCATTTAATGGTGCTGAATGTAAACTCCTACCATTCCACTGAGTTGAAGAGGACTATCTGAGAGCATGTTTTAAGGATAGAACCTCAGCTGGTATAAACTAAGGTTGCCCCAGTAAAGTAAACTAAAAAAGGTGAGACGGTCTTGTGACTAAGGCATTAGGCCGTGACTCAAGAGAACTGGGATCAAGTATCTGCTCCGTTACAGACTTTGTGCATTACCTCTGGCAAGTCACTCTCTCTTTACTTAAATTGCTCAAGTGAATTTGTAAAATGGAGATTATAATGCTTCTTTTACCTGACTAGACTGCAAGTTCTTTGGGGAACGCCTACCAAATATAGGGTTAGGGTTGCATCTGATTAAGTGGATATTAGCACACAAAAGCTTATGCTTCAATACTTTAGTTAGTATTTAAGGTGCCACAGGACTCTTTGTTACCTCTGCTATTCCAGACTAACACGGCTACCTCTCTGATTCTTACCAAATATATTCACACCAGAAAAATGGGACTTTGGTTTCCTACTATAATGCAAATAATAAATACCAAATACTCAAGGCTGATGTCCATAGAGTGACATTGCTTTACTCGAGATGAGGCTCAAGGCCCAGGTATACATTATTGATAAAGGAACAGCTCTCAAAAGTAGGTTGAGATGAGGTATGTCTATATACTTGGTATATCCCGATTCCACCACCCCATCCCCACAGTTTAACTCTGCCACTCTGTTCTTTTATCACAATATTTCAGAGTTTCGTTTTGTTTTTTTAATCTGTACCCACTCAACTTCTCTCTGCTTTCATTATTTCTACCCCCAACCTGTTTTCACACTCGTAAAGCATAATACACAAACTTAATACCTTTCAAGCTAGGGTTGAATTTGTGAACCCATGATATTTAACTGGGTTTGAATTTAGAAAGAATGAGTTTGCCTATCCATACTGGAAATAGAGCTAGAGCTGTAGAGGAGAAACATCTGGGTTTCACTTTACAGAATTTCAGAGATCCATATACATTTCACTACATAACTAAGAATAATATTGGGGTAGGGAAAATGTACTGTGAGCCCACAACCTGCTGTAATGAGCCAAGTCATGTGGTCTGTGAAAAAAAAGTATGTAATGTAAGGATACATTTCCCATACTGTATCAAAGACTTAACAGTGTGCTTTTAAAGTAATGAAAAAACTTCTCAACAGAACAATGATCCTAAGATGAAACAATCATAGGAGCACTGGAACATCAGTTTGATCCCTCCAAAACAAGTGAAACCTGATTATGCGACTGAAAAGCCACTTCACTAGCAAGTTCTATAATGGGGGCAGGGGGAAGAGGTCTCCTGGCTTCAAGAACTGCAGCGGGGTCTCTCTGATGCTTTTGGTACACCTGGGTAATTACAATGCTTCCAACAGCAAGGTATAATACCCAAAAAAGAATTTGTGATTTGAAAATCTATAATTAAGCTACTGTACTTAATTAAAATGCTTTTCTGCCATGCAAACAAGGGCATTAGACAGACAAATTAATTACAGAAAGGAGCTTATTTTGTTAGAAAAAAAATACCCTACAAAATTGATAGACATGGGATGGCCACCTTTTACAACAGAGGGTTTATAATAGGAAAGAATGAAGCACTGGGTGAATGAATGAATGAATTCAGAAAAGGCAAACCTCAAGTCTCTTGCTGGAGCAGAGTTTTTTCAAATTATATTTTAGATTTATGTTATTATTACTGGCACCTAAGTAGTACTATTAGAAGCCATTACAGAGCTTGTAAAGTAATTTTAGTTCAGCTTCCTGTGGTTTGAATTTTTCCCTTTTTACTGAGTATCTAGGAAAGTCCAGAGCTTAGTTTTATATTCCTTGGACAAGGTCAGCAACTTTTAATGGCTAGGGTGACATTTTGGTTAACAAAATGAATGCCTTTATTTTTCCTGCGGCAGATCCTCTATTATTTTCATGGTTTTTCTAAGCTCTAAAATGAAGTTCTTAGATGGCCAATAAACAGCTTACGGTCTGGCCACAACAAGTTTTGTTTAATCATGAAATTAATTTCAGGTGTGATTCAAAGAGTCATTTTCCATGAACCTTAATAGAAAAAAAAACAACACATGCTTGCTTGAATGGCAACTGAAGTTCAAATAAGCTTGATGAAACTGCACTGTAGGATTGGCTGAATGTTCCAGAAACAATGTTTTTCACTGTTTGTCCAGCTCTGCTCTGGATTTTGAATAACTTTAACTGCTTTCCAGATCTGAGGAGCTTCTCTCACTTAAAAGAAATGCTAAATATGTCTCAGTTCACACATTTCAGCTGTTGCTGAAAGGAATTTAACACTTTTATTTAAAAAGAAGCTACGTGTAAATATTCTGCTTCCTGTGATGGATTAGGGAAGTAAATAAAGCAGATAATAATCCTTTAAATCTAATATAATAAATCAAAATGTTTCAGAGAACTAATAATTATGGGTCAAATCCTGGCAGTTGATTCAAAAGCCAGTGAAGTGTAAGCACCCAGAGTTGGGAGCTACAGCCAGTAAACAAGAAATCCTGCAATTACAGGGCACGTCGCCAGATGAAGGGTTGGCTCACTGTGCGAGAGGATGCTTTTGCTGCTACTTTCTGTAGCAGCGATATGCTCACTGCTGCTGTTGCCAGGTTGCAATCACTGGGGATAGCAAAACAGGCCCTTGCTGGATTTTA
This sequence comes from Sternotherus odoratus, assembly GCA_032164245.1. Taxonomy (NCBI): domain Eukaryota; kingdom Metazoa; phylum Chordata; order Testudines; family Kinosternidae; genus Sternotherus; species Sternotherus odoratus. The sequence goes on along the minus strand of JAVMKO010000003.1, from coordinate 23,034,202 downwards.
CGTAATCTAGGCCCATTTGCCATCTACACCTCATGGTCAGTATGTTGCATGGGGCGTTGCCCTCAACAGCCCTCAGGGCATATCTTCAGGGACACTCATGTTCAGTGGCAGGATACCTTTGATTGCCTCACTTGTAGCCCAATTTTTTTCGTTTTAACTTTAGAGTTTTGCCTACAAAAATCACTGATGCCAACAAGGAAGCATATCAATTCATGAGATAAAACCAAATCTCTTCATTTTGTGCCTCTGGTCTCCCCCGGACCCTTTTCCTGGCTTGTCTATTTAGATTATAAACATTTTAAAGGACTCTTTCTTACTATGTGTTTATACAATGCCTAGCACAATGGGGCTCTGATATTAGTTGGTACCTTTGGGCACTACTGTAAAAATTATTATTTTTATTGCTAATTTGTACGTTCAGTTTCCTGACTGTACAAAAAAACAGAGCTCTTGAGTTTAAGGCCAGAAGGGACCATCTGGTTATCTGACCTCCTGTATATCATAGGCCTCTTATCACCATCCAGCCATGCCCAAACCCGGCCAGAACAACCAGAGCTAAATAAAGTATTACAGGCCACAGGCGAGCAAACCATTGTGTACCACAGTCACATGTATGACTTAACTAGTATACTTAGCACTTCTCTAACACTTGATATTTTAAAATTGTCAGACAACTCACATAACAGATGCAGTAATCTCAGCTGGTGAGTCATGACAGGTGATATGTATATTCATTGTTCACAGTAGCTGGAGCCCAGCATCTATTTCCATGGACTGACCATTTAACTCCAACATTACTTTGTAAGGTCCCACTTTCTTCCCTTTCAGTCTTCCTCCCCCTCAAGGTAAAAAGCCCTCTTCTTTCATCCTTTTCTGTTGCTGTTTTGGGCTCTACCTGCTTGGTTTGAGATACTGCTGGATAGTCACCTTTGCATTTTCTGTCTAAAGTCCGATCTTGAGACATTTATAAGTCACAAAGCCAGCTGCAAGGGCCTCTGTCTGCTTTTATTGAATCAGTTTCATTTGCGCAGCAATCAGAGTCAAATTTTGTAAGTTTGTTATTGCTTCTTGAATTGCTGTTGGGAATACCACTGCTATAGAGCGGGGTAAGTACCCCTCTGCCAGCAATTGCCTTGGAGTTCTTTCAGTATTAACATCACAAATAAATCTATCCCCCAGCCTCTACAACATTTCTGAATTAGCAGTATTATTTCATCTTTTTACAGTTTCACTTTACCTCCGCATTCTGGTATACAATGCTCCACCAGAAGATTTGGCTTTGGTGCTCAGGGCTAGCCACCAGAATACATATCCAGGATCCTCAAGGGGGTTGTTCTCTGGTTGCTACTGCATACTGCTATGTCTCTATTACTATGGTTACTCATGGTGCTAGATTAAAGTATCCTTACCCATGCTACAGTCTGACTTGTAGAGTGGACAGACCCCAATGTTAAATCTACACTTGCAATAGTTTGTATAATACAGGCACTGAATGCCCAGCTAGCAAAGGTATAAATAGCAGTGTAAATGGTGAGGAGTGCTTAGGTGAGTAGGGACACCCCTGAACCATAGGGTACATACCCTATATCATAAGTGTAAAGTGCTGGAGAGGGTTAATGTTACCTGAGAACAAGTGATGTAAGAGCTTCCCTGCCACGAGGCAAGGAGGGAGTGTTGGTTTCAGTTTGAGTTGGGGTGGCCATGTAGCTTGGCAAGGGTCCTGGAGCGTCTCTGGCTTTTGAGAATGACTCTACTTCCTTCTTATATTCCTACTTAGCTGACTGTAAGTGATCTTTTGATTTCATAAGTTCTGTGCCTATTTGGGGTGTCTGTCCTTTTCAGAGGGGGAGTTAGGGAACTCTAAATTGTAAGTTGTACTGTGCCTATGTTCTAATCTCTTTTCTTTATTAAATATTTTAGTTATAAAAAGCATTTGGTTTATTTCCCTTAAGGTTTTCTCTGCTTCCAGTCTGGGAAGAGAGGAGGGAGGGAAGTAAGTAAAAGGACCAGCTCAGGGTAGGACCTGAGGAGCGGAGTCTGTCTCTACCTTCAGCCGAGAAGGGTGAGGGGGGGAGGCTGAGAGAGTTAGGGTTTTGGGGAGTCTGAGTACCCCAATCCAGGGCTTTGGAGATCTACTCAGATGGTGACAGCCGGGGATCCCCAAGTTCTCAGCTGGTAAAGTGTGGGAATCTGGGGGTGTAGAGAATTAACTTAAGCTGGGGAGCAGTTAAAGTTATTTGGTCTGGCTTAAGAGTCCCTTCTCTTTATCCGGGGTTCAGAGAAGGGGGGTGACACTCTTTACACCCTACAAGGCTCTCTATACCCCCAAGCAGTGCCTCCCATATCCACACTGCTATTTTTAGCAGTGTACTATCTTACTGCCTCTCCAATGGCTGAACCTTTCCCCACTACATGCAGCTACACACCACAGGGAGTGTGGACACAGCCTGCCTTTCACTGTGATGCGCAGCTCTATGTACCTTAAGCCACCACAAGTGGGGACAAGGCCTTAGTAGGAGTGAGGCGGGGGGCAGAGAAGTAGGTAGGAGCCATGGCTCTATTCACCCATGAGCCATCTAGAAAAGTCAGCCAGACACAATTAGGTGAGAAAGCTGCACCCTGTTCAAGGCTGCAGTCAGTTGCTATCCCTGCTGTGAGAGGTGGGTGATGCAGGGGGAAGTGAGACTTCATCCCAGTTTCCACTGGGGTGACACCAAACACTGGCCTTTTGCTCAGGCCTGTCATTTAAATGCCACTGTCTAGCTCTTAACCCCCCCTGCTCCTCATTTTCCTCCCTCCATAAAACAAAGATAATAATGCTCCCTTGACTGCCTCACAGGGATGCTGTGAGAATTAATATCTTTAATGTGCTTTGAACATGTAAACCACTTTGCAAGCCCTCCGTATTATTAATTCAATTCTTAATCATCTTTTATAATTTGGGGTATAATCATCTTTGTACTAAGGAAGTAATTGCCTTCTCCCAGTACTGATTGCAGTTTTCAAAGTGCTCGTCCTCTCTCTCTCTCCTAGGTTGTCTTGCAACGGTGCTGGTGATCGAAGCTGCTTTTTTGTCTATAGCACAGAGAGGATTACTGATCCTGGACAGCCCAACAGGCTGGGCTTAGTACACACCGACAAAACATAGCAGCAATTCCAGCTCCAGAGAATCATGGAAATGTAGGACTGGAAGGGACCTCAATAGGTCATCTAATCCAGTCAAGCTATGAACACCAGCACAGAAGTGAGGACGGTATGGTATGGTATTGCTATCCCTTATTTCTGCGCTGCTTACTTCAGCAGCCGCCACTCTCCACTGCTGACTTCAGAGCTGGGCATCTGTAGAGGTAAGGATGGCATGGTATGGTATTGCCAACCTTACTTCCATGCTGCTGCTGTGGGGCAGTGCTTTCAGAGTGGGGTGCCTGGCAAGCAGCCACTGCTCTCTGGCCACCCCGTTCTGAAGGCAGTGCAGAAGTAAGAGTGGCAATACCATGAGCCCCCTACAATAAATTTGCAACCCCCCATGACCTCCTTTCAGGAACATATAGGATTAGACATATAGAATGTGTCCCATAAACAAATATTTCCTTAACAAGCTGCTCTGGATCGACTAGGTTCTCACCATCCTCATCACACCATGGTGTAATTACACCATGAGAATAAGGACAACCCATGAAATTATAGACCAGCCAGCTTAACTTCGGTACCCAAGAAGATAATGGAGCAAATAATCATACAATAAATTTGTAAAAACCTGTGAGATAAGGTGACAAGAACAATTAACATAGATTTGTCAAGGACATCATGTCAAACCAACCTAATATTCTTTGATAGGGTAACAAGCTTTGTGGATTGGAGAATGCAGTGGATATGATCGGTTTCTACTTTAGTATGGCTTTTAATATGGTCTCACGTGACCCTCTCAGAAACAAACTAGAGAAATATAGCCTAGATGAACCTAGTAGAAGGTGGGTGTACAACTGGTTGGAAAAAGAGTACTCAGGGTAATTAGGAATTGCATTTTGAGTAAGTCCCTGCAGGGATCAGTCCGGAGTCCAGTTCTGTTCAGTATCCTCATAAATGGTTTGGATAATAGCATAGAAAGTACATGTTTAATGTTCGAGGACAATACTGAGCTGCCAGAAGCTGCGAGTGCTCTGGAGGACAGGATTAGAATTCAAAATGATTGTGCTGAACTGGAGAAATGGGCTGAAATAAATAGGATGAAATTGAATCAGGGCAAATGCCAAGTACTACACTTAGGAAGAAATATTCAATTACACAAATACAAAATGGGAAGTGACTACCTAGAAAGAAGTACTGCAGAAAAAGATCTGGGAATTATAGTGGATCACAAGCTAAGTATAAATCAACAATGTAGCACTGTTGCAAAACAAAAGTCATACTGGATGTATTAACAGAAGCATTATAAACAAGGCATGAGAAGTTCTACTCAGCCTAATAACCCCTCAACTGCAGTATTGTGTACAGTTCTGGGCACCACACTTGGGGAACAATGTAGGGAAAAATGGAGAACGACCAGAGAAACTCAATAATAAAGATTAAAAGTCTAGAAAATGTGACCTACAAAGAAAGATTGAAAAAATTGGGTTTGTTTAATTTGGAAAGGAGAAGACTGACAGGGGATATAAAACAGTCTTCAAGAATGAAAAAGATTGTTATAAGAGGAGGGTGATAAACTGTTCTCCTGAACTACGGAGGACAGGACAAGAAGCAATGGTCTTCAATTGCAGCAAGGGAGGTTTAGATTTAGACATCAGGAAAAAACTTCTTCACTGTCCAGGTAGTGAAGCATTGGAGCATACTACCTAGGGAGACTGTGGAATCTCCATTGCTGGAGAATTTTGAGAACAGATTATACAAACACCTGTCAGGGATGATCTGGATAATACTTCATTAATACTTAGGAAAATACTTAGCATTTGCCCTGATTCAATTTCATCCTATTTATTTCAACCCATTTCTTCATAGCCGCTGCTCTTTGATCACCCAGCTCCGAAGGCAGCACAGCTGCCAGCAGCAGCACAGAAGTAAGGGTGGCAATATGGAGATCATAACTGTGCAACTCCCATCCCCTCAACACACACACACACACACCCTCCTCCCTCGTCAGGACCCCTACAGTTACAATACTATGAAATTTCAGACTTAAAATATCTGAAATCATTAAATTTATTATTTTTAAAATCCTATGACCACGAAATAGACCAAAATGGACTGTGAATTTGGAAATCTAATCATAACCCTAATTTTGTGCAAACACCAAGAGTTTCCCCAACTTTACTGTGGTGTAAAGCTAATTTTGATCCAAATCCAAACACTTGTCCCATCTCTAGTCACTACTAGGAAGATTTGCAAAAATCTAGATTGGTGTCATTTCATCCTATTACACATTGTTACATTCACTTAAAGCAGGGGTGGGGAACCTTTTTTCTGCCAAGGGCCATTTGGATATTTATAATGTCATTCGTGGGCCGCTTCCCCCCCCCCCCCCCCAAGGAAGCCCAGGCTGGCAACGGGAGTGGAGACCCCAGCTGGCAAGGGGCCAGCGGGGGAAACCCCAAAGCAGTGGCAGGCGGAGTGCTTAGCCCTGCACTGCTTTGGGGTTTCCCCCACTGGCCCCTTGCCAGCCGGGGTCCTGCCGCCTGCCCCAGTCAGCTCCCGCTGTCAGCCTGGGTGTAGGGGGTGATCTTCCTTTACCCCCGCCCAGCCTCCCCCCATCTAACCGCCTTCCCTCCCCCACCCCTGCCTGGCCCAGCCCATCCCACCAAACCTAACCTCTTCCTCCCCTCTCCCAACCCAGCCTCCTGCCCCCCATGCCTGACCCGCCCAACTCAGCCTCCCCCCCCACCAAACCTCCTTCCTTCCCGCACCCATGCCTTACCCACCCCATCCAGCCTGGCCTCCCCCCACACCCTCTTGCCTGCCCCCCAGCCCAGCCTGGCCTCCCCTCCCACCCCCTTGCCTGCCCCCCAGCCCAGCCTCCCCCCCCACACACCCCATTGACCGTCGGCTCCCCGCGGCTCCTCCTTTCGCCGCCCGGCTAATGGTGGCCGCGCGGCGCTGGTGGCTCCCCCAGGGGCTTCCCGGCCCCTTCGCTCAGCGCAGAGCCGCCCCCGCCTGGCAGCCCACGCGCGTCCCTGGCCGGCGACTGCGGCGCATCTTCTCCTCACACCCCAGTGCCTGACTCAGCCCCGGCCCCACCGCGCCGGGCTCTCCCCGGCTGCTCACTTCCCGGCCGCTCACTTCCGGCACGCAGGCCCCGGCTATCCCTCCGCTGCAGCCCGCTGGCTCCCCCACTCCATTCATCCAGCCCTGCACCCGGCCTGCTGCGAGGGGGAAGGCGCCACCGCCTTCCCCTCAGCAGCACCCGCTGCCTCACCGCTCCTGCCACGCCGCTCTGCCCCCACCGCCACGTTGGTCTGGCCGTCTCTACGGCGCAGTGTTTTGAGACCTGCCTGCGGGCCGGACCGAATGATTTGGCGGGTCGTATACGGCCCGGGGGCCGGAGGTTCCCCACCCCTGACATAAAGCAAAATCTTTATTTGTGAGGCTTGCCTTACAGTGGGAAAGCGTTTTTCCCCCCCCTATAGAAGGCTTTGATATCTGCTTCAAATAACAAAAACATTCATTCAGGAAAAGAGTTCCACACTTACGTAATTGAAGTTTATACCATATCACTCAAATTGATTTTTCAAAACATCTAGAAGGCAAGAGGTGGAAAACCTAGGTCTTGTATAGTGGGTCTCATTCACAAAGTTGGAACAGTTTTCATATACTCACCACAATGTTGATTACTCTGCTAACTTAACTGCAATGATTTCTTCGTAAACTAGATAGGATTATTCGCCTTAATTAAGTTAGGTCAGTATACCTGCAAAATTCCTTACACTGGATTATGAACTCAAGAAAAATCTAATAAATCACAGAGAATTTATTGTGGTTTTTCTATGCATATATCTCAACTTGGAATGCAATTTTATTACATTTATTAAAATACTATTTAAATAAATGGAAAGTGTTTTCGAAAATCATTTTCACCTTTCATGAGTATTAAATTGACTTTCATGCCTTTGAGCATTTTAATAAAAAACTATTCCTGTCCAAGACATCATTTTCAAAATATAGCCATTTCAGTTGCATCTTAGAAAACATTTACAGTATATAATTTATTTTAATGAGAAAGGAATTGCATACTGTGCTTTTTACTATGTCATTTTTAATGAGCAAACAATAGGGTGATAATTCTCACCTTGAAAAACAGCTTGGATTGTGGGCAAAAATGATTCAATAGTGTATCATATTTTGTGCTTGGCATATTTTACTCTCTTAAAATGTGTGTATAGTGAAACGAGACAGAGCTACTAAGAAAACAAGTAGAAAGCTTGCTTTTCTCTAAATGGGATATCTTGCAACTAATACCAAGTTAAAAAGAAATTAATGGTTATTTTATCATTATTAACATACTCACAGCATAATTTTATTTATAACCTGTACTTGTTACCTTTAAAAGATCAATTTTTGGGGGCCACGCTGCTCGAGCCGGGGGGGGGGGGGGGGGCTACGGTGTTAGTGGTCCGCGGGATTCAAAATTTTGACTTTAGTGGTCCGTGAGGACCGAAAGGTTGGCGACCACTGCTCTATATCATGTTTTTTCAGTCTCAATAGGTGACCGAATTGAAATAAAATCCAGCTGTTCAAGAACGACCACCATCACAGCAGGCATTAACAAGTATGGTCACTGCTACAAGAGGATGAAGCAGCATAGAGAAAAATCATTGCCATGAATTGTCCCTTTACCACTACTGCAATTTTGAGTACCCAACTTGGCTCCATGGGCAGAAACAGAATCTGCCAATATGTTTAAACAAAGCCCAACATAGTGGAACCCTGATCCTGGCAGAGGATTCTCAATGTTACTGCAATACAAAGAACACACAGTAAAGAACAGTTACTCACCTTTCGTAACGTTTGTTCTTCGAGATGTGTTGCTCATGTCCATTCCCAGATGTGTGTGCGCACCGCGCATGCACGGTTTTCGGAACTTTTTCCCCTAGCAATACCCGTAGGGCCGGCAGGGGCGACCCCTGGAGTGGCGCCGATATGGCGATGTATATATGCCCCTGCCGACCCTCCCCCGCTCAGTTCCTTCTTGCCGGTACTCCGACAGAGGGGAGGCGGGTGGGATTCGGAATGGACATGAGCAACACATCTCGAAGAACAAACGTTACGAAAGGTGAGTAACTGTTCTTTCTTCTTCGAGTGCTTGCTCATGTCCATTCCCAGATGTGACTTACGAGCAGTCATCTCGGAGGAGGGTGAGGAGTACTCTGAGTCCCTGCTGACAGGATCGCTTGACCCACAGCGGCATCCTCCATCGACTGCTGCACGATGGCGTAGTGTGTCGCGAAGGTGTGAACCGAAGACGACGTCGCTGCTCTACAGATTTCCGCGATCGGAATGTGTGCCTTGAAGGCCGTAGATGCGGCCTGCGCTCTGGTCGAATGCGCTGTCAGTGCTGGAGGGGCAGCATTCGAGAGATTATAGCACAGTTTAATACACGATGTAATCCAGGCCGAAAGGCGCTGGGTGGAAACAGGTAACCCTTTCATCCTTTCGGCTACCGAAATAAAAAGTTGTGGAGATTTACGGAAGCTCTTAGTCCTGTCTATGTAAAACGCCAGTGCCCTCTTTACATCTAAGGAATGGAGCATTCTCTCCCTGCTATTAGCATGGGGCTTGGGAAAGAATACTGGTAGAAACACATCTTGGTTCAAATGAAAGGGTGAGACTACCTTAGGGAGGAAAGCTGGGTGAGGACGTAACTGAACCTTATCGCTGTGGAAGACCGTGTAGGGTGGCTCAGAGGTGAGCGCCCTAATCTCAGAAACCCTACGGGCAGAAGTGATTGCCACTAAAAAGGCAGTCTTCCACGAGAGATAGGATAACGGGCATGAGGACATGGGTTCAAACGGAGGCCTCATTAGCGCCTTCAGAACCAGGTTGAGGTCCCAAGGGGAAATAGGCTGACGGACCTGGGGATATAATCTCTCCAATCCCTTTAAGAATCTGAGAACCAAGGGGTTACTAAATACCGAAGTACCCCCGAACCCCGGGTGGAAAGCCGATATAGCAGCAAGGTGCACCCGAACAGTAGAGATTGCTAAACCCTGCTGTTTCAGTTCGAGGAGGTAGTCTAAAACGTTGGCGACTGTAGAAGTCAGAGGGTCTCTGCCCTTACCCCGAGACCACAAGGAGAAACGCTTCCACTTGGCCGTGTACGTAACTCTGGTAGACGGTTTCCGACTACCGAGTAGGATATCCCTGACTGAGTCCGAGCACCGCAGCTCTTCCGGATTCAGCCATGGATATTCCACGCCGTGAGGTGGAGGGACTGCAGGTCGGGGTGCAGCATCCTCCCGTGGTCCTGTGAAATCAGTGTTGGAGAGAGGGGAAGTGTTAATGGCCTCGTCACGCACAGTGACGTTAGAACTGTGTACCAGTGCTGGCGAGGCCAGGCCGGTGCTATTAGTATGAGGGATGCCCTGTCGTGGCGAACCTTGAGCAGTACTTTGTGTACAAGGGGAAATGGGGGAAATGCATAGAGCAGGCCCCCCGTCCACGGTATATGAAAAGCATCTCCCTCCGAACCTGGACTGAGGTTCAGAAGGGAGCAAAATCTGTGACATTTCCGGTTGGCCTTTGTGGCGAACAGGTCTATGAGGGGAAACCCCCACCGTAGGAAAAGTGAATGGGCCACATCGGGCTTGAGGGACCATTCGTGACCCCTGAATGAACGGCTGAGCGTGTCTACCAGCACGTTCTGAGTCCCCGGGAGGTATGCGGCCGTGAGGGAGATCCCCAGTGGAATACAGAAATCCCAAAGGGCGAGGGCTTCCCTGCACAGGCGAGAGGAGCGAGCCCCACCCTGTCTGTTTATATAGAACATCGTGGCTGTATTGTCCGTTAGGACCGACACATACCTGCCTTGTAGGAGTGACTGGAACGTCTGGCATGCTAGACGGACCGCCCTGAGCTCCCGGACATTGATGTGAAGAGACAGCTCCTCCTGGGACCATAGGCCTTGAGTTCGGATCTCCCCGAGGTGAGCCCCCCAGCCGAGGGCTGACGCATCGGTCACCAGTGTTAAAGATGGCTGGGGCTTGCAAAAGGGAACCCCGACGTCCAGGGACTGAGGCTGGAGCCACCATTGGAGGGAGCGTCTGACCTCCAGTGGAATAGTCATAATGAGGTCTAGCGGGTCTCTGCGCTGTCTGTAGACCCCCGCGAACCATAATTGTATAGGTCTGAGGCGGAGTCTTGCGTATGGCACCATGTAAGTGCAGGCTGCCATATGTCCCATGAGGACCATGCAGTTTCTGGCTGTGGTGGTGGGAAACTGTAGGAGTGAATGAATGATGTCTCCGATGGCTTTGGCCCGGGAGGGAGGTAGGAACGCTCTTGCTTGTATGGAATCTAGTATGACCCCTATAAACTCGATCCTCTGGGTAGGAGTAAGGATCGATTTTGGGACGTTCAGGATGAGCCCTAACCTGAGGAAGGTTGCCCTGATAAAATGTAAGTGCATTTTCAGCAGGTTCCTGGAACTTGCTCTCACAAGCCAATCGTCCAGGTAGGGGTAGACGTGTATGCCTTTCCGTCTGAGGAAGGCCGCCACCACTGCCATGCATTTTGTGAACACTCTTGGGGCGGTCGAGAGCCCGAAAGGGAGGACTGTGAACTGATAATGCCGATGCCCGCGTGTAAACCGCAGGAATCTTCTGTGGCTTGGGATAATGGAGATATGGAAGTACGCATCTTTCAAATCGAGGGCCGCGAACCAGTCTCTGTGATCCATAGCTGGAATAATGGAGGCCAAGGACAACATTCGAAACTTCAACTTCTTTATGTAGGAGTTGAGGCCTCGCAAGTCTAGGATGGGACGAAGCCCACCTTTGGCCTTCGGGATAAGGAAATATCGGGAGTAATATCCCTTGCCCCGAAATTCTTGAGGAACCTCCTCTATGGCACCCAAAGACAAGAGGGTATTTACCTCCTGATCCAAGAGTTGCTCGTGAGATGGGTCCCTGAAGAGGGACGGGGAAGGGGAATGAGTGGGTGGTAGGGTGCGGAATTGGATAGAATATCCCCCTTCTACGAGACTGAGCACCCACCTGTCTGAAGTGATAGAAGCCCAGGCCTGGTAGAAGTGGGATAAGCGGTTCACAAAGGGTCGAGAGGTCAGAGATATAGGGACTGGTCCGTGGTCCTCGAGCGCACCTTCAAAAACCGGTTCTTGGTTGGTGTGCACCCGATGGTTGGGACTGCCGTGAGCTAGATCTCGGGCGGCCACGGCCAGCTCCCCTGCCGCCCCTCCTAGGTTGGTCTCTTCTTGCCTGGGGGGGTTGGTAAGGCCTAGGCGGAGGGGGAGGGGGAGGTCTGAAAGGTCTCCTCTGCGTTTGAGGGGTATGCAGGCCGAGAGACCGTAACATTGCCCTGGAGTCCTTCATAGATTGCAGTTTTTTATCTGTATCGAGGTGGAACAGGCCCTGCCTATCGAATGGGAGGTCCTGTATGGTAGCCTGCACCGGGGGAGGGATCGCGGAGACCTGCAGCCATGCACCTCTACGCATGACCACTCCAGTGGCCATTTGCCTGGAGGCCGAGTCGGCGGCATCTAAGGCAGCTTGGAGTGCCGCCCTGGATACCAGTCTGCCCTCTTCGATGAGTGCGTTGAACTCGTTAACTGAGTCCTTGCGAACTTGTGGCTCAAATTTCTTCACGGCCGACCAAGAATTGTAAGAGTATCTACTCAGGGCCGCCTGTTGGTTGGCAACCCTGAGTTGGAGTGCGGCCGAAGAGTATACTTTTCTGCCCATTAGATCAAGCTTTTTAGCGTCCTGGGATCTGGGGGTGGGCCCCGTTTGGCCCTGACGTTCCCGGTGATTCACTGCGTCCGCTACCAGGGAGCCTGGTGGCGGGTGGGTGAACAGGTACTCGCACCCAGTTCGTGGGGCAAAGTAGCGCCTCTCCACTCCCCTAGCAGTGGGCGGAAGGGATGAAGGTGTTTGCCACAGGTTCTCCATTGTGGACTGGATTCGCTGTATGAACGGGAGAGCTACCCTGGCTGGGGAATCCGATGTTAGAATGTCCACTGTGGGGTCATCATCCTCCTGGATCTCTTCCACTTGGAGGTTGAGGTTTTGAGCTACCCTCCTAAGGAGATCCTGATGTCCCCTAACGTCCATAGGAGGCAGGGACGTGGAGGAGCCTGCAACGGCTTCATCCGGGGAGGAAGATGAAGAAGTGAATTGCTGGTCACCCGCCGGCTGCATAACCTGGATGTCCTGGTGGCCCTCTACAGGTTGGGTGCCGTGGGTGGATTCCGGTGCCGAGGACCCCGGTGCCGGAAAATGTGGTGCCGGGTGCTCTACAGTGGCCTCCGCCTGGGGTCTAGTGACAGTAGCCGAAATCGGGCCGCGCGGCACCGGAGGGAGCGACATAGTAGTCGAGGGGGGCCCCTGAGCCTGGTGGTACGCAAATGGGGTCCAGAAGGGCCATTGGGCTGGGCCCTGAGCTTCCTCCACCCATTCCGAGTGACGCCTGTGATGGGGAGAACGCCGGTGCCGGGAATGATGGGATCTGGAGGAGTGTCTGCTGTGCCTAGAGTAGGACCTGGATGACCTGGAGTCCGACTCGGATGAGTAGTCCGACTGGGACCAAGGGGGCGCGGTGCCGTCCGGAGCGACGATGGGATGCGTCGGTGCCCGGGGTTCGCGGTGCCGATGCCTCGTTGGAGCGTGCCCGGTAGTGATGGTGCCGTAGAGAGCGTACCCGCACCGAGCGCCTCCTGGGAAGTTGACGGCACCGCGTCAAGCGGTACCGGAGCCGGTGCCATTGGCGGTATAATCGGTGCCATGGGCCGGGGAGGCGGTGCCGGGACGAGGAACTGCGGGACTGGATCTCCGGCCAAGTCCATGAGATCGGTCACCGCGTACAAAGCCTCAGGGGTTGAAGGCATATCCAACCCGGGCTGGTCTCTCTCTGGGGAAGAGGCTACCTGCAGAGAGGTGGGCGCGTCTTCTACCCAGGGAGCCGCCGGTGCAGGCTCAGCACGGGTCTTGCGCGCCTCAGACGACCGCACCACAGGAGGGCCATCAGCCGCCTTGCGTGCCGGAGAGCGGCCCCTTGGCTTCTTGGACGGCACCGGCGATTGTGAGCGGTGCCGTCGGGAAGAAGCAGCATGGTGCCGCGGTGATCGGTGCCTTGGAGCCTTCTTGGGCTTCGGTGCCGTGGTACCGTGAATGGAAGCCGGTGCACTGGTGGAAGTGGAAGGCTCGGCTGGCTGCAGGGCGGATTCCATCAAGATAAGCTTGAGACGATAGTCTCTTTCCTTTTTTGTGCGGGGTTTAAAGCCCTTGCAGATAGAGCAACGCTCGGTTTGGTGACCTTCTCCTAAACACTTCAAACAATGGGAGTGAGGGTCACCAACCGGCATAGGCTTACCGCACTTTTCGCAGTTCTTAAATCCTGACGCCCCAGGCATAACCCGGTGTCAGGCTACTAAATCTACACTACAAACAAACTACTACTAACACTAAAGTAACGACTACTCTAACTAACAACAAGAACTAGAAGAACGGGTATCGCAAGAGAATGAAGCACAATGGCTCTGTTCCAGCAACCGCCACGGACGGAAAGAAGGAACTGAGCGGGGGAGGGTCGGCAGGGGCATATATACATGGCCATATCGGCGCCACTCCAGGGGTCGCCCCTGCCGACCCTACGGGTATTGCTAGGGAAAAAGTTCCGAAAACCGTGCATGCGCGGTGCGCACACACATCTGGGAATGGACATGAGCAAGCACTCGAAGAAGAAGTTAGGTTAATGAATGAGCTGTTAAAGTTGGAGCTATGCTCGCGGGGTCGGGGGTGGAAGAGTCCATTCACCCTGTTCTGATTGTGCCTGGATTTCCTTCCTCAGGAAGTCAGTCAGTGCACAGCAAAGGGTTGGGCAAAAGCCTTGATACTAAACAAGATCCCAGCTGTAAAGCTTGGATCCTATCATGGCTTGGAAGTGAACCAAAGTTTCTGAGAAGTGGGGCTCTACAGTTTGGTTCATCTCATTATAGAGATATGAATCCTTCGTTAATCCAGATCAAAGTACGTTCAGTTCAGATCAGGCTCATCTGTATCTTAAGCACACTCTCACCAAATCATCACCGTAAATTCTCAATAACCGCTTTGGAGAGGTGAGGGTGTGCTTATTTCATCATTGTCCATGATAAATCCTGGCCAAAGAGGACAGCGAACCCCCACCTTTCAATGTCTAGAACGCTCCTCTCCTAGACAAAAATGACAAAGCCTTCTGACTACTGACGTGGAATAAAAGGACAATTCTTATGTAAACTGGGGTATCTGGGACTCTACAACAAGAAGAGGTAAAAATAGCTGCACATTGTGCTCAGCAACAAACAGACCCCTGAATCACTTCTGAAACTGACACTATAATAAAATTCAATTTTTTAATTTGATACTTTTTAAATCCTATTCATAAAATCTAGATCCACTCTTCCCCCTGTGGCAAGGTAATTTGGACAGTGCGTAAATAACAGTAATTAGCCATCTGCTAACATTGTCACCAAGCACTGAGGTGCTCTTTCTCCTATTCAGTGCAATGAAATTAACTCTTGTCATTGAAACAGATGAGAAAATATTTAAGTGCTAAAGAAATTCTAAGCATATATAAGCAAAAACACACATACATACACAGATACACTAAATATCCAATACTCTGTCATGGTAATTCAATTTACAGTATTTCACATGGAAAACACCGAGTAAGCAATTCTTTCTATAAAAAGAGATGAACATTAAAATCGTGTTAAACAAGGCTCAATGAGCCAAGAGGAGGTTCTCGTCCTGGAAGAGCTGGTTAGGACCTCTTTAAAAAACTGAACTGCAACTTTTCATTGGAATGAAAAGGATGGAATTTGTGTCCAAAACAAGAGAAACATGCCCCCGAATGTCCTGTAGAATATTCCCCCCCCCAGGTTGCATCCCCTCCATGGCCTCCTCTCCAGCTCCTATCCCACTCAGAACCAAATCTGAAGGAGAATCTTATCTATCTAAATCACTCAAATGAATCCACTGTGCAGTAGCACCTGACAGTCTTTGTCTTTAATCCTCACACACCCTTCTGAGGTAGGAAGTAAGGCTGTCAATTAATTGCAGTTAACTCAAGTTAACTCCAAACTAATTAACTTACTTAAAAAAATCAATCATGATTCATCACAGTTTTAATTACACTACAGTAAGAGAATACCAATTGAAATGTATTATAAATATTTTGGATGTTTTTCTACATTTTCAAATACATTGATTTTAATACAAAGTGTACAGTGCTCACTTTATATTATTTTTATTACAAATATGTACACTGTAAAAAAGAAACAGAATAGTATTTTCAATTCACCTTATGCAAGTACCGTAGTGCAATCTCTTTAGTGAAAGAGAGATTAGAAAACAATGTAAAAACTTCAGAGCCCACAAATCCACTTAGTCCTACTTCCTGAACAGCCAATTGCTAAGACAAACAAGTTTGTTTACATTTAAAGGAGATATTGCTGCCTGCTTATTTACAAAGTCACCTGAAAGTTAGAATAGGCATTCACATGGCACTGACGTAATCAGCATTGCAAAGTATTTACATGCCAGATATGCCAAACATTCATATGTCCCTTCATGCTTTGGCCACCATTCCAGAGGACATGCTTCCAAGTTTCCACCCTCAGTAAATATACATTTTTGAAATGCTCTAAACCTATTGTGATTTTGTGTGTTCACACGTGTGCTTAAGATTTAATTTAAAAAGTAGTTTTAGGTGAAAGCACGCTGGTTTGTATCAATTATATAATCAGATGGATGGCAGTGCCCCCAGTGATTTATTCTTGACACAGAATGGAGAAAAACAGTTAAGTTACCACTATTTTGGGTTCTAAAAACTCTAGGTAACAACAGTACAAGAAAAATGTGAGTATTGCAGACATGGAAAATGGGGTCCACTTACTATTATTAACCATATAGTGCCCAAGAGTGTGCTAGATATGTTATACATACAAACACACAAGTGGAGTGTGGGACCTATTGTATAGACCTAACCCTAAAGAACATTTCTTCTGTTAGCAAAGAGAATGATGCAAAAACGTAATCAGTCTTTTCTATTTCCAACAGCTAGACTGTGACTACATGCAGCCTTAAGCAAGGTTTAGGGTATAAGCTATGCCATTTGTGGAGTAGCATCCCTGAGCCACAATTTATCCTGCTTGTTTTCAGGAGCAAAGGGATAGGCCTTTATTGCCCTCTACTACCCATAATAAATTCTTACCCCATTCCATACTAGCCACTCAAGGCTACTCATTGTCTGCCCTGCCTCTGACACTCCTCATGGACCTGCTCTGGGAAGGCATCTGCTTAGCCCTATTTACTCCTGGACACCAGGACCCAATGTTTGAGTCCTACATGTAAGGGCATGTGTTGGTGGAGGTGGGGTTTCTTACTCATTTGCAGGGGTGCATAGGCCAAGTCCAAGCCTAAATCTTATGATTCTTTCCCCCTCCACAAATATTTCATTAGCGGAAGATTGTTTTGACTTTAAAAGAACCCAAAGAAATCACTTATAAATGATCAGCTGTTCTTTATAACAAACTGTTTACGAGTGAGAAGTGATTCATGGATTAAACTATATTTCATCTGATGAACCCATCTTTTTTGCTTTGCTTATAGCCTGAAGCAGTCTTTTCCACAGGCATGATTCAGAGGAAGCAATGCTTTTCCCATTTTAGAGGGACCACAAAGAGTGTGAATGGTCTTGTTACAAGACCAAAATTAATGCATTGCTCTCATAATCGACCTTATCAAGACACCTGCTCCTCATAGTGTGCAGCAACACACTGGAAAGTTATTCCAACAAACGGAAAGCACTCAGGACTCTGCACTCATTTTCTCCCAAGAGAATTAGGGGATGTAAGCACAAATTCAGTATAGGAATCAGTTACCCTTGAAAGGTTGTAGATAAAGAAAACAAATGGTGAGAGAGAACTCAGTTCTTCACCATGACTACACCAGAATCTACAGGAAGGATGGTCTTTGATTAATGCACAGGACTGGCAGTGAATTTATTCAGGCCCTGCTACATACTTCTTTTGTGACCCTGGCAAGATCTTTAATCTCTGTGCCTTAATTTCTCCATCTACAAAATAGGGGTAGATCCCCAGATTGCTAACAGCGTTTCGATTTTGCTTTGTTGGGCAGTGTAGGGTCTAAGTGATTGAGATGGCCAAGTCTCATTTTCAAAAGTGGCTTAGATACTGACTTTTAACAAGACTTAGGCAACCTTAATTCTGGCATTTTCTAACTTTTGAGTGCTAGATTTGAAACCTTAATAAGGTTCTTTTAATGTACACTTGTGTGCATAGCTATAGAAATACAACGCATACTATTAACTTGCTTTCATGGTTTTGACTCTGGACTGCAGAAAACTCTTACATTTGATGCTGATTTGGCACTAGCTCCTAATGGGACTTAGCTGAAGGAAGCCTTAATTTTCGCTTTGAATCTGGAGAGCCCAATTTTCAAAACTTTAGTACCTTACATTAGGTTCCCATGTGAGGATCTGAAAATTCTGGTGCCTAACAGAGTTGAGCACCTCCATCCCATTGAAATCTAATGAGACCTGGGCACCTAATTTCCTTGAACTTCTTTAAAAAAAATCCCAACCCCATAGTCGGTATTTGGGTACATATATTTAGTTGTCTACATATATATTCAGGTAATCCAGTATAGATTTTTGTGCCAAACCTTAAGAAACCCCATTTGAAAATGGGGTCTTAGAATATCAGGGTTGTAAGGGATCTCAGGAGGTCATCTAGTGACAGTCCAATCCAGGGCCAGCGACAGAAATTTGGGGGCCCCCTACTCTGATCGTTTCGGGCCCCCCCCCAGCCCAGCCGACAGCGGCTGGGGGCCCCCCAGCCCAGCCGCCCCCCCCCAGCCCAGCCCAGCCGGTGTCCCCCCCCCCCCCCAGCTGACAGAGGCTGCCGGCAGCGCGAGCCGCCCTTGCTGCTCTCCCCCCCCGCGCACTCTCTCCCCCGGACTGCGCCGCTGCCGCCGTCCGGGCTCACTGCTCCTGCCGGGGACACGCGCGCTCGTCCGGAGGAGAGCCGTGCCGCCTCCCCGCCCCTTCCCCGCTCTCCAGGCCCGGCAACAAGGGGGGGATGACTACGTGTACAGCTGTGTACCGGGGCCCCCCTAAAGTCCGGGGCCCGGTACAGCTCTACCCGTAGTACCCCCCTGTCACCGGCCCTGGTCCAATCCCCTGCTCAAAAGCAGGACCTAATCCCCAACTAAGTCATCCCAGGCAAGGCTTTAATCAAGCCTGACCTTAAAAAACTCTAAGGAAGGAGATTCCATCACCTCCCTAGGTAACAAATTCCAGTGCTTCACCACCCTCCTAGTGAATTTTTTTTCCTAATATCCAATTTAAACCTCCCCCTCTGCAACTTGAGACCATTACTCCTTGTTCTGTCATCTGCCACCACTGAGAACAGTCTAGACCCATCCTCTTTGGAACCCCCTTTCAGGCAGTTGAAAGCAGCTTCTATAGGTAGTCTGTGGCAGAGGCCTAAACATCCTGCATCTGTCCAATACACTATCCTTTTCTTCCTCATTTTTCACATACGTAAAAGTGGTTGGGTTTCCTGGATATGTAAAACAGATTAACATGGGGGCTCATCATGTCCAGCAGGGGTTCTCCCCATTTTACCAGTGCAGGGTTGCTACCTCCCATCACACAATCGTCAAGATTCCATGCCAAGTCCAGAACAGGAGAAGGAAGGTGGGGCAGAGCAAACAAGCTGTCTATATAGAGAGCCAAGCCTGGTGGCAAGTGTGGGGCAGGGGTAGGGGAACTCAGGCTAACCCTAATCCACCAGGTTCAGACCCAGGGCCTTATGAAATCAGTAAACTCCCCATTAATGGCTGAAGCATTGGCTCCTAACGTATTCCCTGGATCACTTTCTACCATAAAGCCCATCTCCTTGGCTGGCAGTGGCTTAACATTCCGATCAGCTTCCATAGTCAGCTGATCCTCCACAACAGTCAGGGTCCACAGCCTCAGCAGTCTGGAGGTTGGTGTTTCTTTCTGCAGGAGCCTGCAGCACACAACCTTCCTCCTCCTCAGCCACCCCCAACTGAGCCAAGCTGCTTCTTTTATCTGTTCCCTTTGCCTGGAGCAGGTGCACCAGAGGCAAAGGGATGTGATCTTTGAGGCCCACAGTGATAGGTCAGTCTCCATTTGCCCAGTGCAGGATCGATACACCCCATCACATAGATAGATTTGCTAACAAATGGTAGAGTTTCTACCCATTTAGATCCCAGGGAGATTCTTGGATACCATGGCAATGGACAAAATACGAGAGGCTAGAGAGATACAGACACAATTTACCTTTCGTAACCCTATAAACAGAACACTACCAGCAGTCTCATCATCTCCTCTGTCTCATGTAACAGTTTCATTCTTACCGTGTTCTACCCTATAACAGTTTGTGCTACCAATCATCATGCTCTAAGAATTTCTGTAATTTCCAATGGATTCAGGTTACTGCAGAACACAGAGCAACTGGAATGAAATTACTCCATTTTAGATTTCTGCCTTAGCTGTTCAAATTAAGATAACTTTCAATAGTCTTGGAAGCATGCCTGGCAAATGTTCTTTTTTCACTTCAGTTGCTATCATTTACTTTCTGTGAGAGTCAATGAATGCTTTTTGTGAGGCTCAGGGGGTGCCACTCAATCTCTTCTGTAATTTGGTTTGCAATACAATACAAATTCTGGATGTCTATTTAAAGTAAATCCATTTGTTGTCTGTTGAATGTAGGTACCCTTTCATACAATCTTTATTCTTTTGCATGTGCGCGGTTTAATATAGAAATAGGTCTGTCATTTTCAAGTTCTACTTTATCCCCTTTTATGTATACTTTTGTCACTATTTCCAGCGGAGAAGAAATTGACTTAAGACAGAGAAATATTCCCAAATTTCCCAGTAACAAAAAGTACACTAATTGAAGTGGTGTGAAGTTTAACTCCCTAAAATAATAGAATCTAGAAATGGAAGAGACCTGTTATGCCACCAAGTCCCTCTCTCTGACAGCGTAGGGTATTTCTCTTCATTTTGCAGAGCTTTGTCCAGCCTCGTTGTTAGTCTTAGGCACGGGGTTTCCTCCAGTTCTCTTGAACATTAAGTCAGCATATTTATGCAGATATTCAGCACAAGTGTTCACTACCTTAATGTCCTCTGATTATTCATTTTACCTTTCTGAATCACACTATCATTCCTTTTCAGCACTATTTGCTTCCTTACACATCTTTATCATGTGTACCTGCTGTTGCACGAGTAATGATTTACCTATTAAGCTCTTACTATTTTTTCTCTGAAATCAGTTTTCAAGCCATTAATCATTTTATTCTCTTCTCCAAACACTCTCTGTAAATGTCTTTTTGGGAATGTGCTGCTGAGAACTTAACACAATTCCAAATGCACAGAGAGGAACTGTGGGCCTCAGCCAAAGCCAATGGAAAAACTCCCAGTTATTTCAGATTTCTTTGGTTCAGACCTTCCAATGACCCTCCTCTGGGCAATGCAGCCCAAAACTTTTTTTGTCTGTCTCTTGCGCTGCTCCCACTCTGCCAATTCAAGGCTAATTTTGTCTCTACCACCCCTAAGTCTCTTGAAACATTATTTATTGTTAGGGCACTCTGAGCTTTTGTATGAACCACTTTAATGTTAACTATGTAACTAGTTATTTCCCAACTTCTGCTCTCCCATTAAGTATAATCATCTCAAAATATTCCACATACAAGCCGCCTCCCCCAGTTGTTGGCTTGCATTTTCCAAGGTGAACATTGTTTTGTAACTTTCTGTTCACATCTCTAATCTCTCCTTGTATTATTTCTCTTCTTGATGTTATTTTCAGCCCTTTCTAATTTAGTATCAGTTTGAATTAATCATTAAGATATTAAATAAATCTGTGGATGAGGAGAAAGCGTGGATGGGTTATTCCTTGACTTTAGCAAAGATTTTGATACAGTCTCCCATACTATTCTTGCCAACAAATTAAAGAAGTATAGGCTGGATGAATGGACTATAAGGTGCATAGAAAGCTGGCTGGATTGTCGGGCACAATGGGTCACGATCAATGGCTCCATGTCTAGTTGGCAGCCAGTATCAAACGGAGTGCCCCAAGGGCAATATCTTCTTTATCAATGATCTGGAGGATGGTGTGGACTGCACCCTCAGCAAGTTTGCAGATGACACTAAACTGGGAGGAGTGGTAGATATGCTGGAGGGTAAGGATAGGATACAAAGGGACTAGACAAATTAGAGGATTGGGCCAAAAGAAATCTGATGAGGTTCAACAAAGAGAAGTGCAGAGTCCTGCACTTAGGACAGAATAATCCCATGCACTGCTACAGACTAGGGACTGAATGGCTAGGCAGCAGTTCTGCAGAAAAAGATATGGGGTTACAGTGGATGAGAAGCTGGACATGCGTCAACAGTGTGCCCTTGTTGCCAATAAGGCTAAGGGCATTTTGGGCTGTAGAAGTAGGAACACTGCCAGCAGATCGAGGGACATGATCGTTCCCCTCTATTCAACATTGGTGAGGCCTCATCTGGAGTTTTGTGTGGAGTTTTGGACCCCACACTACAAGAAGGATGTGGAAAAATTGGAAAGAGTCCAGAAGAGGGCAGTAAAAATGATAGGGGGCTGAAGCACATGACTTATGAGGAGAGGCTGAGGGAACTGGGATGGTTTAGTCTACAGAAGAGAAGAATGAGGGGGGATTTGGTAGCTGCTTTCAACTACCTGAAAGGGGGTTTCAAAGAGGATGGATCTAGAGTGTTCAGTGGTACGAGATGACAGCACAAGGAGTAATGGTCTCAGGTTGAAGTGTGGGAGGTTTAGGTTGGATATTAGGAAAACCTTTTTCACTGGAGGGTGGTGAAGCACTGGAATGGGTTACCTAAGGAGGTGGTAGAATCTCCTTCCTTAGAGGTTAAGGTCAGGCTTGACAAAGCCCTGACTGGGATGATTTAGTTGGGGTTGGTCCTGCTTTGAACAGGGGGTTGGACTAGATGACCTCCTAAGGTCCCTTCCAACCCTGATATTCTATGAAATAAGACTGAACCTAGCGCTACATTGTAAGGGCAAACAATACAAACAAACTATTTCAAACCATCAATGTCCTTCTAACAGAGTCTTGACTTGGAACATAAGGCCTGTAGGGGTAAAATAGAAAGTTTCCATGTTCAGTCATTAGCCTTGTTGCAGAGACATTAACAACATTGCCCACTATGGCAATGTCTTCCTCTCCTCCTCCCCAAAAATGATTAAACTTGCCCACTAAGAACTGTACTGAGGCCATTAAACCCATATTATCTAAGCCAACAAAGACACCAGATGGTAACAATTTATATCAACACCAAACTCAGCTGGATTTGAACCAGCCACTTTTTGGGGACAAATTTAAGATTGTACAGTAAACCCTCGATTTAACGGACCTCGATTTAACGGACTTTGGATGCAACAGACAAAATTTCTAAGCAAGTCTGATGCATCCGAAATCCATTTGTCGAGGGCTGGCTGCCGGCTCCCGCCCGGGTCCCGCCAGAGGGCGGGCTGGCTGCCGGCTGCCGGCTCCCGCCCGGGTCCCGCCAGCGGGCGGGCTGGCTGCCGGCTGCCGGCTCCCGCCCGGGTCCCGCCAGCGGGCGGGCTGGCTGCCGGCTGCCGGCTCCCGCCCGGGTCCCGCCAGCGGGCGGGCTGGCTGCCGGCTGCCGGCTCCCGCCCGGGTCCCGCCAGCGGGCGGGCTGGCTGCCGGCTGCCGGCTCCCGCCCGGGTCCCGCCAGCGGGCGGGCTGGCTGCCGGCTGCCGGCTCCCGCCCGGGTCCCGCCAGCGGGCGGGCTGGCTGCCGGCTGCCGGCTCCCGCCCGGGTCCCGCCAGCGGGCGGGCTGGCTGCCGGCTGCCGGCTCCCGCCCGGGTCCCGCCAGCGGGCGGGCTGGCTGCCGGCTGCCGGCTCCCGCCCGGGTCCCGCCAGCGGGCTGGCTGGCTGCCGGCTGCCGGCTCCCGCCCGGGTCCCGCCAGCGGGCTGGCTGGCTGCCGGCTGCCGGCTCCCGCCCGGGTCCCGCCAGCGGGCTGGCTGGCTGCCGGCTCCCGGCTCCCGCCCGGGTCCCGCCAGCGGGCTGGCTGGGTGCCGGCTCCCGGCTCCCGCCCGGGTCCCGCCAGCGGGCTGGCTGCCGGCTGCCGGCTCCCGCCCGGGTCCCAGCAGCCGGGACCCGGGCGGGCTGGCTGACGGCTCCTGGCTGCCGCCCAGGTCCAGCAGCCGGGACCCGGGCGGGCTGGCTGCCGGCTCCCGGCTCCCGCCCGGGTCCCGCCAGCGGGCTGGCTGGCTGCCGGCTGCCGGCTCCCGCCCGGGTCCCGCCAGCGGGCTGGCTGCCGGCTGCCGGCTGCCGCCCGGGTCCCAGCAGCCGGGACCCGGGCGGGCTGGCTGCCGGCTGCCGGCTCCCGCCCGGGTCCCGCCAGCGGGCTGGCTGGCTGCCGGCTGCCGGCTCCCGCCCGGGTCCCGCCAGCGGGCTGGCTGCCGGCTGCCGGCTGCCGGCTCCCGCCCGGGTCCCGCCAGCGGGCTGGCTGCCGGCTGCCGGCTCCCGCCCGGGTCCCGCCAGCGGGCTGGCTGCCGGCTGCCGGCTCCCGCCCGGGTCCCGCCAGCGGGCTGGCTGCCGGCTGCCGGCTCCCGCCCGGGTCCCGCCAGCGGGCTGGCTGCCGGCTGCCGGCTCCCGCCCGGGTCCCGCCAGCGGGCTGGCTGCCGGCTGCCGGCTCCCGCCCGGGTCCCGCCAGCGGGCTGGCTGCCGGCTGCCGGCTCCCGCCCGGGTCCCGCCAGCGGGCTGGCTGCCGGCTGCCGGCTCCCGCCCGGGTCCCGCCAGCGGGCTGGCTGCCGGCTGCCGGCTCCCGCCCGGGTCCCGCCAGCGGGCTGGCTGCCGGCTGCCGGCTCCCGCCCGGGTCCCGCCAGCGGGCTGGCTGCCGGCTGCCGGCTCCCGCCCGGGTCCCGCCAGCGGGCTGGCTGCCGGCTGCCGGCTCCCGCCCGGGTCCCGCCAGCGGGCTGGCTGCCGGCTGCCGGCTCCCGCCCGGGTCCCGCCAGCGGGCTGGCTGCCGGCTGCCGGCTCCCGCCCGGGTCCCGCCAGCGGGCTGGCTGCCGGCTGCCGGCTCCCGCCCGGGTCCCGCCAGCGGGCTGGCTGCCGGCTGCCGGCTCCCGCCCGGGTCCCGCCAGCGGGCTGGCTGCCGGCTGCCGGCTCCCGCCCGGGTCCCGCCAGCGGGCTGGCTGCCGGCTGCCGGCTCCCGCCCGGGTCCCGCCAGCGGGCTGGCTGCCGGCTGCCGGCTCCCGCCCGGGTCCCGCCAGCGGGCTGGCTGCCGGCTGCCGGCTCCCGCCCGGGTCCCGCCAGCGGGCTGGCTGCCGGCTGCCGGCTCCCGCCCGGGTCCCGCCAGCGGGCTGGCTGCCGGCTCCCGCCCGGGTCCCGCCAGCGGGCTGGCTGCCGGCTGCCGGCTCCCGCCAGCGGGCTGGCTGCCGGCTGCCGGCTCCCGCCCGGGTCCCGCCAGCGGGCTGGCTGCCGGCTGCCGGCTCCCGCCCGGGTCCCGCCAGCGGGCTGGCTGCCGGCTGCCGGCTCCCGCCCGGGTCCCGCCAGCGGGCTGGCTGCCGGCTGCCGGCTCCCGCCCGGGTCCCGCCAGCGGGCTGGCTGCCGGCTGCCGGCTCCCGCCCGGGTCCCAGCAGCCGGGACCCGGGCGGGCTGGCTGACGGCTCCTGGCTGCCGCCCAGGTCCAGCAGCCGGGACCCGGGCGGGCTGGCTGACGGCTCCCGGCTGCCGGACGGGTCCTGGCAGTGGGCAGGCTGCGGAGCTGCCGCCCCGGCCCTGTGGCGGGCGGGCTGCTGCTCCGACAGCTTGTTTTTTTTTTTTATTATTAAATAACGGACTTTCTGATTTAACGGACACTCCCTCGCCCTAATTAGTCCGTTAAATCGAGGTTCTACTGTATTGCCAATCCCATAAGCAAGTGAAGCTCCCTTCTTTGTTTTATCGTCCCCTGTGTACCAGAGATCCTCCCTTTTCCCTGGAGGCATCCTGTGATCTATTCCTCATTATTTTCTAGTTAGCTCGTTAAGCCATTTGGGCATGCAACTAGTTGAGAGTTTGTGTTATATTTACACTTAAATTTTGCAGTTATTATTTGTGGCATGTCACTTAAATAATATGATCTTTGAACAAATGAAAATGACATTGCTTTTTGTTCATTAAATTTTGTTTGTGGTTAGTTAAAACTACATTGGATCTTTTCTTGTATTACTGTTTCATCTCAAGCTGGTGGAAGCACATTGTGCTCCTCAGAGAGTACAATATAGATAACCTAATGGCATACAAGCCTAATCCAGTCAATGCTCCCTGACTAAAAGTACCATTTAATACATTACCTTATGTAAACTGAATTTAGTAATCAGAGGGGTAGCCATGTTGGTCTGGAATTGAAGAAGTGACAGAGTCCTGTGGCACCTTAAAGACTGACTAAAGTATTGAAGCATAAGCTTTCGTGGGCTAATGCATCCGATGAAATGGGTATTAGCCCAGGAAAGCTTATGAATTTAGTACTGGTGCATGGGGTCAGAAGAGCAGCTCTGAAGATAGAAGTTCTCTTTTAATCCACAGGACAGGTATAAAATGGGCACCAGGAACACACCTGTCAAGGGACAACCACAGAGTAGGAGAGTTTTGTTCTGTTTTCATGCTTGTTTCAGTCTGTGACTTCAATGCCATCAGTGAGCACCAACTGTGAAGGTGTTATCTCTTCTGTATTGATCCGAGTCTGCCAGAAATGTGACTGAGACAGCAAATTCAAGTCACATTGATCTCACGTAAGGAGATTAAAGGAAGATAAGGGCATCTAGTTTAGCTTCAAATAAAAGTATATTCAGATGGGTAGAGAAAGGCATGTAATGGTTAAGAGAGCACAGCTGGTAAAAACTAGAAAAATAAAAAACATTTTCCTCAAACACATTCTCGCCACACCCCTTTTCAGAAAGCAGGAGAAATGGGAAGACAAATTTTTATGAAAATTTAGTAACAATATGGGCCCATTTTTGTCAAACTTCATAATTTGCAGAAAGTTTTTATTAAAGGTTTGACATTTGAAAAAGGAACACTGACCAGTTCTACCAGAGAAATGGAGCAGACCCACACCAAACTGATGGTTATTCATCCATAAGCGCCACTAACAAAAGTAAACCTCTGTGTCACCACACTGTTTAACAAGAAGTCAGAAATGCAGTCTCCTCAGGTGTCTCAATCCTTGTTTCCTACCCAGACACTAGACTTAAAGATGAGTGGTTATTTAAAACTATTTTCATCAAATAAATTCTTCTAATCTTGAGACTGACCACACAGGCAGGTCAATACAGAACTCTGATTTTACCCAATAATCATGCTGTTGCCAAATCTGTTAGTATCTAATATCTAAAATTTTTTTTTTTTTTTTTTTTTATATAAATAAAGAGGAGAAAGATAAAGTGGTCAAGGAAAACAAATGCATACACTCACTGTAAATACAAATCCATACACTCATTCAGGTTTGAAGCAGTGATGTTACAGACTGCTGGCTTGTAAAGTCTCTGGTAACTTCGAAAAGATTGGAAGGTCTTCTGTTCATTGATTGGATTGCTCCTTTTAGTGTAAGTCTATAGTCCAGAGATCAAATCAGGAAAGAGGCAAAATGGAGGTGCTTCCAGGGCCTTTTATGTTTTCGCCTTGTGGAGGGAATGCTCGGAGTCTTAGTTTGTGGAAAATTACAGAGACAAGAAGGAGTCCAGGGTCTCCTAAGCAAGTCACATACCCTTGCATGCTTTAATGAATCACAGAAGAAGACATTACCCCTATTCTGGCTAAATGTTCACAGGAAGGCCCATAGAGTGGGGCAAGCTTCTTCTATGGCTTATTGTAAGAGATAAGTGTTTCTTAATGGGCCATCGACTCAAATAGTTCATTCACAATGTGCTGGCCAGACTGGAAGTAAATTATTTGTGGCCAGGAGCAAATATATGAAATACTGGCAGTGGTGGTGCGAGCTATTTTGCTGCCATAAGTGGCGAAGCCAAAATGCTGTCGAGGAAGGGAGGAGCACCGCCCTAATTATGGATGGTGCACACCTTCTCCCACCCCCATGGTTTGCCAGCCATGGAGCAGCTGCCAAAATGCCGCTGATGGTTATTTCAGTGCAGCAGGTATTGCCGCTGAAATGCAGCCGAGGAGCGGACGAGTGCTGCCCTAATTCCGGCCGCGCGCTGTCCCCCTCCCCCAAGGCAGTTCGCCAGCCACGGGAGAGACAGGTACGGCCACCAAAATGCCGCCCCACAAATCGCGCCTCCTACGCATTTGCCTAGGTCGCCTAGTGCTTGCGCCAGCCCTGAATACTAGTCTCTCTTCGCCCATCACCCCGCAGCCGGGGTATGGGCCACCAACTGGTATTGGTGTTTCAGTAGCAATTGGTTCCCTTGCGGGGTGGAGTTGCTAGCCCCACGCCCATGTTAAGCCTACAGCACCTGGTATTCCCATCCAAGTACTAGCCAGGCCCGACCCTGCTTAGCTTCCAAGATCAGATGGGATCGGGCGTGTTCAGGGTGGTTTAGCCGTATATCTGAATACTAGTACATAAGCAATATTCATAACTTGAGATACAAAAATGATATGTGCATACAAACAGGATAGTCATATTTGATCGTAAAATTTTCAATTGCCGTCTTACATGACATACTTTGTACAAGATTTGTTGCAACTATAGAACAGTGGCAATGATATGATTGGTCAAGTTTCACTCATACAGCGTCACAAACCTCTTTACAGAGCTGCTGCTGCACCCCTCTGTAGCTCTAAACCAGCTTGGCTCAACTCCTCCCCCCTCCTTCCTGTCCTACAATCCCTCAGTCCTAATAATTACAAGTAACATCTAAAACTCCACAATTTCATAGTGACATAAATAGTGTACATGTTTACAAGGCTGATTCTTTGAGAAAATATAGTCGACAGAAGTAGTATAAATATTACAAAATAAAAAATAACAGATCTTAACTTTTCTTCATGATAAAACACCAGAATATGAGTAGATATAAATCTCCAAAGGATTAAAGGGAGATAGCAAGAGGAGATGAATTATAGTTTTCAATTAAAATATGGGTCTGGGACGTGATTAATATTCAGTGACTAGACAATCTCTAGTGAAATAAAATGACATTTGTTCTCCAACGTGTATTCTGAACTATTGTTAAACTACCACAACTGTGCAGTTTTCACAAAGTCTCCAGGATAATCACAGTTAGAGTGACAAGGAAGATAATCCTAGGGGGATGTATTAAGAAAGAAGGGGAATAACATCGAAGCCCCTGGAGGAAATGCTAGTGATAACTAGCATGTGCTCAGTGATCTTTGGGTGTCTGAAATGTGCAGTATATGAATTTAACGTACATTTGAGAACTCCTAAAAATATTTAACAAATGTTCAGTGGCTCTATATTAGAGTATTAAGGACAACTACTCATCTTTGTAACCTTATAAATAAGATTTACAAATCCTCCTTGCCCAAAATGGGGATATTGTAAAGTGTGTATTAGTATAATGCAGCCACAGTATGCGGCAAAACTTTTAGATGAGTTTAACACAACACATGCTAATATTGCTAGATGCTACAATGATTTCACCTTGAACAGAGATGAGGTTAAAAAAAATCAGGATTACTTGAGTTACCTGTAAGATCTGAAGGCTACTTAGTCACCGTGTCCTTGTTCCTGAAAAAAATCTGTTGGTGGTTTCTTAATGAATGTGTTTGGGCTTCCAATGTCTTTGGAATAACAGTCTCTGGTGCTATCAAACTATATATTGTTTTGATGTGAAACTGAAAAATATTGCATTGAAAGATGTTACGTATTTCACTTTAAGGGACAAATGACATTATCCTTTATAAGATCAAGAACACCTAGAACAAAACATTTTTCCTGGGACTGAAATTCAAAACAAAATGAAACTTATGGGATTTTTTTCATCAGTACTTTATAACACTTGGTGTCATCAGATCAGTGTTCTACACCATTCTTAAGGTTGCTTTTGAAAACTTTCCCCCTGCATTTGCGAAGTGATTCCATTCCAACTGGGTAGCAGTCAAAGTGTTAAAGTTAAAGCAGACAGGTGTTAAAGTTTGTTAATACCTTGCCTGCTTGATACAACATTTTGGCGATGAGGATGGGATGAGCTTTCTTTGCTTGATGGCTGTGTGCTATGAGGTACACACGGGCTACTTTTGCCTGAAGAATTACAGTCAAAACTCAGACACCTGGAACAGGATACTAGTCAAGGAATTGTCAGAACCAAACAACAACTACGGGATCTGCATTGGTGGCCAGGGATGGACTCCCAAACTGGAGCAATCATAAAATCCTGTGTCACATGACAAATGCATGATAAGACAGCACTGACATGTACCCCCACCATTACAGCCTGTTCCTCTTCCTGATTCTGCATGGGAAAAAGTTGCAATTGACATTGTAGGACCTTTTGATACTGCTCCAATTGATTGCCATTATGCCATCACTTTAACAGACTTTCAGTAAATGGCCTGAGGTAGCGTTTACATCGCAAATCTCTTTTGCTACACTAATTAAGTTCCTCTCTCCAGTTTTTAGCAGGGAAGGTAACCCCAAAGAACTGGTTTCAGATAATGGTAGCCAATTTATGTCCCTGAAATTTGAAACTTTTCTAGCAGAGAGGAACATTTTACATAGAAGATCATCCCTATATTACCCTCAAGCCAATGGGAAAATCGAACGGTTTAACAGAAGTTTGAAAGAGAGTTTGCAAACGGCTAAACTGGAAGGGCGATTGTGGATACCCTTCACTACTGATTTCTTGCAAGCATACCGGGCTACACAACATGCCACAACGCAAAGATCACCCGCAGAGTTACTGCATGGGAAACAGATGAATGCTAAACTGAACATTGCTGGATTGTTAAAGGCAAGACCTGATGCCCCAAACGAGGATGATGTGAGAAAAACAGTTGAACAGAACCAAGCAAAATAAGGCTTTCACAGACAAATGGGAGGGAGGGGGCTAAGGAACCAAAGTTTGAGTGTGGGTCCTTCGTTAGAAGAAGAAAACCCGGACTTCTACGCAAAGGGGACCATAAATTCACAGCTCCTCTTAAAATCATAGAGAAGATTAGGGATCTTACACCTATCGACTTTCTGATGGGCGAGTATGGAATGCTTCTTATCTTGCACCTGCCTATGCACCCAGAGGAGATTATGCCAACATCCAGTCTGCACTGGATGACTTCACTGTAGCACCAACACAACAAGACATTGCACTGGAACTGGGGTTTGACAGGTGGTCTGTCAGACCCAGACGACCACCTCTCTGGAATAGAGACTTATGTAGTATTTACAGTGTTTTCAGTGTAACAATTCTGACAACAGTATACTTCTTGTTCTGTATTTGTTTCTGTAATTAGCACAACCATGGGTATTTTAATTGTGAGAGTTTCTTAAGAGAGGAGGGAATGTGGTGTTTTAGATGTTGCTTGTAATTATTAGGACCGGGGGATTGTAGGACAGGAAACAGAAGGAGGAGGAGGGAGGAGTCGAGCCAAGCCTGAGTTAGAGCTACAGAGGGGTGCAGCAGCAGCTCTGTAAAGAGGTTTCACTGTTATTAAATAAAGTCTGGTAAAGTTTGTTAGTACCTTGCCTGCTTGATACAACAGAAATATTAAAACAAACTTTTAGCCTTGACAAATGTATTCTGCATTATTCATTTTGTTTTTCTAAGATCCACAAGCAATTCCTGAATTCCTTCTCTGTGGCTCAGATTTATAGCTTCAATTGTGCCTTTCAGAGAAAATGGACCACTACACTCATAAAAAGGACCAAAATTAATAATATGTTTCTCTTTTTCAAGGTGTGAACAATAGTGTAAGGAGTTACAAATAAATGTTTAACACTAAAGTCCGACAAACATGTGATAGCACTGGCACAACATTTTGACACCTATAGATGTTGGAGGTGCCACATAATGGTTCTGAATGGGAAAAGGACATGGTTTGGTGACCCCTAAGTGGTCTAGCTGACTGACATTTTACATGTATGGGCAATACTATATCCCTTTTCAAAGCCTGATCCAACTCCCATTGACTCTAATATGTAATTATTTCAGTAAATTTGTGTAAGACCTGAAAGATTCCATTGACTTCTATAGGCTTTGGATCAGGACCTCAGAGAGTAGACAATTCTCTGAAGAATTGAAGAGTTTTCTAGAGTTATGCCTGAGTTGCTGAAGTTCAGGAAACCTGTCTGTTTCATTCTTATTTCACTTTCAGCCAAGATGCTAACATGGAATCAATACCACCTTCCTCACACAATATGATCATCTGAAGTGGCAGAGAGAGAACTACACATCAAACTCTGCCGGTAGCAAAGCTCAAAGGAGGGAGTAACCAAAGACTGCTAGGACAACAAGGAGCCCAGAAGTTAATTTAGACGCACAGGACTTCCATTAGGGCAGCCATGTGTCCCAAGGGGATTCTCAGCTCCCCTCCCAGTCCTCTACATGATCCAAATTAAATGTACTCAGTCCCAGAATACAGAAACAAATGAGGAGGGAAATAGGAAGGCTTTTAAAAAGATTGTGTATAACTTACCAGGATTAGTGGGAAGACACCAGAGAAATAGGACGGATGGAGTGGGCTATTCTAGCGTTTCTCAAACTGGGGTATGTGGACACCTGGGGGTCCACAGCGGTACTCTAGGGTGTCCGTAGGCCCCGCTGACCAACTGCTCCCTCTCCCTACTGATTCCCTGGTGTGCAAGAGGTGCTGGAAGGGAGAGGGAGGAGCAGGGACAGGGTGTGCTCAGGGGAGGGGTGGGGAAGAGGAGGGGCAGCAATGGAGCAGGGGCGGGAAAAGGTGAGGTGGGGTGGTGGGTCCTCGGGTTGCTAAAGTTCAAGAACCACTGGCCATATCTCAGAATGGGTCCAGGAAGGATGAGGGAAAATACAGCTCTCTAACCCTATTTTGAAGGAAGGAATAATGGTCATAACACTGCTAATGAAGAGGGTTTCACAACAGTGAGAAATATATAAAAAAATTAGTCAAGGTCAATCAGTGCAAACTCAATAAAATATTTGACTGAAAAGATTTTTCTGTTTAACGTGGTAAATTTTCAGAAGGGCTTTGATTCACATCGGCTAAAGATATACCACTTAATTTAACTTAATTATCCAACATTAGGGCCCTGCGTCAGCAAAATAATTAAGTATGTGCCAGAATAAGTATCCATTGACTTAGTGGAACTACCTCCCATGCTGAAAGTTAGGCACACACCAGATATACTGTATAATACAACATTTGTTTGAGGTGTAGGGTGACCATACATCCTGTTTTGGCCGGCACAATCCCCTTTCTAAGCCTTGTCCTGGATCTCCCAACTTTGACAAAAATGGGCATATTTCCTCATTTGCTTTTGCCGACTGATCATTACTTGGCAAGAGCACACAGAACAAATGCCCAGTTTTGCCCCAAAAGTGGGATGTGCCCCCCAGGGGGGGCAGGAAGGAATATTCAAGGGGTCAAATGGCAACACAAGGCACCAGGGCTCGGGCTGTCAGCCCCAGATGATGTGGGACTCTGATTGTCAACCCCAGCCATAGGCAATGCAGGCTTGAGTGAGCAGTGATGCCAGGCAGCTCAGGCCAGCCCCAGGCAGTGTCTTGGTTTTACAAAGTAACCCTATGGAGGCTGTAGCAGTGCGGCAACTCACCCCTGCGGCGCCTCCTTCTGGTCATCCTGGGAATTAGCTCATCCAGCCTCTGCAGCGCCCTCTGCAGGCCGTAGTCCCGCTTGTCACTAGCCCCGTGTTCCTCCCTGGACCCCAGTGCCCTCTTATCTGAGGTGCTGCACTCCAGCAGTACCCCCACAGTCTCAGGGCTTCCCCTGTCCCCACCTTGCCTCAGTCAGGGCAACTGCCAGTCACCACTTACCTCCCGTTCACTGGGGCAGACTGCGGTATCATTGCCACTCATCACCGGCAAGGAGGGTTTGGCCTGCTGCCTCTAGAGCCATGGGCTGCCCTCTGCAACCCTTTAGTGGGCCTTTCCCTAGGCCCTGCAGCCTAGGGGTTTCCAGGTCAGAGCTCCTCTTGCCTTACCCCAGCCCTGCTTCCCTCTAGATACCCTATCAAGCAGCCAGGCCTGTCTGCCTCTACAGCTAGAGATTGTATCTCTCAGCTCCAAAGTCTGAGCCCTGTTTATCAGGGCCAGCTGGGCCCTGATTAACCCAGTCACAGCTGTGGCTGCTCTGCCCCAGCTGCTTTCCATTGCAGCCCCCTGCTAGGCTGCCTTTCCCTTTTCCCTTTGCAGGGCAGTTTTAACCCCTTTTGTGCTGGAGTGGGGCAGCCACCCCACTACAGAGGCCAAAACCACAGACCACAGCAACAGGCTGGGTCCCATGTGAGCTCAGGGGGAGGCCCACAGAGCAAAGCTCCTCTTCAGGGGTAGCTGAGGTACTAGGACTTTGACTTCACTTCTGTCAGCTTAGTGGAGTGTAGCAGGGTGACCGGTTATTGAGCATCCCTCTCATAGTCCAGGGTCACTCTGCTCGGTTTTCTCCCTCTTGCAAGTCCCTTAATCACCTCTCCCTTCCCCCCACGTCACTTGAATTTAATTGGACCTCCCCTGCCCGGGCTGGTTTAATAAGACTCCAACAGTTCTCAGTCCTTAATAACAAATGGTTCAAACAATCCAAGAGAGTCTCCAAAATAAAGTCCATGACAACAAACACAAAAGTTCTTAGCTTGCCCTGTCTCTTCTGCCACACATAGTGCTCTTCCTCTTTCCCAGTCTTTCCCACCCTAAGCCACCAGTCCCAGTCCTCTGACCCCAGCTTCCTTCTCCTTCAGTGTCTCCCTCCATTCTTAGGGAGAAGGCAGTCTATATACTGTCCTCCTCCAGAGAGCTCCTCACGATTGGCTGGAAGAGAGCAATGCTCTGCCCTACCCTAGAGGGGTCCTGGGTCCTTAAAGGAATTCCAACCCCCACCTTCAAATTCCTAATTCTCTGAGACTGCTTCCTCTCAGGCCATTTCTTGGGCCTTTGTCCATTCCAAGTTGATCTTCTGTGTCTTTTCACTAATTACATATATCTGGAAAAACAAAACAAAAAAAGGTAGAAACATGTGGGTGGGATTTTCAAGAGTACAGTAGAACCTCGATTTAACGGACTAATTAGGGCGAGGGGGTGTCCGTTAAATCAGAAAGTCCGTTATTTAATAATAATAAAAAAAAAAACAACGAGCTGTCGGAGCAGCAGCCCGCCCGCCACAGGGCCGGGGCGGCAGCTCCACAGCCTGCCCACTGCCAGGACCCGGGCGGCAGCCGGGAGCCGTCAGCCAGCCCGCCCGGGTCCCGGCTGCTGGACCTGGGCGGCAGCCGGGAGCCGTCAGCCAGCCCACCCGGGTCCCGGCAGCCCGCCCGCCGGCGGGACCCGGGCGGGAGTCGGCAGCCCGCCCTCGACAAATGGATTTCGGATGCATCAGACTTGCTTAAAAATTTTGTCCGTTGCATCCGAAGTCCGTTAAAATCGAGGTCCGTTAAATCGAGGGTTTACTGTACTCAGAAGTGGCTTAACTCCACTCCCACTGAAGTCAGTGAGGGAACAGAATTGGAACAAGTGATTGGGTTGAGTTTAGACATGTTCCAAATATGAAAATCATGGATCAAATTCACCACTGATTTAAGCTGGTGCATTTCAATGGGCTGCCAGCAGAGAATGTTCCCCTCCATGTACTAAATATAAACTTCAGAAATGTTTGAAGAAAAATCATGAGTTTAAAATCTGCATGTTTTTTACAGCTCTAATAAAAATCAGTATTCTTCAGCAAGCAGATAATGAAGTCAATATTTCTCATCCTTTTTTAGTTGTTCCAAATAATTTCTGATTGAAATCCTCTATACAGAAAGTACTCAGGTTGGTGAATAGAAATAAATCTCTTTCCCAATCACATTTCTTTTCTTTTCTGTTTTCTTGGGCTCAATGCAACGCTCTGTAATGCCAGTTTTACACCAGTGTAATTCCATTGAAATCAATGGTGATGCAACATTGTTAAGACTGCTGTAAATGGAGCAGAGAATTGGGCCCCTTGTCTCGACGAGCTCAGCAATTGATCTAGAACAAACTTTAAATATTCAGAAATTCAGTGGGAACATTGACAGTTATGGAAGGAATCTATGCAAGTAGCTGGCTGCTTTCCAATACCCTGCAGGCAAGCGTTTCAGTCTTTTACTGAAATACAGAAATCAGATTTCACTCCTGGGAGATAAAATGAAATGCTCAAACTTATCAAATAATTAAATTCACATATATAGTTATGTGTTTCAGAAAGGTGAAACACTTCTTTGCCATGGGGACAAGGGAAAATGAAACTCCTGTCTTTTTGTATTCCTTTCCCTGACTTTCGCCAAAATCTGCATTTATCATGGTGAAGGAAATAGAGTAAGTCAGAAAATTAAAGAAAAGAAACTGGTTTCTTTCACATACAAGAGAGCTATCGCTTCTGTCAGAGTACTGTTTTTTTTGCCTTTATTATCTCAGGTAAAAAGCTACAGGTCAATAGGTTCTCATCAACCAGCTTTACCATCAGACTGAATATCAAAAAGGTGTTTTGACTTGCATATAATAGAAGTGATTAAATGACAGCTAGTCTAGCTGCCCTTGCAGTGCAGGATCTCTCTGGACTGGAAATTCATGCCAGAAATAAAGGCTGTATAAGCAACCAACTCTAATCAAATCACGACTGCTATTCTGAAGACTGTAACTATACTTGTTTCCTCCATCAGTTAGCAAATTTATGCTAGAAGTCTTTCCTGTCTGGGTTATTTTATTCAGGATGACACTCTCTCTCTCTCTCCAGCCTACACAGATGTGGATTAGCATAGACATGATGGGGGTGAAGGCAGATTTTCTGTACCCGGGTCACTGGGCCCAGTTTCTATGCTGTGCTTTGGAATAAGTGGTTTACAGAATTATTTAAATAAAAACAACTTACTTAGCTGGAATGCATAGTTCTTGCCTTGCACATATTTTCAAGGCCTAAACTTCTTTTGAAGAGACAAGATGGGTGAGGTAATATCTTATCTCTCTCAGTAACATAAGTTGGCCCAATAGAAAATATTACCTCACCTACCTTGTCTCTCTAATATCCTGGAACCAAATATGGCTATAACAACTCGGCAAACAAACTTTTTAAGTTATTTCTGGAAACACATTGATAATTTTCATAATATTCAGATTGAAGTACGTAATTGTCAAACAATGCCAGAAGTCTTGGATTCTAAAAGTCTGACAGGAAGGGAAATTCCCTCAGTGTAAGTACTGGTTAACAATAGAAATATCTAACTTGTACCTGAATAGCATTTGCATGTACACTGCGTAAGCAAAAGCCCAGTTCCTGTATTCCTAGCACACGCCGAACTCCTGTCCCACCAAGAGGAATTTTGGCTAAGGTATCAGATTGGCTCTGGAGATCTGGGTTCAATTCCCAATGCTCCTATAGACTTCTTCTCGAGTGACTATGGACAAGTCACCTAATCTCTCTGTGCCTCAGTTGCTTGTCTGTAAAATAGGGAAACTAATATTCTTGGTCTTATTAAGTTGTGATCTCTTAGGGGCAGGATCCATGTCTGACTCTGTGGGATATACCCATAGCACACTGGGCCCCTCTTCTCAACTGACTCATCTAGGCATGTCTGTAATACAGAGAACAATAATCATAATTGAACTCAAGCATGGGAAAGGAAATCGGGGGCCCAATCCCATATTCAAAGCCAAGCACTGCAAATACTATTGAAAGCAGAACATTGGTGGAGAGTTTAAACATGCTTCTTCAATGGGAAAATTCTGGCTGCTCTTGCATGGGTGTGAAAGGGGGTAGAAAAGGGGCAGGGAACAATACCTTTTCCTTGCACCCATGTGCAAGAGGCAGCCAGATTCCGGGCATGTGGGCTCTTTATTAGCAAGCTGTGATAGCCACCAGCTATGGTAAGGGCTCCACAGGGATGCACAAGGATAGGAGAATCATGCCCGTTTCTCTTGTTATGAAACAGCTGAATCAAGGGCTGCAGGCAACATAAACTCCCCACAGCACTTGATTTCTAGAAGCATGCAGCTGTTTCCTCCCTGGTATCTATGCCCCCACCCCACAAGAGATATTCTGACTCCATTCTCAGATGGGCAGAAAACCTCCTTCCAGTTACTGATACTCAGTAGCCTCTAAAAGAGCAGCGGCAAGTAAAGCTGCACAATCATCTACTCCTCTCTAACAGTTCACCTGGCTATATTTAACAACATAGCAATAGACATTTAGCATAGCTTATGTTTGCTTGGTTTCTATTGTTTAAGACACAGATTGTTTTGACTATATTTGATCATAAGACTCAGAAGACAGAATAAAAAATAGTTCTCCATCTGCCTGATTGGCTAGTGATGGCTCCTCATATACTAACTTGATTTCTGTAGCTAATCATTTTGGCCTCATGCCAGCATTCTGGTCTTATTTCTTTTTAGACTGTGAAAAAGCCAGAGTGGTATGTCAGGTCATGCTAAGATTCCAGATTTAGTTCTTGTAAGAACAATCAAACCCACATTTATAAAAACATTCTCCAGCATTGCTTGCACCTGCAGCCTGGTCATCCAAAACCAAAACTGGCTGGAAATTCTAGGTCTTTTTTAATCTACAAAACAGCTTTAAAAAGTTCTGGTGCCTGACCATTCAAGCTATCTGTATGTAAAAATGCCTCAAACTTGGCTTCAGCAAAAGTTACAGGCACAGATTTTGCCTAAGATATTTAATTGGACAACTCTCTTTTAAACAGACCGCGCTGTCCCTTTTCATTATCCACACTATACAAGTCTTGGGCCTGATCCTTCACTCATACACCATATCAATGAAGTCACTGGGAGTATAAATCAGTGGGCTGCTGTCTCACCAGCCTGTTCACCAAAGAATACTTTTAGCTAGAGCATTCCAGCCCTTCTCTTTGGGCTTCAGTTTTATCTCTTGAAAATAAAACTATTTCACACTAGTTCAACATTTTAGTTGTTTGTTACCCACTGACCCAGGGTCTCCTGGAGATGCTTATGTATTCCCTATGAGGCTATACAGGACAGCCTGTCTTCCAAAAGTCAAGGCAAGCCTCTCTGCTCCCTTCTCCTTCTTCATTTGCCTCCTGCTGGATTACCCTCTACTACAGACTAGTATCAGAGGGGTAGCCGTGTTAGTCTGGATCTGCAAAAGCAACAAAGAGTCTTGTAGCACCTCATAGACCAGTGATGGCGAACGCGTGGCACACGTGCCGCTGCCAGCACGCCGAGCCGTCTCTGTGGGCACGCCGTGACTACAGTCATACACTGTAGTCACAGCGTCGGCTCCCGCGGACTACATCTCCCACAGTTCTCTGGGGAGAACCCTCCCCAGAGCAGCGGTCGCCGGGGTCCGTGAGAAAAATTGGGTGGTCCGCGGAGCCATAGCCGGAGGAGAGGGGCGGGGTCAGTAAGAGGCAGGGGGGGGGAGAAGAGCGGAGGCGGAGTCGGGGCGCGAGGCGAGGCAAGGCAAGCCGAGCGGGGGAGGAGAGCGCTGCAGGAGCGGGGGGCGAGAGGGAAAAACAGAGAACGCGGCAGGAGGGGGGGGGGAGGCGTGAGCCGCGCTGCTGGAGGGGGGGGGGGCGCGAGCCGCGCTGCTGGAGGGGGGGGGGGCGCGAGCCGCGCTGCTGAGGCCGGGGGGGGGGGGGAGGCGGCGCGAGCCGCGCTGCTGAGGCCGGGGGGGGGGGGGGAGGCGGCGCGAGCCGCGCTGCTGAGGCCGGGGGGGGGGGGGGAGGCGGCGCGAGCCGCGCTGCTGAGGCCGGGGGGGGGGGGGGAGGCGGCGCGAGCCGCGCTGCTGAGGCCGGGGGGGGGGGGGGAGGCGGCGCGAGCCGCGCTGCTGAGGCCGGGGGGGGGGGGGGGGGAGGCGGCGCGAGCCGCGCTGCTGAGGCCGGGGGGGGGGGGCGCGAGCCGCGCTGCTGAGGCCGGGGGGGGGGATCCCGAGTCGAGCGGGGGTGTTGGCACTTTGAAAAAAAACAATTCGTTTTGGTTTGCAGTTTGGGCACTTGGGCTCAAAAAGGTTTGCTATCACTGTCATAGACTAACAGATCTTAGGGATCATGAGCATTCGTGGGCTAAGACCCACTTCATCAGATGAATGTTGTAGAAATCTCCAGAGGCACGTATAAATATACAGGCAAGAAAGCAAGGTACATTCAGTCAGGGAGGGTGAGACCCACTTCCAGCAGCTGATCTGGAGGTGTGAACACCCAGAGAGGAGAAATTGCTTTTGTAAATGGTGAGCCATTCACCGTCTATGTTAAGTCCAGACCTGGTCTTAGCCCATGAAAGCTCACAGTCTATAAAAGGGGTCTCCAAACTTTTTGAGACGAGGGCCATATTAGATTTTTGAAGGGGACTTTCTGGATGCTTCTGTGGCCCCGCTCTTTGCTCTCCAGCCACGCCGCTGCCATGGCCCTACCTTTACTCCTCTGTCCTCTGCTGCACCCCTCCCCCTTTGCTCCTCCAGCCACTGCCACAATCCCCCCCCCTTGGTCCCTTGGCTGCACCACAGGGGCACTCACCCTTTTGCTCCTCCAGTCACATTGCTGCCGCAATTCCCCCTTTGCTCCTCCAGCCACACCATGGGGGCACTCACCCCTCTGCATATGGGGCAGCGGCGGTGCTGGGGGGTGGGGGGGGGGAGGAGGGCGAGGGAGAAGGACAAATTGACACCGCAGGCTGGATCCGGCCCCCGGGCCATTGTTTGGAGATCCCTGGTCTATAAGGTGCTACAAAATTCTCTGTCACCTCTACAGACTTTTTACCTGTAACACACAAATGAATTGGGTTCTTCCCCGGGCCAAGGCACTCCCACAGGATCCTTCCTGCTGCTTATAGATCTGGAGCTCAGCTGAACTATTTGCTGGGTTTTAGGAGGACAAGGTGATCTTCCAGTTATCACCTGATCCCTAGCTTCAAAGCATCAGCTGGGAGACAAATGATTAGTTAGGAGTCACCCTGTGACAGGGAGCTTTACCTGATTAAAGACCTCACAAATGGGCTCTTCATTAGCAACTATAATTAACTGCCAAGCTATTGTTTTGATGTACATGAATGTCACAATGCTTTCATGTAGGATTGACTTGTCTCTTAGAGTGATGATCTTTCAAACAAGTTGAACATTATTTTTCACAGTATATAGATTACTAGCTTAAAGTGAAGCTATGGTGATACAATACCAATTCTTAAGAGCACTCATGGGTTGTTTCCCCCAAAGAAAGTAAAAAGGAGAGTCTGAACTTTCCATTTCAGAAGGCAGAAGATAAGATTATAAACTCTCTATTGACTGGTAAACATGAAGCAGAAGTCTTCAGAAGACTCTGTCACATCAAAGTGGTCTATAAAAGGACTTTCAGACCATTATTTTTTCTTCTTCCTCAGTGTGCTCTTGCCAGATAAGACACTTTTGAATATGGATCTTGGAATATGGACCTTTCGTATATTAAGCAAGTCTTTGAAAAATATTTGGTTCTCTTTGTACGGTGTTTTATTAAATGTGTTTGCTCTGAAAATCAATATCTACTTAAAAAAATAATAATAATAAATATGCATCTGGCAGAATGAAGCAAGGTCTTCCAGTGAAACAGCAAGACCCAGTGTGGAGGAATTTAAAAAGAGATACCTAGATTTATTTTAAACAGAGACAGAAAACAGGGAATACCCTCTACACCATAAGTCCAACAGGCTGATGTGCCTCCAGACAATGCTTCCTCCTTTAAGTTTCACTTCAAACTAGAACCTAGGGGAGGGGTGGGCAAACTATGGCCCGCGGCTGCATCCAGCTGCGGCACCGTTCCGTCTGGCCCCCCAGCCGGAGAGGCTGCCCCCCTCCCTCCCCCGGATCCAGGCCACTGTGCGGGAAGAGCTCTGTGGGGATGGAGCTGGCACTCCCCTCCTCCCCTAGAGCCACACCAAACAGGCTGATAGGAGCCTCTTGGTAAGGGGGCCAGGGCCAGGGGGTTGCATAAGGGGTGGAGGAAGTCAGGGGACAGGGAGCAGAGTGGGTTGGATAGGGGGTAGGGTTCTGGGGTGGTAGTTAGGGGCGGGGGGAGGGGGGGGTTGGATGGGGCATGGGAGTCCCAGGAGTCTGCCAGGGGGTAGAGGGGTATATAGAGGTTAGTGCAGTCAGGGGACAGGGGAGTTGGGTCTCTGGAAGGGGCAGTCGGGACAAGGTCAGGGGAGGTTGGATGGGTTGGGGATTCTGAGGGGGGAAGTCAGGGGGCAGGAAGTGGGAGGGGGCCAGATAGGGGGCGGGGCCTTCCCTGCCCAGCCCTCCATATAATTTTGCAATGCCAATGTGGCCCTCGGGCCAAAACGTTTGCCCACCCCTGACCTACGTAGTTTTATAGAAGGCTTCCATACTCATACCCTCTGCATGGAAATGAAGTCCTCCCTGCTGTTTCTCTGACTGTTGACCGATACCCCACCCAGCCAATCAATTCTCCGTTGTCCCACTAGATCAGCTTCACCCCATTACAATGTATATAAAAAGAAATGAAGGATTCCAAAGAACAAGAACATGTGCAACAGAAATATATTACAGTAAAGATGAAGGAAATGCAGCATTGAGCAAAAATTGGAAGTCATGTTTTAATAAAAGCTGAGAGAAAATTAAGTGAACTGTGATCCACCAGCACATCTAATTATTATCAGCATTTTACAAAAGAATATGAAGAAGTTAATTCATTCATTCACTCCAAGGGAATGTGATTGTGGAGAACCACTAAAGCTGCTTGTGACTCCAATGCCTCTTTTCTTGGGGGAAGTTTGGCATTGATTGCAACTGGACTGAGGTTTAGCTCCAAAGGCCTGTTTCAAAGACCACAAAACCAGTGAATTCTTTCCATTGTCTTTACTGGGCTCTGGATCAGTCCTATATGAGTTGCTGTGATCTTCTATGAAGTACAAGGTATTGGCTCTGGTCCCTGCACTGTAGCAGAGAGATCTAACTGAAGAAGCCCTCATCTCACCTGTAGTATAACTAGGCTGACCATACGTCCCGTTTTGAACGGGACAGTCCAGTTTTTTACATATTTTCCGACCGTCTCGTCTTTTTAGTACAGTAAAACCTCGATATAACTGACTAATTCAGGCAACGGGGTGTCCGTTAAAGCCGAAAGTCCGTTATTTAATAATTAAAAAAAAAAAAAAAGAACTGTCGGAGCAGCAGCCCGCCCGAATTAGTCCATTATAATCGAGGTTTTACTGTATCACGGCAGCCAGGAGCTGTGAGTCAGCCCGCCCGGGTCCCAGCTGCTAGGACTTGGGCGGGAGCTGGCAGCCCGCCTGTGGGCGGGAGCCGGCAGCGAGCCCTCCCGCTGCCAGGACCCAGGCGGAAGCCGCAACCCAGCAGCCAGCCCGCCCGAGTCCTGGCTGCTGGGACTCGGGCGGGAGCCGAGAACCGGCAGCCCTCCCGCTGCCAGGACCCGGGCGGCAGCCAGGAACCGGCAGCCCGCCCGCCGGCGAGACCAGGGCGGGAGCCGGCAGCCCGCCCGCCCGCAGGCGGGAGCCG
The DNA here is from genome assembly GCA_032164245.1 of Sternotherus odoratus. Classification (NCBI taxonomy): domain Eukaryota; kingdom Metazoa; phylum Chordata; order Testudines; family Kinosternidae; genus Sternotherus; species Sternotherus odoratus. The sequence continues at coordinate 22,991,350 of JAVMKO010000003.1, read as the reverse complement.
GCAGCCCGCCCACCCGCCCGCCCGCAGGGCTCAGATATCCACCCTTTGGCTTCATAACTTAATGCTATGTCAAATGCACTATCCCAGCATGTCCATCCTTAGCACCCTGTCATCTCTCTTTTAAACAAGGCTACTTTCATTGCTATTATTTTATCATTAGTAAGCATACTGGATAGCATTCAGAAAAGTGTTTACAAGCTGAGCTGAGTTGGATTGAAAAAGAATTAACTTGAGCCTTCACCCAAAACTTAATCAGGCCCTTTCCATGCCCCGAACTGATTACATTATATTATTAACTTGCAATTTCATGGACTCAGGCACTTCGTCATAAGAGTCAAAGTACAATGAGAAAGTTTGGGCTTCATATAGTAGAACAACTGGAAGCAAGAAGTACTGAAAAATCTCAGGAGAAAGTGAGATTTCCAGACTAAACTGATAAACCAAAAGAACTTTGGACAAAGATTCAGATAAACATGCAAACTTTTGGTTCTTCTTTGTGGTGAATATTTGAGTTTTTAGAGAGTCACCCATTGCTAGTATAGACTATATTGTGCAATTTATTCTATGGGACGAGACAACCAGTTTTGGACTTTCCTATAGATTAGAAACCCAATTACCTAAACCTCATTTACCTGAAGCACTGCTATTTGGAATGGCCTCCAAGGGATTTCAGATATGTGAAGTTAGGAAAAGTGATTTTCAGATTCCCGTTCTCCCCTGCTTTAGTGGGGAAAAAAGTTATCCTTTAAAATCGGGTCTTTTACCCCTATGGATATGGATTCCTGGCCACTTTCCCCACACTGGGTAGCTCAACAAAATGTACAGTTAGTAAAATTTTACATACAAAGACCAATTTCAGTCTTAAAGACTTGTGCATATAATATGTCTTTATCATGGAATCATAGAAGATTAGGATTGGAAGAGACTTTAGGAGGTCATCTAGTCCAAATCTGGCAGGGTTTTGTCAAGCTGGGCCTTAAAAACCTCTAAGGCTGGAGATTCCACCACCTCCCTAGGTAACCCATTCCAATGCTTCACCACTCTCCTAGTGAAATAGTTTTTCCTAATATCCAACCTAATCCACCCACACTGCAATTTGAGACCATTACTCCTTGTTCTGTCATCTGCCACCACTGAGAACAGCCTAGCTCCATCCTCTTTGGAACCCCTTTTCAGGTAGTTCAAGGCTGCTATCAAACCCCCTCTCCCCCCCTTCTCTTCTGCAGACTAAATAGCAGCCTCTCATCCTCAGCTGAAGAGAATGAAGGATTACTAAATACGCTGCTTTTTTCACCAAGGAAGGCTCACTCTGAAAAGGAACTGTCCCTGAAGTCTCACAGTGAAGCTGATATAGTAACTCTCATTGAATATTTTGGCTTCAGAGTTCTCAACGGCTTTATTTAATAAGATGAATTGCTTCCATCTTTTCATCTGTGAAGCACTGTACCTTGTGCCAGACATAATTAACATACTTCATGTGAAGTTTAAGAAACTGGGTTAATGGTTGTATTTTTGAAAGTGTCTTGAATGCTAAGATATTATAAGGTGATATGAAAGAGACTTGAGATCACATCATGTTCTGACAGAGACCGAATTTGTATGAGGTAACTGATTTGCCTTTGTGAGAGAGGTTGTCTTAATTAATGAGCAAGCATCCTGCCTATAAAAGCACGTATGCAGTGGAAGACAATCATGGAAAATAAAATATTCATCTTTCATGCAGAATACTAAATGGATGAAATGTTTAATAATTACTTGTTCTTTGGCTTTATTACCAAGAATTTAGATTCTGGTTTAATCTTCTGCATATTTATTAAGACAAAATACCAAATTAGATCAAAGGGTTTCTAAAATGCCTTGCTACAGCTGAGCAGTTATAATCACTGAAAGAAACCAGAAGCTGATTAGCAAATCAGGAGGGCAGACTAGAAAAGCACCGAGATACAGATTCTTTACCCCCAGTTACACTGGTGTAAGCTTGGACTAACTCCAGAGAAGCCAACGGAATTACTCCAGGTTTACACGGGCAAACTGGGTCCACTTAGATCACTCCATCTAAAATTCCTAAATTATTCTCTTTGCATCTGCTGAGGCTGAATTCATTCACCCAACTTTAAGCATTTACCTTTCCATTCAGGCTGCAGATCTGTGAAATGTCACCCTGCAAAAATGACTCCGCAGAAGAAGGTCATTCTGTCTAACAGGAGAACCAATCCAGCCCTTGGCTACAGTGTGTTCACATAATTCCCACTGAAGCCAGCATATCGTATATGCATATCTCTGGGGAGAATTGGGTACAGAAATCTTAATTTAAGGAAAAACGTGAAAAATGTCAATTCCACCGGCACAAACCCCCCATTCTGGTGGGGCTCTCTCGTGTGGAATGCTGCTGCAGTGGAGGGTAGTTACAATGCTGAAGATGTTCCATACCACACAGGAGCACACCGAGTGATTCAAGGGGATGCCAGAAGGCGACATCAAGGCTGCAGTGAAAACATTGATCTCATGGGTACTCTAGATCATGGGGTAGTATTAAAATTCACTAGCAGTTATTTTATGGGAGTTTTTGTGGAGATGGTTTGTTAGGCTTTTCTTGACTGGGTGCTTTTTGCAATGGGTAGGATTGGCTGCCATTTTTACTCTTGTTTTTTCTTCCCATCGTTTACATGTTTAATTGTTTCTGAATGTGCCTATAGCATCATTTAAACATTTAAAATTAAAATAAATTACACCATGGAACACTTAAGGAAGGTATAATGCCTTGCCAACCTTCTTGGAGGAAGATTAATTTTTGGTTTAAGGACTAAATCAGCAAAAAGAGAATAGAGCTGAAAAAAAAATAGTGGAAAAACTGAGTTAGCATAACAAATTCACCTCATCTCCTAAGGGTAAAATGGAAAGAAACTTCACTACAGAGAAAGGATTAAAAAAAAAAAAAAAGCCAGAAAGGAGCAATATTGATGGTAAAGCTTTGTGGATTGGGAACAGTTATATATTATGCAAAGTAATAATTATACAACATCTCACATTTTTTTCATCTAGTGATATCTGTAATTAATGGTGTGGTGATCTGGCAATTGAATCCAGACAGGTCTCTGAAATGTTAATATTCCTGGCTCTTTGATGAAAAAGGAGCATTTTCCTTAGTGAGAAAGGAAAAGTGCTTTGTCCATTAGCTTCCTTGATGCTGATTGATAAGACATACCCGAGGGACTCCAGAAAAGAAGCTGAAAGATTCCTTTCCAGATCTGACTTTTCCAAAGTTTGGAGATACTTTCAGAAGAGAGGTTTTGTTTCAGGCTCATCTCTGCTACCGTTCTTTACATTTTCTTTCCTGCATGAGGCTTCCTGAGAACCACTATGCCCCCATGGCTTCATTTTGCCTAATCTAAAAATGAAGTTCCAATCCAAGTCTGAGGCTTTACAAATCTAGAGTGATTTCACCTATCAGTTCAGAGGAAATCCAGAGGAAGAGATTTAAGGAGATATGGGACCCATATTTGAGCTTAAATTTGACACAGTAATTTCTTCTGTAGCTCTTTGCAGAATTTTGATATGTATGTATGTTTTATAAAAGTATAATTTGTGTTAATTAAGAAAAATATTTTAAATAATTCTAAGACTCATTGATTCAACTCAAGTCATGTCAAGCTTTGATTTTTTTGCTAATGTATTTTATACTCAATAGACTTCTCTATGACCTTGATTTTAGCTTGAAAAAAATAATGCTTTTGTAGCCAGAATGAGAAGTGCAGCATCTCCATACAACTCCTCCTACTCAGTAAACATTTTCCCCAGCTTAATGGTATGTACCTGAAATAAATACATTTTCCCCCTGGCTTCCTCCTCCAGAGCATCCAATTAACACAGTAGTTCTCTACCTCAGAGAGTTTCTCCATCTGTAAAGCAGATTGATTTCTGTGAGCCCAGTTAATTAATTAGACCCCATAACCACATTGCTTACCCCCTACAAATTTTGGAATCAAAAAAGGGTCCTCACATAATATAGGAATACAGTAAAACCTCCATTTAACGGACTAATTCGGGCGAGGGGGTGTCCGTTAAATCAAAAAGTCCGTTATTTAAAAAAAAAACCAAGCTGTCGGAGCAGCAGCCCGCCCGCCACAGGGTCGGGGCGGCAGTTCCGCAGCCCCCCCGCTACCGGGACCCGGGCGGCGGCCGGCCGGGAGCCGGCAGCCAGCCGGCCGGCGGCCAGGAGCCGGCAGCCAGCCGGCCGGCGGCCAGGAGCCGGCAGCCAGCCGGCCGGCTGCCGGGACCAGGGCGGGAGCCGGCAGCCAGCCGGCCGGCTGCCAGGACCAGGGCGGGAGCCGGCAGCCAGCCGGCCGGCTGCCGGGACCAGGGCGGGAGCCGGCAGCCAGCCGGCCGCCAGGGAAGGGGACCGGGGCCGCAGCAGGGAGGGGTCGCGGTCTGATATGGATCAGAAATTTTGTCCTTTGCATCTGAAGTCCGTTAAATCGAGGTTTTACTGTACTGTGGTACAGATCTATGACTGCGCCGCAAGGCTATTACTTGTCTACTATTGATTCTCTGAACCATGATGATTCACCTCAATTATAAGTGGAGCTGCAGTAATAGTGCAGGTCTCATCAGGTACAGTTTTTCTTTGCTAACCTGCAATTTATGTCTGCTTTAAGCCCTCTTCTAGTTTGAGTGGTTTACGTACTTTGCTCTGAGCAAGCCAGTTACTATGCTGGCAATCTCCTTTTGTTTTCAAGGCTTATCTTCACACCATCACTTCCATATAAATAAATTCTGATCTAAAAATAAAATATTCTTTAATGTTTTATCAGGCAACTCATCTTGTCTTCTGACAACTATTTTCTGTTTTCATACCAAAATATTATTTTAATATATATAAATAAATATGGGAGGAGAGAGGGGAGAGGGGAGGTATGTGTGTACATAAACACACAAGCAAGTCTTGATAAATTGAAGAATAAAACACAAGAGTCAATAATGCACAGTATTCTCCATAGTCTAATGACTTCCTTTTATTAGGAGAAAAGGAAATGGTAAAAATGTCAAATGATTTCTTGTGAACAGACTTTGTTCCCTACATGAAGAGGTAATAATTATTTCTAAGCAAGATGCTTTTAAGTAGTATGGTAAAGGTTGGCAGGCTATATACTATCCTGACTTTTAAATGTCAGGGTTTATGCTGAAGGACAAAATCTCCAAAGCTAAATTCAGAGGAGGAAGATTAAAGAGAATGTACTGTATAATATGCCAGTTTTGTAACACAGTTAAGCAGATGGATCCCCAAAATTCTGATGCTTCCAGTTGTGCCATCAAATCACATGGTGATAAGTATTTAAAAAGCAAGCTGATTGTGATCCATGGCCAGAAAGGGTTAAGTATCTTACAGGACAAATGACCAAAATTCAACCTTTTGGGACATATTGGTAGATAATGTTTACATATATATTATTAAAGGTTAACAGTGTAACCAGACAGTCCCTGTCTATGCTGTATTCTGTTAATTCAGAGATCAAAAGAAGATTTTAAGATTTAAATGAATTGTACATAGTGATACCACTGTTTTGATCTGTCTGAAGTATTTAGCAAATCACTTGTAAATGGTGGAAAACAGGCAGTTGCTGTATGTTAATCTGTGTAGCTAATTACCAGTGATACTTATGGAGGCTCTGAAGTAGACCTATTTCCTAATTGCCATTGCTCACCTAAGGACTCCGAACTGTCAAGGGAAGGCCTGGAACTGTATAAAAACCTCTTCGGTCCTGATCCTTTTAATCGCAAATCTGCTTGATGCTTTATGCAGGGGAAGCTTGAGTCATAAGACTGAGATCTCCAACCCACCTGGATCACCTTGGATATGAACAGTGGGACTATAACCTATGGACTAATTCTGAAAGAACTCTTTGCAACTACAAAGCTCACCATCTCTATCTCAGAATTGTACTCATGTCCATATGTATATGGATCTTTTAACCAATACTCTTTTTTTAAAAAAATTCTGGTTAGTTAATAAGAATTGGTTATAAGCAGGTATTTGGTAAGATCTGAAATATTCATTAATTTTGGAGGTAAAGTGCCCGATCCTATGGGATTGGCAGAACTTTCTTATAGGATGAAGATGATTTTCAGTAATCATCATATTTCATTTGGGTGGAAGTCCAAGGCTGGATTGCTAAAGGGAACTATGTTTTGGCTTCTTAAAAACTAATAAGGTATTATAGTTTTGTGCTGGCTTCTTAAATTTAAGTGTTGGAATATCCACCAGCTTTGGGGATGGTCTGCCCCATTCTTTGTAGTTTGCCCTGAGTAACCTCAATGTGGGTCTCCTGGGACCCCGGTCACACTGATCTAAAGCAAAACAGAGCTAAATGGAAAGCATTTGGAAATTAACCAGTTTTTTTTTTCCCCTCCTTGATAGCAGGTGGGTGTTTTTGTTAGCTCTCTAAAAACATCCCTGAGTGGAGATGGAAGCAGTGTTTGTACAGATGATTTATATTTAAGAATGAAATAAGAATAGGCTACATCCTTAACTATTTATCCACACTGCATGTATAGGGCCCCAATCCTGCAAACTGCTCCGCACAGGCAGATTCCTGCACCCATGATGATGGGGCTCAGGTGCAAATTTCTCCTTATATGGAGACGCCTGCAGGATCAGAGCTGTAAAAGTACATTTCCTCATATTCCTGGTAAGAAAAGGAGACTTTACATGCTTGTGCTTTTCTTTGGTTTATGTTTCGGCATTAAATTATAAACAAGAGACCTGCAAGGGAGAGTTGGTGGAGTATTGACTAAATCAGTGGTCCCCAACCTTTTGATTGCCGCGGACCGGTCAACGCGGCCGAGTCAAAGCTTGCGGCCCAGTGGCAATTTTTTTTTCACTCTCTGCGGCGGACTGTTGTATGTCCGCCGAAAAGCCGCAGAATTTATTTGATCAGCTTCACTTCTACAATTCGCCGCAGCAGACTGCTGCGTGTCTGCCGAAAAGCCGCCGGAAGCAGGAACAGAACGCAATCCGGGAAGCCACCGGATGCGGAAGCGAAGGTGGCCCGAAGGGGAACGCGGCCGCGGCCCGAAGGGGAACGCGGCCGCGGCCCGAAGGGGAATGGTAGCAAAGGCGCCGCGGCCCGGTAGCAAAGGCGCCGCGGCCCGGTAGCAAAGGCGCCGCGGCCCGGGGGTTGGGGACCACTGGACTAAATAATAGAAAAAGGAACTAATGGCAAGAATACATAGCATAGTTAGAGCTTGCAATAATTGTTTATCATCATCTTATCTTATGTTAAAGATCCTGTGAACAGGACACCAGAAACATCTGAGTGAAAATATATTGTGGGCATTTCTTAAGCTTAAACTATTTCACTTGCATCATTTAGAATGGGTCACATGCATCACTACTGTTGCATTCATTTTTCTCAACTTCTACTACTTTAAGGCCAGTCTCTTGCACCAGCATTCCTATACCTATTAAGTGTCCATCATTTCAAAGGGATGAAGATCACTTTAGTCCCAAAGTTCCTGGAATACCAGATAAGTTTGGTGTCCTCTTAATTTTATCTTGAAAATTATGTGCCAAGTAAACCTAGACCATCTCTGATAGGGGTTTGTCCAACCTGTTCTTGAAAATCTCTAATGACAAGACTTTTATAACCTCTCTTGGAACCTATTCCAGGGCTTAACTATCCTTATAGTTCAAAACCTTTTCCTACTATCTAAATCTCCATTGCAATTAAGCCAATTATTTCTTTTCCTACCTTTGTTGGACATGGAGAACAGTTGACCACCTTCCTCTTCATAAACAGCCCTTCACATATTTGAAGACTTATTAGGTCACACACCCCCCCCCCCACACACATCAGTCTTCTTTTCTCAAAACTAAACATGCCCAGTTTTTTAAACCTTTCGTCATAGGTCAGCTTTTATAAGTCTTGTATCATTGTTGCTCTCCTGTGGATTCTCCAATTTGTCCACATGCTTCCCAAAGTGTGGCCCCCAGAACTGGACTCAAGCGGAGGCCTTACACATGCCAAGTGTGTAGTATCCAGCCTGTCTGACTCACAAAAGACCACCCCGCTCCAACACACACTGCCCATAGCCAGGAATAATCAGTTCCTATTGTGTAGCCTGAACAAAACAACTGCCTTGAGCCACCAGTTTACCAATAAACAAAATCTACTGTTCTCCCTTGAACCATTGTTCTTGCCCTTCAAAAGCCCCTACCCACACTCAAGTGCTCGGATGCCTGGATCCAAAATCTGCATCAGTTCCATTGGGACTTCACCTTCTCCTGATTGACTGTGCTGGGGGCTCGTCCTGACCCTCAGATACAACCACAACTGGGAATTCCGAGTGATTCAAGCTTCACAGAATGGGGAGAATATACATCTCCCTCTCCCTCCTTCTGACCCTGACTTGTGTGAGCAGTTAGAGTTTTCTAAACCAGACTTTTGTGATCAAAATTTAAGTTAGATTTAATATTATAACTGTTTTGTTTGACTCCCCTTGTATGGTTATTACTTGGCAATAAATGATTTTCATGGCTAAGCTGGTTGCTTCTCTCTTTCGCCCCTCCCCGCCTGTGAGTGTTTTTTGGCTGTCTTGTACCTAAACTAAAGATCCCTGCAGCACCCAAATCCTGTGGGGTTTGCTCATCAAGTGGGTTACTACCAGAACAATTGTAACATGAGAGTGGGGAGAGGGACATGCTGAACCTGGGGCATACAAGGGGGCAGCTTGGAAGTGCTGCTTGACCCAGTCTGCTGAGTCCGGGGGCATAGAAGGGGTCATCTTGGGAGTGCTGATTAATCCAGTCCTCTCAGACATGCTCTATTAGTGTGTGTGTGTGGGGGGGGGGGGGTTGTTGGTCTGATTCTGGGGCTGGAATAACCCAGCCCTGGGGAACCTAGGTCCTGCAGGATAGCCCCATGGGGAGGGAACTTGCAGAAAGGCGAAGTAGAGCGCTGTATGAGAACACAAGTAGTAAACTGATAGAATTACAGAATCCCTCCCCCCAGAAGAGTAACCCTTATAAAAAAAAAGCATATCCCAAACTAATGGGCAAATCTGGTAACAGCTATTTTTAACATGGTTTTACTTTTTGTAGGATTCTTATCTGATTTTCAGGTTATTACAGAACCCCTGGTGCAGCTACATTGATCTTCTAGTATTATTTCTATTTTTCCTTCACATCAGGATAGTTTGCTGTCATGCTTCAATGAATTCCACATTTTAATTATGCATTGGGTGGGGGGAAATATATATATATCCCTGTCTTTGTTTGAGACTGACAGAGTAAGTTGCAGTATTCAGGTTTGGTGGCTGTTTCACTTTGTTTCAAACTCCTATATAGAATTCAAAAGAATTAAAATAAATAAATAAATAAAAAGGTGGCATGCAAAGAAAAATCAGTGTTGTCTCCCTTCTTTTGAGCTACTGTATGATGGCTATAGAAGGGTGCCCTCCACCCCCACATTAAAAGTTTTGTTCTTTTGTTTTGCTTTTTGGCTTATTTATTGCCTTAGGCCACGAGAGTAGTCCCCATTCAATGCCAGTGCATCCACAGGGCCCTATGGAGGTCAACGGGAGTCTGCCTGGGTTGCTCTCTGTGAAGGACTGGATCCATGTATTTTACTCTCCTATTCCAGTCTGGAAACAAAGGTGGCAATTCAGCCAGGACAGTTGGACATGACCTTTCAGTCGATTACATGCTAGCGCAGTTTGGTGCCCATTTTGAAAGAAAAGTAAAACCCCTGCTTTTGTCAGGTACTGACATCCATCGCCGAAATGAAGGCTCTATAAACAAACTAACACAGCAGACATCACTTCACAGTCAGTAAGTAGGTCCCTTCAGATAAAAAGGCTTTGGTCAAAATCCTGTTCTTCATGCACAGCCCAAATGACCAAGTTGACCTTTGGGCCCCACAAAATGTTAAAGAAGAACTTTGCCTAAATGTGGAGATGGTTCCAGTCCAGGGTTTTGATTTGGGCCCATCTCCGAGTAATTACCCAGAAGAAAATATTTGAATAGACATGCAAGAACCAAATACATTTTTCAATATATCCTGGTAATTACAGACCAATAAGTCTAATGTCAGTACAGGAAAAATTACCTGAAACAATAATAAAGAATAAAATTGTCAGACACATAGAAGAACATAAATTGTTGGGCAAAAGTCAACATGGTTTCTGTAAAGGGAAATCATGTCTTAGAGTTCTTTGAAGGGGTCAACAAACATGTTGACAAGGGGATCCAGTAGACACAGTGTACTTAACAAGCTCCCTTCACCAAAGGCTATTACCTAAATTAAGTTGTCATGGGATAAGTGAGAAGATCCTTTCATGGACTGAGAACTGGTTAAAAGACCGGGAACAAAGGGTAGGAATAAGTTGTAAATTTTCAGAATAGAGAGGGGTAACCAGTCGTGTTCCCCAGGGGTTGGTCCTGGGACCAATTCTGTTCAACCTATTAATAAATGATCTGGAGAAAGGAGTCAAGAGTGAGGTGGAAAAGTTTTCAGATGATACTAAACTGCTCAAGATAGTTAAGATCAAAGCAGACTGTGAAGAACTACAAAAAATCTCACAAAACTAAGTCAATGGGTAACAAAATGGCAAATGAAATTCAATGTGGATAAATGTAAAGAAATGCCTATTGGAAAAAATAACCCCATCTATACATACAATATGATGGGGGCTAATTTAGCTAAAACTAATCAGGAAAAAGATCTTGGATTCATCATGGATAGTTGTCTGAAGATATCCACGCAGTGTGCAGGGGCAACCAAAAAAGCAAACAGGATGTTAGGAATCATTAAAAAAGGGATAGAGATAAGATGGAGAATATGTTATTGCCCTTACAGAAATCCATGATGCACCCACATCTTGAAAACTGCATTCATATGTGGTCTTATCTCAAAAAAGATATACTGGCATTAAAAAAAGGTTCAAAGAAAGGCAACAAATGATTAGGGGGTTGGAACAGGTCCCATATGAGGAGAGATTAAATAGGCTAGGACTTTTCAGCTTGGATATGAGGAGACTAAGGGGGGGATATGAGAGAGGTGTGGAGAAAGTGAACAAGGAAAACAAGGACAAGGAACAAGGAAAAGTTATTTACTTGTTCTCGTAATATAAGAACTAGGGGCCACCAAATGAAATTAATGGGCAGTAGGTTTAAAACAGATAAAAGGAAGTTCTTCACACAGTACACAGTCAACCTGTGGAACTCCTTGCCTGAGGAGGCTGTGAAAGCTAGGACTATAACAGGTTTTAAAAGAGAACTGGATAAATTCATGGAAGTTAAGTCCATTAATGGCTATTAGCCAGGATGGGTAAGGAATGGTGTCCCTAGCCTCAGTTTGTCAGAGGGTGGTGATGGAGGTCAGCAGAGAGATCACTTGATCATTACCTGTTAGGTTCACTCACTATGGGGCACCTGGCATTGGCCACTGTCAGTAGACAGGATACTGGGATGGATGGACCTTTGGTCTGACCCAGTACAGCCATTCTTATGCTCTTAGTATAGAATCTTTTACTGGATGTGATTTCATTTCTTAGCATATCAGAGAGATTAACCAAATGGCACCATAAAAGTTGAATGTTTCCCAATGTAGCGCACTAAATCACTGTCCCATTATTACTCAACCAGCAGTAGAAAGGAGAAATCTCCTTACACCAGAGTTTACAGAAATTCAATGGCTCTAGTATTGCAACTAATTCACATTTTGCCACATCACTGGAGAAAAAAAAAGAAGAAAAACAAAGATAGGTTGCAGAGAGTGATTGATAGAAATGTGATGGGATAAAGAAAATGGGATACAGTCCAGTTTATTAATGGAAAATATTATTTTTGACCCCTCACATGTATCTCAATCTATTAAAATCTACCAGATACTCTAAGGTTTATATAACTTTGTCATTCCTTCAGCCGATTATCATATTTCATTTATACCATTGCTCCCCCAGGGCTTTCATCTGCCAATACACTGAAGTGCTGCTATGTACGAACTGATTTATGCCAACCACACACTGTAGTTTTTTAAGCACACAAACAGAATGTACGCCATGGACTATTTCTCTCCAGCACAACACACAGCATGGCGGTTTTTGTGCCGACACAAATGGGAGCAATTTAGAAGCCAACGTTTCTATCAGGAAGTGTCAAATGGAGACACTTCCCTCTTAAGAATCAGAGCCACCAGTGTCCCTCTGCTATGTACATCAGCCAAACTGGACAGTCCCTACGAAAAAGGATAAATGCACACAAATCAGATATTAGGAATGGCAATATACAAAAACCTGTAGGACAGGGGTCTCAAACACGCGGCCCGCGGGCCACATGTGGCCCGCCAAGCCCTTCCCTGTGGCCCGTGAAGTCCCCCCGTCCTCCCCCCCAGTTCCCCCCGCCCACCTCGTGCATTGCAAATGCAGCGCCGCTTTCTGAAGCGGCTGCCAGCACTGTCCCTTCCGAGGGGAAGGAAGGGGGAGGAGACAGAGGGCTCCTATTTGCCTCCCTCCAAGCATTGCACCCCCACAGCTCCCATTGGCTGGGAACAGGGAACTGCGGCCAATGGGAGCTTCGTGGGAGTTGTCTGGAGGAAGCAAGAGCAGCACATGCAGGGGAACCCTCCTGGTGACGCCCTCTCTCCCCCAGGCTGCAGAGACTGGTTGCAGCAGCTTCCTGGAGTGGAGCTGTATGGGGCCGGAGCCGCTCTAGGTAAGTGGCACCAGGCTGGAGCTCGTACCCAGAACCCCACCTGCACCCCAACTCCCTGCCCTGAGCCCCCTGCCCTGACCCACCTGCTGCACCCATCCCCCTGCCGCATCCCTCACCTCTCTTACACCCCACACACCAAATCTCTGCCCTGAGCCCCCTTCCACACCCTGCACACCTGCACCTCAACTCCCTGCCCTGAGCCCCTGCTGCATCCTGCATCCTTTCTGCACCCCCTGGGAGGGGGCAGCGTTGGGGTGGGGACTTCGGGGAAGGGGTTGGAATGGGGCAGGGAAGGCATGGGAAGAGGCGAGGCAGGGGCAGGGCCTCATGGAAGGGGTGGAGTAGGGGCGGGGCCAGGGTCAGTATCAGTGATGCGGCCCTCGGGTTAATGCAGTAGTCCTCATGTGGCCCTCGTGGTCATTTGAGTTTGAGACCCCTGCTGTAGGAGAACACTTCAACCTGCCTGGACACACAATTACAGATTTAAAAGTCACCAGACTGCAAAGGGAAACTGCAGAGCTACAAATCATTTGCAAATTTAACACAAACAATCAAGGACTGAACAAAGACCTACAATGGTTAGCTAATTACAAAAATAGCTTCTCCTCTCTCCATGTTCACACCCCTCATTCAACTGCTAGAAGAATAACCCACCCTCCCTGATTGGAGATAAGCTGGTTCAGCCTAATTGGACTAACCTTGTTACCGCCCACCTGGTTCTTGCCTACTTTTCTATACCTGCCTCTGGACACTTCCACTGCTTGCATCCGATGAAGTGGGTATTAGCTCACGAAAGCTTATGCTTCAAAACTTTATAGTTAGTCTTTAAGGTGCCACAGGACTTTGTTACTTCCCTCTTAAGGATTCTCTCATATACCCTGCTGATGGTGGTATATAAAGTGGTGAGCAAGGCAATTGGAATAAACCCAGAAACCCACCTCATTCCTATGTAACCTTCACTTAAAACCTGGCTCCAGACTTTCCCCTCTAGTTGTACTAGAAGAAGGGATAAAAAATAATAATAATAAATGTATGGAGGTATACCTATCTCATAGAACTGGAAGGACCTCAGAAGGTCATTGAGTCCAGTCCTTTGCCTACACTAGCAGGACCAAGTACTGTCCCCTGACAGATTTTTTACCCCCGCTCCCTAAATGGCCCCCTCAAGGATTTAACTCACAACCCTGGGTTTAGCAGGCCAATACTCAAACTACTGACCTATCCCTCACCCCAGGGCTAAAAGGATTGTCTCTCAGAGACAATACTTCTACAGCTCTTCTGTTCTACACAGGGATATGTTATGATGAATCTGCCCATTAGCAGAACTCCAGCATACTCATTAACTTGCTTCTGCTGGTATCTAAGGGTGTGGAACAATGGCTCTTCCTACTCCCCACCCCCTGCCTGCCCACTTGCTCAGACGTGCAGGCCCTGCTTTCACTTGGGCTTGGATATCTAGATAGCCCGTCTGGCCAAGCAGGAACTGGGAGTACCCTTAGGGTATGTCTACACAGCGTTTTGCAGTGATCCAGAGCAAGCTGACAACCTGAGTTGAAAAGATTTGGTCTAACTGGACTTATGCTAGCACTCTAACTGGTTGAACTAATGCAGCATTGAAAAAAAAAAATTGTGCTTTGGAATTTTGCAGACTAAACCAAGGACTCATTTAAACTGGTCAGCATCCAAAAATCTGAAAAGTAAAAGGAGATTTTCTGAAAGAACGAACTTTAATCTAGCCCCACTTGGAAAGATGCCCCTTTGGGAATCACACGGCAGTGATCATTGTTTCAATCCAGCATCTCATGCACATACCACTACCTGGTTTAGAAAACACAGATGGTGACTCTTCCTTTGAAATTCAGTCTGTGAAAAGCAGAAACCCAGGTATCACATACAAGATCACAGTCTGGCACAGAAATTATGTTGGATATTCTCCAAATGGCAACTTGATCTTCCCTTTTGGACAGCCTGAAATCATCATAACTAGCATAAGGAGAGGCTACAGAGTCAGGATGAAATCCCGAGAGGCACTGAGCCCCAATTCAGTGCCTGCCATTCCCACTGAAGTCAACAGGCCCAACCTTGACCCCTTCACTTTACCAAATAGTTACTCAGTCAAAACTTTATGACTAGTCTGGATTTTGAAGAGATGCTGAGAACTTGACAGTCCGGATCCTGCTCACAGTAAAGTCAAGGACAAAACTTTCTCGGATTTAAATGGGAGCAGGAGCAGATCCACTGGCAGTTGAAGATGCTCGGGCCACTTAATCATTTAGAGGAAATTTTACAAAAAGGGCCCAAGTGACTTAGAATCCCCAGTTCCATTTTCAAGAGTGACTGAGGCACTAAGGAACCTGACTCTCACTGAAAGCTGTGTCTGCGTGTTTCAATCACTTTTGTTAACAGAACTTAGGCACCTAAGTCACTCAGGCCCTCCTGGAAACATTACCCCTTGTCTAGAATGAGTTTCTTTCATGCATGGATTTGCTTCTGGCCACAGGGAAGAAAGGATAAAACCCGTCCATGGCAATGTTCCCATTCCTGCTGTCTCTGGGAGGGAAAGGCTGAGGGAAAGACCAGTGCTGAAACCAAATGAGAACTGTTTCATTTTCTATAGAAGCCAGTGGGGATTTGCAGAAAAACTAATATACCAAACCCAACCACCCCTACCGCACCCATAATATACAGGAAATATTTGGAGAACAATTACTGGAACTTCTGAATTTTCCTACTTCACTACGCCCCTCCTCCAATTTCTGCTCATCATCTGGTCCCATTGTTACTCTCCCGAGTATTACCATAAGCACTGAAAACCCTCAGCCTTTCCTCCACAGGCTTGTGTCTTAGACAGTTATTAAAAGCAATCTAGGTCACCTTCTTCCGAGTGCTCTTTTATTAGCTTGCAATGCCCATGAAGCCTTCTACTGAATGATGTACTTAGGACCTTCCCTGAAGGAATACAACAAAATTGGATATAGTATGAAATATGCAGTTCTGACCCAGTAGCATTACTTTTATGCCAGCCTCTTCCATCAAATCTCTATTTTTTAAGAAGGCAAAAGCCTCTCAGAATGAGAAAGCAGCTCACTTGCCTTTTTTATGTACACCTAGAAACCTGCCACTCACTGTTTTAGGATTCCTGCTTCTACAACACTTATAAATGTTTAACATCTACAAATTACTAGCCTTGAGAACTCTACATAAATTCTCACTAGAAAAAAAATAAATGACTGAATCTTTGTAACACAAAACAGTCAATAAGATTGATTTCTGCCAATGAATCACCTCCCAATATTTTCCTCTCTGTAGCCCTATATACTGTGGGTGTTTGACAGAATACTAATCACTCTGTACTTGACTCTGATCACATACCTGTATAAATTAAGAGTAACTCACTGAAGTCATGAAGATAAAACCAGCATAAGTGTGGCATAAAAATCAGGCCCGTTGCTTGGTTTCCAATCATCTTCTGACCAACGGGGAAAAATAAATCTGAGTGTATTAAGCAGGTGAGTATCTACTATATATTCAATTATTTTAGAACGTGGAGTGAGCTGAAAAAAATAATGATTCAATGAGTTTACATCGATACTAGACTGGCCAAAAACAGCCCATGAGACAAAACCCTTCAAATTTTGGAACACATGGATATGAATTTTGCAGCTCAGCCCACCTCCAATAACCACCATTGATTTATGATAGACCTATGTGATCTTCAATGGGACAATCCCTTGGAGCAAATGCTGCCAAACACATCCAAACTTTAGGAATGTTCATATCTTAAACCAACTGTGCACACAGCACTATCACCATTGTTACATAAATAAAAACTAATCACATTTGAGGAGGATTTTTGAGGGATATTAATCAGAGCCCTAAACACTAGAGAGATATGAACCAAACTCTTGTAATAGTTCCACTTGATTAAGCAACCAGGATTGTCACTTTATCTGCTACCCCCGATAACGTATATTTCTAAGGGTTTGTTATATCTAGCAACATTTTCCTTTTGAAAAGCAGCACCTTTACAATAGCTAATGAAACACAGATATTTTCATTTAGCCAGACATCTCTGAAACACGCTGCAAAAACCTGACACTTATTGATCTGCACTCTGGCACTCCTGTCAAATACAATTTTTTAAGGATCAACAAATAACACCTTCTACAGTGAGGTCTTGCACTTTTATAAGCCTCTTGCTGTAGAATAATCACTGCCTGCTGAAAATGACAGAAGTAGCTTCTGATTTCTCTCCACCTCCCCTTTCTCTTCTCTGAGGAATGAGCCTGGGCTTTGGAAGTTAGGATCTTCAGGCTCCACTCCTTGCTCTGATCCTTAACTAAGTCACTTCACCTGTTTGCCTTGGTTTCTATGAAATTGGGGGGAGGGGGGGGAGAGAGAGAGAAGAGGACACCTATTAAGCTGAAGGAGTATCACAAAGATTAGTGAATACCAGCAGGACTGACACCAGCTTTTTTGCCACCCCAGGCAGTGAAGGGAAAAAAAAATCCTTATCCCACCAAGAAGCTGCCACCAAATTGCCACCACCAGCGAAATCGGTGAGTAGCAGTCGCCGCCAAAATGCCGCTGACAGTGGAGTCGTCATTGAGCTGCCGCCGAATTGCCGCCAATACGCCCCCCCCCCCAATTTCTGTCGCCCTAGGCGACTGCCTAGGTTGCCTAGTGGCTAGCGCCAGCCTTGAATACCAGAACACTGAGGATTATTGTTATTTCTCCTTGGCTGCTGCCTTATAAGCAGCTTGCTACTGAGAAGTGATTCTGTCACTTCAAAGGCAGATCACTCTTACACCTGTCCTCTGTGTAAAAAACCACCACCTACTTGGATCATCATTGGGTGTAATTAACTTTCCCCTCCAGCTCACCACACTTATATTTATTTGATCTAAAATATTTTATCTATCATCATCACTTTTGTGGGTCAAGCTTTCAGAGACCGGCACGGGTAACTGAGTGCATGTAACCAATGTACATGCAGATTCTAAAAACAGTAATGGTAAATCAGTCATTTGAACACAGCCACCATATGCAACAAGCCACAGTATGCAACTGGCTCCATGAATGCACAAATACTCCATTTGCACATGCAGTTGTGATATTTTTATGTACAAATTAGGTACATATGTGCAAGTGGATGTGCACAATTCTGTTTCTTTGACATTTTAGCCCTGTGAAGTGCAACACCAATGGAAAATAAATTCTGTGAATTTCTCTGGCTCTTTATGAACCTCTACAGGAATAGTGGTTCCCCCATCTCCTATCTTCTGGATTTTTGATTATTGTTGAATGGACCATAAATTCAATTTAAAGTCATTTTTACACTTTTTCCATACAATAAGCTATAAAAGTAGTCTAAGCACATTAACTAAAACCATGTATGTTCTTTTCCCCTGAGACATGTAGTCTAATTCAAAAACCTTTTATGTATTAAAGTTGTCATTAAATGGAAGCCGTTTATAGATTATTAAGTCACTTAAATATTTGCTGAAATCACGGGGATTTTTTTTTAGTAATAACCGAATGCTGAGGAAAGTTTAAAAAGTGTATTTTATTAATTGGAGTTTAACTATTTGAACTTGAAATCTGTTGAAATGCACAGAATTTCTTATGCTGCAGTTCATTTTGACAAACCATAAATTACGGTATTTAGGTACTGGTTAGAGGAGATTTATATTCAGCAAGTTAAAATGAACTCTGATGCAAACTGGCAAGACCTTTCGCCACGCTGCCGGAGACAAATAATCAAAACCACCTTTGCATATCTAAACATATTCACAAACTATATTCTCGTACTGAACAATCTCAAACCCAGAGTGATGAATGAGAGCTCTGGATAAGGCAATCTTAGTCTAGAGGGATGCAGCTGGAGGACAAAACTCCAGAGGAGAGTAAGTGAATCCAGAGTCTGATCCCTTTTTCGAGGAAATGTTTCAAACCTACATTCACAATGTCAACCACCTCCTCAATCCTCATAAGAGAAACCTATTCCAAGAAGAATTTAGAGAACCCAAGAAAGGAGAAGAGTCAGATTCTATGAAGCCCACCAGGGACTTTATGATTGCCACTCCATTGAACATGGAAGGTGCACAATACAAAACTTTAAGATAGACGGAAAATACTGCCCTTCTATGATGCAGCATCAGGGCCGGCGACAGGGGGGTACTACGGGTATAGCTGTACCGGGCCCCGGACTTAAGGGGGGCCCCCTTAAGTCCGGGGCCTGGTACACAGGGGGCGGCGCGAGACCGTTTGCGCCGCTGCCATGGGGGAGCCGCTGCGAGCTGGTGAGAGGGGGAGGGGGAGCCACCGCCGCCGCCGTGTCCTTGCAGGTGGGGCTCACGCCCAGAGCGTGCCTCGACACTGTCCATACACCGCGTGCCCCGGCCACCTAGGGTGACCAGAGAGCCTGGGCACGCGCCGGCAGGAGCAGACTGGGCGGTCGGGTCTCTGCAGCGCCGCCGCCGGCTTTCAGAGTCTGTAAGGGCGGGCGGGCGGAAAGCTGCTACTGCCAGCTTGGTCAGTGCCGGCAGCAGAAGGGGGGCAGGAGGGGGCAGAAAGACCCCCCCCCCCAGACAGTCGGGGGAAGGAGGACTGCACCGCGGGGGGGGGGGGGGAGATAGAGCCCCCCCAACCTGGTTCTACCCCCCCCCAAGGGTCCCCCGGCCTCCCCTTGCTGCCCCCTTACATCTTCTCCTTCTCTTCCGTTCTGTGCAGTAACATGCTGCCTCCGTTTCTACAGGGTCCTAGCGCCCTCCAACTTCTGCTGCCAGTGAAGGGGGTGAGGGAGTTTGCTGCTGGGGGGGGGGGGGGCAGGAAAGGAGGAAGCTGACCCAGAGCTTGCTGCTGCTGCTGGCAGGGAAAGGGCTGGGGGGGGGGGGGAGTCCTCCTCTCTGGCTCCAGTCCCAGAGCAGCCTGCCTGCACCCATCCCAAACTCATCCCCAGCCCTGCCCTACCCCAGTGCCCACTCCCCCAGCCAGGAGCTTATCCCCCCCCTCAATCCTCTACCCAAGCTCTGAGCCCCTCCAGCATCCCAAACACCTTATCCCCAGTCAGGGCTCCCCTGTACCCCAATCCTGTGCCCCATGCTACATTATACTTTGCAATATTCATTTTAAAAATTTTATAATAAGCAATGCTCTGGGAAAAGGGGAGGTGGGTGCAAGGTAAAAATTTTGCCTAGGGCACAAAATATCCCCCCCCCCCAGCTTGCCCCTCCGCACCAGCGCCCCCCCCCCCCCCCCGGCCAAATGTGTCCTGATATTTTGGTCTTCCAATCTGGTCACCCTACGGCCACCCCACTTATAACTTCATCTCCCTCTGCCCGCCCCCCCCCCCCAGCCCTCCCGCCCAACCGAGCTCCACGCCGGAACCAGTCGCACCCCCACCCCAGGTATGTCTGGTAGCCGGTGGGAGTCCAGGCTGGGCGGGCGGGGAGGGGGGTGGGAGACTAGGCTGGGCGGGGTGGGCGAGGCGTGGGTGCGGGAGGGAAGGAGGTTTGGGGGGGGGGGAGGCTGAGCTGGGCGGGTCAGGCATGGGGGCAGGATGCTGGGTTGGGAGTGGGGGGGGGGAGGAGGTTAGGTTCGGTGGGATGGGATGGGCCAGGCAGGGGTGGGGGAGGGAAGGCGGTTAGATGGGGGAGACCATGCGGGCGGGGGGGGGGGCGGGGCTGGGCCCACAAACGATCAGAGTACGGGGCCCCAAAATTTCTGTCGCTGGCCCTGTGCAGCATTAACACCAATGGGTACAGCAGCACATGCCAACATTTATAGTTGGCAAACAGGGAGAATTTAACTCAAGAAAGGATAAAGTGGGTAGGTCCTGTGATGTCCCTGGTGCAAATTCCTTTATTTTAGATTACTTGAAGTGTCCCTCCTTCCACTCCCACACAACTCTCAGCCTGAGTCCCTCGGTTTGTCTGGAATGCAGTACCAGGACAATTTACCAGAGAATCATAGAATATCAGGGTTGGACGGGACCATCAGGACCTCAAAGCAGGACCAATCCCCAATTAAATCATCCCAGCCATGGCTTTGTCAAGCCTGATCTTAAAAACCTCTAAGGCAGGAGATTCCACCACCTCCCTAGGGAATACATTCTAGTGCTTCACCACCCTCCTAGTGAAAAGTTTTTTTCCCCCAATATCCAACCTAAACCTCCCCCACTGCAACTTGAGACCATTACTCCTTGTTCTGTCATCTGCTACTACTGAGGACAGTCTAGATCATTTGGCAACCTTTCAGAAGTGGGGTGCCGAGTCTGCATTTATTTACTCTAATTTAAGGTTCCGTGTGCCAGTTATATATTTTAAGAAGGTCTCTTTCTACAAGTCTACAATATAGACCTAAACTATTATTGTATGTAAAGTAAATACGATTTTTGAAATGTTTAAGCAGCTTCAAGACCGAGGCAGTCAGGACCCAGGCCGTGTGGCATCATCTCTTAAGAAAATCAGCTTGAGTGCCGCCTTTGGCATGTGTACCATAGGTTGCCTACCCCTGGTCTAGATCCATCCTCTTTGGAACCCCCTTTCAAGTAGCTGAAAGCAGCTATCAAATCCCCCACATTCTTCTCTTCTTCAGACTAAATAATTCCAGGTTCCTCAGCAGCCTCTCCTCATAAGTGACAAGTTAAATACCATTTCCTTTACCAGCTGCACAACAAAACCACAAGGCCACCCTCTCCCTCATGGTTTGCCCTTCAGAAAGATAATTAAAACATGCAATTATTAGAAAGGAACTATGGGGCTTCAGATAAATCAAGACCTAAAAACTAAAGCCACCCTAGGTTGGGTTTTCCTACATGAAAAATCTAACAAAGTTTATCAACCTTCTCCCACTGCCTGATTTTGCCACTCTCTAATAGAGATGGTCCCAAACTGAAAATTTCTGAGCCCCCAAAAAAGTATTGGGTTTGGAGAAAATGGGATCCTGAGATAAACTACCCATAACACTGGTTTGCAAAAATTAAAGCCACCTCAAGCTCTGTTCATCTCTAGGAAAACTCCAACATCAGTACTGTGGGAAACAAATACGGTACAAAACCATTTTATCCTAAAGCAAAAAATGTCCCTCTTTTCCTATTAATCAGGTTACCCCAACCACCAAATTAAGGAACAGTGGTTTCCTGTACCCATCTGCCTTCCATATCTAGCTGGTGGATCACCAGATTCATAACTCCCCACTCTCCCGTACACACACCAGCAGCTACAAGTCTCTGCTAGCCCTCTGCCCTCCTCCAATAAACTAGGGGACTGGTACAGTGGGAGTTGAGGGCTCCCACATGAGGTGCTCAGTACCTAGCAAGGTCAGGACCCAAGACCCTTGATAGAAGTTGTTTTTTTTTTTAATTGTGATAGTTAACATAAGAATGGCCATAATGGGTCAAGACCAAAGGTCCATCTAGCCCAGTATCTTGTCTTCCGACAATGGCCAGTGCCAGGTGTCCTAGAGGATCATCAAGTGATCCATTCCCGTTTCTCATTCACAACTTTTGGCAGAGGCTACAGCAGAGGCGGTCAAACTACAGCCTGTGGGCCACATCCGGCCCATGGGACCATCCTGCCCAGCCCCTGAGCTACTGGCTGGGGAAGCTAGGCCCGTCCCCTCCACTTCAGGGGTCAGAAAGTGGGATGGGGTCAGATAGGTGGTGAGGGCCAGGCTGTTTGGGGAGGCACAGCCATCCCTGCCCAGCCCTCCATACAGTTTTTCAACCCCGCTGTGGCCCTTGGGCCAAAAATTTTGTCCACTCCGGACAAGGGACACCATTCCTGCCCATCCTAGCTAATAGCCATTGATGGACATATCCTCCATGAATTTATCTAGTTCTTTTCTGAACCCTGTTATGGTCTTGACCTTCACTACATCCTCTGGCAAGGAGTCCCACAAGTTGAATGTGCGTTGTGTGAAGAAATACTTCCTTTTGTTTGTTTTAAACCTGCTTCCTATTAATTTAATTTGGTGACCCATAGTTCTTGTATTATGAAAAATAGTAAACACCACTTCTTTATCTACTTTCTCTACACTAGGCATGATTTTATAGATCTCAATCATATCTCCCCTTAGCCATCTCTTTTCAAAGCTGAAAAGTCCCAATCTTATTAATCTCTCCTCATATGGAAGCTATTGTTGCCCTTTTCTGAATCTTTTCCAATATATTTTTGAGATAGGGCAACCACATTTGCATATAGTTATCATAGATGCAACATGATATTTTCTGTCCTATTATCTACCCTTTCTTAATTATTCCCAGCATTCTGTTTGCTTTTTTGACTACCACTGCACATAGAGTGGTTGTTTTCAGAGAACTATCCACAATGACTTCAAGAACTCTTTCTTGAGTGGTAACAGCTAATTTAGACCCCATCGTTTTATATGTATAGTTGGGATTATGCTTTCCAATGTGCATTACATGGCATTTATCAACATGAAATTTCATCTGCCATTTTGATGCCCAACCACACCGTTTTGAGAGATCCTTTTGTAGCTCTTCACAGTCTGCCTTGATCTTAACTATCTTTAGTAATTTTGTATCATCTGCAAATTTTGCCACCTCACTGTTTACCTGTTTTCACATCATTTATTAATATATTGAATAGGACTAGCCCCAGACCCCTGGGGACACCACTATTTACCTCTCTCCATTCTGAAAACTGACCATTTATTCCTATCCTTTGCTTCCTATCTTTTAACCAGTTACCAATTCATGAGAGCACCTTCCCTCTTATCATGGCAGCTTACTTTGCATAAGAGCCTTTGGCGAGGGACCTTGTCAAAAGGCTTCTGAAAATCTAAGTGTGCTATGTCCACTGGATCCTCCTGGTCCACATGCCTGTTGACCCCTTCAAAGAATTCTAGTAGATTGGGGAGGCATGATGTCCTTTACTAAAACCATGTGGACTCTTCCTCAACAAATTATGTTCATCTATATATCTAACAATATTGTTATGTATTATAGTTTCAACCAGTTTGCCCAGTGCTGAAGTCTGGATTACAGGGCTGTAATTGCCGGAATCACTTCTGGAGCCCTTTTTAAAAATTGGCATCACATTAGCTATCCTCCAGTCATCTGGTACAGAAGCAGATTTAAATGATAGGTTACAGACTACAGTTAGTAGTTTTGCAATTTCACATTTGAGTTCCTTCAGAACTCTTGGGTGAATACCATCTGGTCCTGGTGACTTATTGCTGTTTAAATTTATCAATTTATTCCAAAACCTCCTCTAATGATACCTCAATCTGGGACAGTTCCTGGGATCCTCAGATAGTTAGTGTTTGCTACCCTTGCAGCATCAATTCTGCAAGAACCATCTTCTTAAGAGTGCTGTTTTGGGGAATGAGAATGACAAGACCAAAGTATAACTGGACTAGCTAGCACTTGCAATACCTGTTAATATCTAGATGTTAGTGCTGGTATATAGTGAGGACTATCCCCAATTCAAAACAGTTTTCATGCAAAATTGTTTCTGCTTTAGTGATCTAATTCTAATCGCCATAGCCTCAGTTAGTTTCCCCAGTGGCAGCTGATTGAGCCAACTTGCTAATTGGAAGGAAAGACTGGGGAAGGTAAGGAATTAATTAGCCCTCAGATGGCTAATCTGATAAAAGACCAGCAGGCAATGTTATAAGGGGGGGGGGTGGTAGGGAGGGGCTATCTGTGACCAGGCTGAAGAACTCAAAACATGGCCATCTCTTTTCCTCCTATGGCCCTGGTGCAAATTGACTAAAAAAATTTAAAAACTGATTCTGCACTGCATGATGTTGGTAGGAGGAGGTGGAATAAAATACAGACTGAACACTAAAAGAAAGTGGGTCTGAGCCATCAGCAGATGAGGACAGAGAACAGCCTAGTCACAAATGGCCTGAGAGAAATCCCACACCCTAACAGGTTTCCTAATATTTCTCATCCCTATTCCATTTAAATTTTCTTTTCCTTCAAGTTATGGCATCCATCAGTGTTTGGGTTTAACCCAGCAGCATGAGGAGCATCAAATGCTACCGTTTAAGAACAGTTAGAACGAGTTACATTGCCTCCTTGGTTTTATTATATACATTCCCAAGCTATTAAATCCTGGAGGCACTGACAATGCTGTTAGTGCAAATGCTGCAAAGTATTACCAGTGTGCAATGAAAAGAGAAGAGCCACAGCCATCCTCCTCCTTTTCCTGAGTGGATGTACCTCTGTAGATAAGGAAGGGGGAGAGCAGGAAATGGTGTGGTGCTCATATTCCTAAGTCACTAGATCAGTGTGTTCTTGACTCTATGGCATAGGCTGACCACATACCAAGTCTCTTGACTTTCACTTTGTCACCACGTCACATGCCAACTTGTCTCCCAGCAGCTCAATATAGCCCCAGGAATGTTTTCTTTGCAAGATTATATTTACTTACTTTTGTTTGATTGTTTAATTGGAAAGGTACCTCGTTATTTGTCAAAGCTATTCCATTCTCTAGGTTAGCATCGACCGACTTCTGCTTGTTTAAGGGACACTCTCCATTTTGATATTTTAAAGCTGATGAATCTTCTGGTGAAGCACGCCTTAAATAATACTGTGTGTTCTGAATTTTCTTTGTAAAACAATTGCTTTAGAGCAGTTTCCTGGAGGTTTTGCTGCTCCCCTGTTGATGCTGGTAAGTGTCTTTTCAGGGAGGAAGGAAATGACTATGAAGACTGTAGTGAGGTACTTTGGATTTTGTGAGACAAGGCACACACATGTGGTTAAGTAAATAAAGTAGGTGAGTTTATTGGAAGGTCCCAGTCCTCAGCGCTGAGAGGGCTTATCAGATCAGCGCGACCGCAGAAGGAGTACCCGGCGCTTCGGAGCAGTAGCCGGGAAGGAGAAAAGCCCGCAGACAGCCCACAGGAGTGGGCTTAAGTACACTCACACATTTGCATCACATACTCATGTCTCATTTGCAAGCAACAAGCGGATTGGTTACATGCTGTCCTACCTCAGTTTCCCCATTTGGTTTCCCACGCATTTATTCTCACACAGACGGGGTAAACACTCACACAGCTGGGAACAGTCTGGGAACTGTTCCCAAACACACAGATAACAGCAAGGTCAATCTCATAGCATCACTATGCACTCTCCTGGAGTTGACCCAGAAGCGTAACTACACTTTCTAGTGGGTGCCCGTCACAATGTCTTCCGGTCCTAACAAAGACACAGTGAAAGTGATTGTACACAAAGTGCTGTCAAATGCACAAAGTAAATAAACTGAAGTATTTATACTGTTTAAGGTGAGAAAGGACCATTACATCATCTTGCCTGAACCCATGTATCACAGGCCCTTAAATTTCATCCAGTTACCTCTGTATTGAGCCCAGTTTTTTGTGTTCAACTCAAGAATATCTTCCAGATAGGCATCCTACCTTCACCTGAAGACTTTAAGAAATGGAGAATTCAACACTTTCCCTTATTGTTTATTCCAGTGGTTAATTCACCATCACAGTTTAACATTTGTGCCTTATTTCTCATTTGAATTTGTCTGGCTTTAACTTTCAGCCTGTGATTCTTGTTATGGCTTTCTTTGTTAGATTTAAAGGGCTCTCAGTACCCAATATTTTCTCCCCAGGAAGTTACTTATACAGAGCAACCAAGTCACCTCAAAAAGATTTTTTTTCTCTTTTTGATACAGTGGACAGACCGAGCTCTTTAAGTCTCTCCTGGAAGGCATTTTCTTCAGCCTCCAATCATTTTTTCAACATCCATTCAAAATGTGGAGACCAAAGCAGTGTCCCGTATCCCACTATCAGTCTCAGCAAAGCCACGCACACAAGTAAAAATCACTTCCCTATTCCTACAAGGGAGAGAGGAGTATATTTTTGGCTAACGTCTTTCAGTAATGGCTTCTGGTTTCCCCCCTCTTTTGTTCTGTTTCCTGGGTGTTGGAGATAAATGAGATCATAACTAATGAATGTTTTTAGAGTGTTTTGTAAACCTGGGATGAAAGGCATTCTATAAGCTTCATTATTGCTTGGAACAACCTCCAGGGGAGTCTTTTTTGGCTCACTAATTTGACTTCCAATCGGAAATTTCCATGGTTAATCTGTGATACTCTTAGCCCATTATATGAGGATCATTTGTTAGAGCCAGGAATTGTTTGTATTAGCTCTTATAGCCTTCTCTAGTTTTCTAAAGCTAAAAGATAAAAACCCAGTAAAAAAGATTTAACACATCAGCCTTAAAGAAAATCCACTGGAGCAGAGGGCATTTTCTTTAAAAGCGGTTTTTCAAATAAACTTGGATCAGCCTAATAGCCTTTTCTAAAGTGAGATATTTCAGTCATAGATGACATAATGGGCTAATGGGCTTTATTTTGGGATTCTAGGTTTGAAACTAAGTAGGCCAATTATGCATCATCATCACTAACTCTTGATTCTCATCAAATGCCTCATCCTCCGTGTAGAGCATCAGTTTAAAAAAAAGAAAGAAAGAAAGAAAAAGAGGAGAGAGAGAGAGAAAAAAAAAAACTTGCATATCTTCCATTCCCATTTCTAAAGAAAAGGAAAGAGCTCAATATTCTCTCTCGCTGCCACAGCTATGGTCAGCGGAGAAACTTGAGGTGGCTAGCCAGTATTATAGAAGAGATGGCATAGCTGGCAGGGAGTTCTCCATGAGCACCCTGGACTGTGGAACACATGTCCTCCCAAAGCAGTCTGAATTTGGTGACAGTAAAAGACCCCTGTCTGGGAGAGGTTTTGGAGAAAGAGGAGGGTATGCTTGCCACAACAACGAAGGGGCCAGAAGGACTTTTGTAACCATCTGGCTGAGCTGCTGCTGAACTGATTGTTTCAATGCTGCTAAGATTGAACGGATATCGTTAAAGGTGTGTTTGCCAGTCTAGAGCATGGGATAGGGATCTTTTCGTTGATTTTCAAACTGAAGTCAATAAATATTGCCTGTATAGATGGAGTTTTCAAAAGAGCCCAAATGATTTAGCAGTATAAATCTCTGAAAAGCAATAGACACTTTTGAAACGTACCATCCTGCATCAATAAGCTGACTGCAGCATTCATTACTAGAGTGACCATATGTCCCCCTTTTACCCTGTTTCCCCGAAAGTAAGACATCCCCCGAAAAGTATTCGGGGAGGGTAAGCGCAAATGTCAGCCCCACACAGCAGGGCTCGGGTGAGCCTCAATGCCAAGAAGCTTTGGCGAGCCCCATGTCAGTTCAGACAAGAAGCTTGGGCCAGTCCCACCCATAGGGGGCGGGGTGGATGCTCAAGGATTCCAGTGCTACACTGGGGAGAGGGGCCTTGGGTGAGCAGCAATGGGGGAGGGGGCGGTTTTCAGTTTGAGAAATATAGGCACCCTTTTATTACTATATATTGGATGAAAGAACACAGTGGGTAATAGTTTTCAGTTGCAATGTGGTCATTTTGGCCAAATATCATCCTAGATTACTTTGCATGGCTGAATAGCCTTTTGACGTCTTCTTCTGACCCATGGATTTACATCTCCATGAACCGTACCCTATTCTTCCTGTATCAATGGTGCCCATCAGTCGTGCTGGATAGCAAATGTGTCCCATTTTGTATGAGCCCAATGCTGGGTATACTGCTGTCCACTAGGCTGAGGTCACAGGCACTCGGCAAAGTGACTGTGCTCTGCTGCCAAAGAGGCCAATTTCTATCCTGAGGGAGAAAAGTGTCCTCCTGTAGATGGCTGTGTGTATTTTACATGGCCACTCAACTGTTCTCCATTCAACCTTAATGCCCTAGATCCACAGAGCTATCTAGACTCCTAACTTCCATTGATCCTCAGCTGGTGTCATAACTACTGCTACCTTGTGGTATTGTTCTGTTCTCCTCTCTGAAGGAGCAGGCCTTTCTAAAGGTTCCTGGGAAATGGTTGTGGGAAGTCTCTTGCCTCACGTTGCTGAAAGGGTGAGGAAGCCCTGTGCAGTCCTCTCAGATATTCAGCTAAACAACCAGAAATGGAAGCACTGGCAAGATTAATTTTAAAGAAGATGAATGTGCTCGACATACAGCATCTTCAAGGAACTGAAATTCATAGTTTGGCTGCTGTGACTCCCTGGGTGATGGGAATGAAGCTGGAAGCCAAGGAGAATTTTTATGGGACTGTGGCCCAAATATCTTCACCAGCTGGCTGGTGTCCAGTTGGCCTATGAAGAATTCATCCACGCATATGGATGTCAGAGGATGTACTGAGCTCCATGCTCCTCTAATATTCCCAAGCACCTGATTCCTACATGGCAATCTAGATGGGCAGACTGTCTCTGAGAAGTAGGTGGCCACACCAAATGACATTCTGTTGTTGGTACCAAGTGGGTACTTCTCCTTCCCACTGAGGAGGGAAAGCTCAGAGAGAGGGAATAAATAGAGCCCTGCAAATGTGCAGATATCTGCTTTATATCCATGGATGCAAATATCCACGGACCATGTTTGCAAATCACAGATCAGATGCAGATAAAATTTTTATATTCGTGCAGGGTTCTAGCCATAGGGAAACTCACAGACTCTGCCTCCTCCTAGAGGAGCAGAGCAACAAGCTACCAGAATGCAGTGGGACAACAGAGAGGAGTGGGGAGCTCAGTGCTTAGACCCAGGGTTGGACCTGGCTTGCTGGGCTCTCTTCCCCCCTCGCCCCCCGCATTTCTCTCATTATTCCTAAGGCTGCTCCCACTTTCAGTGAGCATGGAGAAGAGACAGAAGTGCTGCTTCTCAGATAGTCACCCCAAGTTGTCTCCACTCGCAACAGGAGAGTTTCTTCCCCAGCTCCAGGGTATTGAAGAAGTAGTCATGGGTACTCTTGCCCATCCCTCCTCCCCTCCCCCCCCCACGCTGTTTCTCCCCTTCGTAATGATACGCAACAACCCAAGGAACTGGTACAGATGTGCATCTCTCCCCTGATCTTCAGACTCTAAAGGATCTGATAGGTCCTCAAATACCAGCAACTAGAGCCCCATATCCTGATTTATTTCAAAAACTGTCCTTGGGGAAATTTCCCCAAACTTGGCAGCTCTATATTAAAGGAACATGTATTACCTGTAAATTGTACATTCCATTAATGTATATAAATAGCATTAGCCAGTCATCTTGAGTTCAGCTCTGCAACCCTTCAGAGCTACCACTAGTGCAGGGGGAAGTGGCCTGGGCTCAGCAGGATATTTTTAAGGTTGATTCCTTCAGTATCCTGGAGCCCTGGAGGTGCCAGAGTCCTCTCCCAGCCATGACCTACAATCCCCTCTCACTTTGGGTCCAGAAGAGAAAGACGGGTGGAGGTGAGCGTGCATTGCTGCAGGCCTGAGCTACTAAAAGAACACCAAGACATTGTCTCTCCTGTGAGCAGTGAGTAAAAAAAAATAAAAATAAAAAAATTGAATAATAATGCTCTCCCACAGCCTGCCTGAAAGAAGGAAGAGAATCCCATCCCTCAAAACTTGAGTCTGTGTTCTGGACAAGCTAAGTCGGGGCTAAACTGAAGTGGAGAAAGCAAGCAAGCTGCAAATGTAGTTCTGTGCTACCTTTGCAATGCCAGGATCCAAGAGGTGGCCTAAGACCATAATGGTATGTGACACTAACCAGAGAAGACCTAGGGGATTACTATTCATAAGGCCCTAACCTAACCCCAGCCAGAAATGGCCAATCACCCTACTACTCAGTGATAGATTTCAGAGCCTTGCAGGCTGGTTTTCCATTGGTAGAGAAATCAATGACAGAGCATGGCTATTTTCTTCATGTAACTTGTTTCATCCCTAATGTACACATCGGACCTTGAACCGAGGTGGGCACAACATGCAGGCAAGCACCTCTATCAGCAAGCTCAGCTAAAAGGCCAGTGCCTGATTCTAAGGGAGCATCTCTAACCTAGCAATTGATTCTAGTGGGAGAGATTAAATTAGGGAGAATGCTCTTGCTGCTTTCAGCAGTTCCTCCCAACATAAACCACACAAGACTTTTAGTGTGCAAGGACTGTGGATAAAACTTGTAACTATGTGCAACAAAGCCATCTGGTGTCAACCACCATAACAGCCCTTACTCCAGCGGGACTGGCGTAAAGGGGCTGTTAAAAATCCAGAATTAGGTCCCCACCTCTCAGTCTGTGACCTTCCACCCACTCCCTCCTCCCAGGCATTTGGAGGCAGATATAGAAGACCCCTATGGGCCCTAGGGTAAGTGACTTTGTTTGTGAACCTGAGAGAGAAGAAGCCTATGTTAATTAGCTGGAAAAGAAACAAGCTCTTTAAGCATATAAACACCTTCTCAGTTCCCAAAATCAGTGTTATCTGAATTTTATCTCAGCCATTTCTCCATAAGTAGCTTAAATGCAGTGACAAAAAACCTTCATTAAATCTGACCAGAACCTGTAAACTACCTAAAAGCCAGATCACTATTCCAATTCCTCTTTGGATTTTCTCACAGTTATAAAAGATAAAAACGCTCTCACCAGTAAATCAGTTGCTAAGAAAGTTTCCATGTTGTTTGCTTTTACACTGCTTACATCTGTTTACTCGCAGCCAGTGCCAAATGAGTATTTCTTCAAGCTCAGGACTAGAGGCATGAAAAGTGTCTCTACATTTCATAATTTCAGTTTATTCAGGAAGTTAGTAAAACTACTAATTCAGTGGGGGAAAAAAATCAGCCTATCACAAGGACTCTACTTAGCATAGTGTCTATCAGACCGATTTCACCTCTGGTATGAGCTGGCACAACTCAACCGATTTCAGTAGACTTGCTTGTACTTAAGGTCAGTAATAAATAATTCAGCCCCTTAAGTTGTCCTACAATTTTAAACTCCACGGGTGCTGGGTGTGGCCATTACTGGACTTGTTGGGAAGCTATACTGGAAGGTTTCATTATGGGTAAGGAGTCTTATAGGTCCTACAATTATTCACCATTTGATAGGTGAACCAGTCAGAGCTGAGATGGGGGAGAAGGCTACAAATACAGTAGTTAGACAATCCTATGGACTCAGTGGCTGATGTCTGCTGAGCAGGCTGGGTCCCAATCCTGGTACTTGGGAAATCCTCCATTAGGACAGTGTTTGGACCACCATGGTGAGTTTTATGGACTGGAAGCAGAGCACTTGTCACTCCTCAGGGCAACAGATCCTATGACATTTGCATTTAGCTAACTGCTCTAAACTGTCTCTGTTAAAGAGAGAACAGGAGCAGCACTGGGTGAGGTGAGGGTTTGTACCTAATGTGGCTGGGCATTGTACCTAATGTGGCTGGGCAGAATATGGTGCCCTATGGACTGAGAGGCTTATACAGATCCAGGGAATGGGTATTTTTATATGCTGATCCCAATCCCTGTACCACTTTAAATACAGGCTACAGATTTGTTTCACCAGCAATGGAGTATAGGCAGCTAGTTAGCCAAGGGCTGGGATGCTGCTAGGCATGGAGATTCTCAGACTCTGTGTTTGCTGACAGGATTCTGATGTGTTTGGAAAAGATCTGGGAAGTTGCTGTTCTTCTAAAGCCCTGAAAAGTCTAGGTGATGCAGACCATGTGCTATGGGTACACTACAGAGTAAAAGTTATGATGACCTCTTACACTTAAATATACAGTGGAAGGTACAAGTTTTGAGCTTCACAGAGCTCTTCTGCAGCTGAAAAGGACAACACTGTCTAGCCATCTAGCTATTTTCTCACAAAATTTGTGTTTTTACAGCAAGAAATCTCTGACATGCAAACTGATAATTACACACAGCACTAGTGATAGGTCTAGCAGCTAAACTAAGACCTACTAGCCCAGTATATTACAGACCTATGACAGCTTCATGGGAGGAAGGGATGAGTGGGAGAAGATTACTACAGTCAGTCTTTGCACACTTTTACTTGTGAGAACTTGGCAGGGTAGTAATGCTCCATTATATATGACATGCATTAAAATAGGGAAAACGGGTGAAGAAGGAAATTGAACTTGTGACAACCGCGTCGGCAATAACCAAACAGGTCTCCTCATTAAACAAATCACTGCTAGGTTTCAACACATGCAATTCAAAGGGATGTGCTAAAAAGCGTTTTTCCACAAGGTAAAAATACAGCAGAGACAACATATGAATGCTTCCTAAAACAACCACCCACATTATATCCAAATTTCATTCAATTCCAAAATAAATATACAGTCAGAATTTCTTTTTGAAATCATGTATTTCAGGTCAAGTCCAGCCAGTCCTCAGGGCACAGACCAAGTATTACAGAATTACTGCAGAGTAGCAGCCCCCGAGTCTGACCCAATGTTAACAAAGCTGGGGGGGTGGCGTCTGGAGAGCAAAATACTTTAAAGTAAATGCTACTTGAGTTCACTGACTGATAAAGAGCTGGCAAAAATTCTGATCATGATAGCTCTAGTGCTACCTCCAGGTCAGAGTGATTTTTCATATATCTCTTTAAATCTTTAACTTGGGGTCATCCTGATTCTAACTATATTGCAGATGGACAGATACCACAGTTTGGAGAAATGGACTGTAATGGGCAGGCCCACTGACGGAGGGTGAGTGGGGAATGGGGGGGGACAAAGGGGTCTGGGCAATTTAAAAGGGCCCAGGAGCCCGCTGCTACCACTGGCAATGCAGCAGGGCTAAGGCAGGCTTCCTGCTTGCCCTCATTCTGCACCACTCCTGGAAGCGGCACGCCCATCCTTGTGGCCTCTGGGGAGACAGTCTCTGTGCGCTTCCCTGCCCCGAATGCTGACTCTGCAGCTCCCATTGCCTGGGGTCCAAACTCTGGGAGGGAGTTTGGGTGCAGAAGGGGCTGAAAAGTGAGGGCTCTGGAAGAGAGTTTGGGTGATGGGAGTGAGTTTGGGTGTGTGAGCGGGTTCTGGGAGGGAGTTTTGGTATGGGCCCTGGGCTGAGGCAAGGAATTGGGGTACGGGAGCTCGGGAAGCTCCAGAAAGCGACTGGCACATCCCTCTGGCAGTGGCTCCTAGGTGAGGGGCCACGGGATCTCTGAACCACTGTGTTAATAACGTAGCTGAATTCGACGTATCTATAGCTGACTTACATGCCATCCTCACAGCGGCGGTGGGCGGCAGCGCACTCCCCCGTCGACTCCAGCTTGCGCCTTTTGGCAAGCTGGAGTTCCGGAGTCAACGAGGGCGCCGCTGGCGATCGATTTATCACGTCTTCACGAGACGCAATAAATCAATCGCCAGAAGATCGATCCCTCCCAGCTTTAGTGAAGAGAAGCCCTTTATAATCTTATCATTAGGACTCAGTCTTCAGCAAGTTGTCTGCATATGCAGTACCCTCTTAGCTATGGGGTTTTGTTCTGGTGAAGCTTGCTTACTTTCAGTTAATTAATAATATTTTGCTTGCCTGCAATCTACTCCTCCCGGATCTCAAAGTTGTCTACAAATATTAACTATGCTTCCCTGCATTTCTGAGAGGTAAGCCTCATTCCCATGTTACAGAGGTGGAAATGGAGGCATGTGTATTTGAGTAATATGCCTAGACCGAGAAACAAAAGGAGCTGTCATTGACAATGGGTGCAGGTTGAAATACTGAAATGGTCAAGAACCTTAAAAAGGCACTAACGTGGCTAAGCAGATACCAAGGTCCTCAGGCCTTGATCCTATTCCTTGTGCATGAACTCCAGCACCCATTCAGAGCCCTGAAACAGCTTCAAAGAGTGGGCCTTACAGGGTACATCTACACAGTAGTTGGGAGGTTGCTTCCCAGCATGGATAGACAGACGCTATGATGGCTTGAGCTATCATGCTAAAAATAGCACCATGGCTACAGAAGCATAGGCAGTGGCTCAGGCTAACTACCCAAGTACAATCCTGCCTGATCCCCTGGGTATGTGCTCAGACACATAGTCCAAGCTGCTATGGCCACACTCCTATTTTTAGCGTGCCAGCTTGAGCAGAGGTAGCATGTCTGTCTACCAGGGCCGGCGACAGGAATTTTGCCCCCCCCCCGCCAGTCTCCCGCCACCCGCGCCCCCCCCCCGCCAGTCTCCCGCCACCCGCGCCCCCCCCCGCCAGTCTCCCGCCGCCCGCGCCCCCCCCCGCCAGTCTCCCGCCGCCCGCGCCCCCCCCCCCGCCAGTCTCCCGCCGCCTGCGGGGGGGCCAGTCTCCGGCCGCCCGCGCGCCCCCCCCCCCCGCCAGTCTCCGGCCGCCCGCGCGCCCCCCCCGCCAGTCTCCCGCCGCCCGCGGGGGGGGGCCCCCGCCAGTCTCCCGCCGCCCGCGGGGGGGGCCCCCCCCGCCAGTCTCCCGCCGCCCGCGGGGGGCCAGTCTCTCCCGCCGCCCGCGGGCGGCCCCCCCCGCCAGTCTCTCCCGCCGCCCGCGGGGGCCCCCCCCCGCCAGTCTCTCCCGCCGCCCGCGGGGGGCCCCCCCCGCCAGTCTCTCCCGCCGCCCGCGGGGGGGCCCCCCCACCAGTCTCTCCCGCCGCCCGCAGGGGGCCCCCCCCGCCAGTCTCCCGCCGCCTGCGGCCCCCCCACCCCGTCTCCTGCCTCCCACGGCCCCCCCTGAAGGGCCCCCCCTGAAGTCCGGGGCCCGGTACAGCTGTAACCGTTGTACCACCCTGTCGCCGGCCCTGCTGTCTACCTGTGGTGGGAAACATTCTCCCAGCCACTGTGTAGACCTAGCCATATTCTCCCGCCAGTCCCGCCATAGCTAGGTGTAGACCTAGCCATATTCTCCCGCCAGTCCCGCCATATTCTCCAGCCACATTCTCCCAGCCACTGTGTAGACCTAGCCATATTCTCCCAGCCACTGTGTAGACCTAGCCATATTCTCCCGCCAGTCTCCCGCCGCCCGCGGCCCCCCCCACCCCGTCTCCTGCCTCCCGCGGCCCCCCCTGAAGGGCCCCCCCTGAAGTCCGGGGCCCGGTACAGCTGTAACCGTTGTACCACCCTGTCGCCGGCCCTGCTGTCTACCTGTGGTGGGAAACATTCTCCCAGCCACTGTGTAGACCTAGCCATATTCTGCCTGATAGAAACCAGAGGTATGAGTACATAAGATGGAGCTGAAATTCTAACCCTAATCCTAGAGAAAATGGACAAAATCTGTGTACGCATGCTTCCCAGTTAAACGAATGTAATATTTTCCTCTTATTTCATGGCAAAAAGCTTTCATTTGAAATCACCAAGATTTATCACTGGAAAAGTTTTCATGAACATTCCCAGTATTCCTGTGTCTGCTGAAAAATTCTGCACATAATTGTTACCATCAGTTTCTCAGCCTATGGAAAATTGTTTTCAAATGTAAAAGCTCATCTTCAATTATATAACTGGCCTGGTTTATTTGGGGGAGGAAATCTTTAGAGGAGGAACAGCTCAGAAAGATGCATTTCCAGAATCTTTGTGAAACATCAAATTTTAGTCTTGGCCGACACATCTTGTAACAACACATCATGCCAGGCTGCATCAGTCACATTGCATAATAGTGAAGTGATCTAAATGGAAGACAAAACCGGGAAAATAACTTGACAATCATAAATCCTGCCACGGATTTTAATATAGATCTTGACAGCACTTCTGAAATACAAAGCAAAACTCCAGCAGAAGTGACTGTGACCTTACTGACTCAAATGACAAAGAGATACCTGTAAAAGATGTGGCTGAGAGATCTGCATCAGGGAAGCTAGTAAATATAAATATTTTATTTCTTAAATTGAGAGTCAATTAATGTCAACCTTTCCAAGACATCAGGACACATTTTACAATTTTAAAATAAAAATATTCCAGATTTCATGTGCTGGGGGATATCTTGAATATAGGGGTTCCAGATAACCAGTAACTTTAGCCATGTAGCTGCCATGTTTGTGGGATCTGAGGAAGTGACGCGGCATTCTTCAGAAGATAGCGTCATTGATAGAACAGTTTTATAATGGAATGGAAAGCTGTGTTTAGATTAATGGCAGATATATGTCATGGTTTCCTATCTCAATGGAGGTTTGGCAAGCCTGTATTTCATCACCATCGTTCAATATCAGCATTGATTGGTTGATGGATACATTTAGTGAATTACTGCAGCTGATGGTTGATGTAGTCTGGCAAGAAGCAGCACACATTAGTCTCATTATAATCTAGATAAACGAAGTCCCTAGCCATTACCATCAAGCAGCCTCCAGCTCAATATTACAACCAGCTCAGTATTAACCTGTCCAGGTGGCAACTGTCAATTATCTGGGCAGTGTCACAGAAAGTACTGGAGGACGCTCAAAAGATGTGGACACTCATATAGCAGCAGTTGCTGCCATGTTTCAGGCCCTTCTGCAGCCACTGTGCAGACACCATGACATCAAGCGTGCCATGAAGCTGCAAATCCACAGAAACACAGCTATACAAACTTTATGGTATGGAAGTGAAACGTGGGAGCTGAGAAAGGCTCAGTAACGCGTACTGACATTTTCAATTCTCATCGTCTTCATCGGTTGCTCCGTATCAAGAGCCAGGACAAAATCAGAATGAGGATATTCAAAGCCAAACCCAGGAACCACCACCATCAGCGCTGGCTTAGGTTTGATGGCTTTCTTGGTCTGGGCATATTACTAGAATGGAAGACCAACAAATTCCAAGGTGTGTGTACCAAGTAATGCAGCTATGTGGCCAGTCGCCACACGTGCCAAAATCTTCAGTGGCACAATAAAAGACTGCCAGTGGTGGCTATAAACTGAATATACCAGTAGACTACCTTAAACACCAGAGGCTGATCTAGGTGGCGCTTTATTTCCAAAGAGGCCTGTAGCGGGGCGGTCACCCCGCTCTGGCCCTGAAGGGGTCACAGGCAGCCCTGGGGAGCCAATTAGGTAGGCTGATTGGAATCGCAGCCACAGCTGTGGCTGGGTCAATTAGGGCCCAGCTGGTCCTTATAAGAGGGCTGTGTCCAGGCACTCAGACACTCTCCCTCCAGCTTCAGAGGGAGAAGGACCTGGCTGCCTGAAGGCTGAGTGTGCAGGCAACTGAGCAGGGCTGGGGAAAGGCGAGAGGAGCTAGGGAGGTCCCACCTGGCAACTCCCCAGGCTGCAGGCCTGATAGCAAGGCCTACAAGTTAGCACTGGGACTGCAAAGGGGCAGTCCAGGGGTTAGGCAAAGGAAGCTGGTCCAAACCCCCTTGCCCATGATGACTGGCTTTTACACTGCATTCTGCCCCAGGGAGTGGGGGCTTGATGATGACTGGCAGTAGCTATAGATTGAGGCAAGGTGATAGAGGGTTGGGGATTCCCCAGGGAGGGGAGAGCTAGTGAGAGTGTGGGGGTATCGCCAGGGGGAAACACCCCAGATAGAGAGTCCGTGAGGGAGGGGAAGGACACGGGAGTATGTGACAGTGAGACACCGACCTGCAGAGGGTGCTCTGGCTGGAAAAGAGCTAATTCCCAGATGACCAGCGGGAGGCACCACAGGGGTGAATCGTCACTGCTGTTACAAGGCCACATCCCTATGGAATTTGCCACGATGATGGTGATGTTTGCAAATCCTGCTGGACAATGGTACCTTGTGCAGTCATTTGCACCTCTGCAAAGTGGGTGCAGGATAATCCTACCATTCTGATTCAGTAACATTACACCCTCTTTACAGAGATGTAAACCTCTACACAAGCAGGAAGGTAATGGTGAATCATGGCAAGAGATTCTTAAACAGTGCTGGATTGGTTCAAGCACATTTGGATAACTGCAGGCAGATAAAGAGCCTGATTCTGAGAAGTGCAGAGTCCCGACAGCTTCCAATAATTTTAGCTTGGCTGCTGGGACCTCTAAGGGTATGTTTACCATGCCAAAAAAAAAAAAAAGGGAGCAAGTCTCAGACCCCAGGTGTATAGACTTGGACCTGTGGGGCTTGGGCTACATAGGCAGACATTTCTGTTTGGGCTCCGAGACTCACACCCTTTGTTTCACAGCCCAAGGAACGTCTACACTGCTGTCATTCACCTCATAGCACAAGCACAAGTCTCTAGACCCAGTCTCTGAGACTTGTTGCTGCAGGGTTGTTGGTTTTTTTCAGTGTAGGTGTGCCCTTAGCTACCCTGTTACTCTAATCATCTATGTATCTTTTGTGTATTGTCTGACTTTATCTTAACCAGAGCTGTAGGAACTATTTTCTTTAGAGCTGCTATTTTCATTCAAAGCTTTTTTGAAGAAAAATGGCCTCTTCAGAAAATGGAAATTTTTACTAAATTTGTGGATTAAATTTGACCAGAACCAAAAATGTGAATTTTCATTTCCCCTCCTTTTCTCCCCCCTCTTGCTGCTTTCCCCTCCTCTTCCATTTTTCCAGTGACAAAGAAGGAAAGCATAAAAATGAGAAAGAAGAGGGAAAATGAAAACTGAAACGTTTTTTTTTGTTTTGTTTTTTTAATTAAAAGTTTCTATATTTTGGTCTTTGCTTTTTTGGTTAAAAATTTGAAATTTTTCAAATTAAAATAATTTTGAAATGTGCAGTCCAGATTGATTCAAATTGCATAAATTATAAAAATGTCAATTACAATACATAATTAAAAGAGCAAAAACAACCAGCTTGACTATTGGCACCTTGCCTGGCTGACCAAGGACTGAATGGGTAAAGATAGATTTCTGCCCTTGTGGTAGTCCCTCCCAACTGACGGATACAGTGACTAGGGCCACATGGAGAGTCTTGCATTGCACTGTCATGTACTGTTTACTGAATAAATAAGGATCATTTCCAGTGCTGTTAACCTAACACCTTTCACAAACATTACAGTCTACTTCAAAAAACTGCATCTCCAGAAAATGTTAATTATAAATGTATCTCAAAAAGAAATAAACTTTAGCTGGTATAAATGTCAGCAATTTTGACATTTGAAAGTAGAGAGAAGAGGAAGTAAAGGTAATTAAAATCTGGCTGCATCTTGATTTATCTTCCTCACTCACAGCCTTTAAGGGTCAAATCCTGCTTACCTTAGCCACACAAATAATCCCATTGATTTTAAATGTGCTTGCAAGAGAGTTAGTTGTTTTTTCTGCTACTACTGCTGCCTTTTTATGATGTATTTTTTAAAAAGACCTACAAGAAGGAGAAGAAAAAATGTTTTGACATTAGAAATGCAGGTCTTGTCTACTGTAGAGAGGAAGCAAAATCATGACATTTTAGTCAAAAGCAAAAGATAAGCAATGGGAAGAAGGAAGAAATTTTTAGTCAGGTGGTTTAAAACTTTGGGTTTTGTTGGGCTCATTGGTTAACACCTATTTAATGCCAATTGCTAACGAGCATATGAGATGACACGAAGCCTTTATTACAGATTCAGCACCACCAGCCTTTTTATTCAGATGCAAAAATTCACAATAAAAAACACTGAGCACCCACAAAAAAGTCCTCCAGCAAAACCAGGGAAGAACAAACTTGAAATTCACAATGCTGCTATGAAAACACAATCTTGCTCTTTTTTCTTTTTTTAACCTTTTTAAAAACCTTTCAGGCTTTTTATAAAAAAAACAACATTCTAAGGAAGAATTGATTTCAGACTGACCATAAGAGACGTGGTCATGAATAAGAGCTTTCAAACATAGTTTCCAAATGTATACTTCCACCCTTGCTCCAGCATTGCTCATTCATCCATTCTTCTTGACTCCCCTTTTGCTCAAATCCCTACCCATGCCTTCATCTCCTCCAAGGCCTTCAGTAACAGCTAATCAGCAGACAATGACCCTCTCCTCAGGGCATAACTTTGGAAGGCTGGGTTTTTGCATGACCAGAGTCAAAGAATTTGTATTAGCCTCTCCCAAAGGATTTCCCAGAAAATCCACTTTTCACTTATTGTCCCAAAAGTCCATACTTGTCTGACACATTTTCAATACACTCTTTTGAACTCCCAGGTCTCACATCAGTCACATCTCCCCCTAAAAGGGGTTACATACAATCCCAGCTCACAGTAATACAAAAACTTAATACACTAAAGTCTTCCAAGAATATTGCAGGAAATTGGCAAATCTGTCACAGTGTGTATGAAGATTAAGAACCTGTCAGGCTTACTCATCACTGTCTGTTTCTAACCATGGACTGTGCATTTCATTATTTAAAATTGCTTACAAAGTAAACTGTTCGACTGAATATATTATTTATGTATATTTAGGGACTATTTAGACAGAAATATTATTGCTTTATGAATTAGCAAGGATTCCACTCTCAACCTACTGTCAGGATAATTAAAGTTTAATTTAATCGACTCATATTTCCTCTTAAAATAAACAAAGTGCATCATGCCAAATTAGGAGATGAGTCTAAATTGCTCTAGCATGTACCTTTTTCCCCTTCCCTCAGCTGGTACATTACACACCTTTAGGCTATGCCTTCACTGATGAAAAGTTGTCTTTACCATGGGATAATAAACACGTGTTAAGTATCCCAATGTAAAATCAAGATGGAGGCCAGGCCCTTTACTTGTATGTGAGATAATGTAACAAGGCATGTCCTCCTCAGAGTCTCCTCATAGCTAGAGGTGGCCCTGCAAGTGCCCCAGCCTCCGTTTTTCCCCCCATCAGAAGGTTCCTTGCAAATGTCTTTGTTTTACTTTATAATTTAATAATTACCTTGCTGTGGGGTAATTTGTTACCCTAAATGCTCCAAATGTGCCCCTGAGGTGACAAAGTACAGTCCAACACAATAATACAAAACCAGGCTCTTCTTCAGCCTTCTTTCTCAATGTGGTACATTCCCAGATTTCTGCCCAGTGCCCCATAGCCTACCTCAAAGCCCAAATAAAAAAGTACAAATAAATAGCATCTGACCACCCTGCAACAAAAATGTAAAGCAACCAAGGAGCTCACATTCCTGAGCTTAGGTTCTTAGTCACTCACCCAATTTAGGGTTATTCCCTTGGACTTCCCTTCTCCCTGGCCTTGAAGAGGTCAATGGGCAAACATCCCTCTACTGCTCTCCTGGACCAGAGCTTTTTCCAGTGCTCTCTTCCCCTAGGAGTTCTCCATTACTGCTCCAGCAGGATGCACATGAGCTCTCCCTCTCTCTCTTGCTCTGGCTCTCAGGAATTTCCACCAGATCCCAGCTGCCCCTTCCTGCCTATCTCTTTCCCAGTTGCTGCCTGACTCTTTATATAGACCAAGTTTCTTCTATCCAGTCCAATGAAAGGCAACTAACCAGGCACAGGCAGGGGCGGCGCCCCCACAATGGAAATATCAAGGGTGTTGGATCTATAGCCTTGTCTACACTACAGGTTAAGTCAACCTATTGTGACAGACCGCTCTCTCACCCCCCTCAGGAACACAGGCAGGAAACCCTTTTTTGCTCCAAACTGTGCTCTTTAATTTACAGTGCAGGACCCCACCACCAATATATACAGCTTAAAACAGCTCATTAATATCCAGCTCAACAGCTCATTAATATCCAGCTCAACAGCTCATTAATACACAGCTCTATGGACTCTATGTAGTCCAGCTAACAGTTATACAGCTCTATGGACTCTAGGTAGTCCAGCTAACAGGGATACAGCTCTATGGACTCTAGGTAGTCCACCTAACAGGGATACAGCTCTATGGACTCTAGGTAGTCCAGCTAACAGTGATACAAACACACACAGCTCTTGATAGCTCATGCCACCACCACCACCCTGGGCTTCGTTCCTGGCAGCCTTATATCCCCCAGAGGAGGCTGCCAGGTGCAACCCATCCATGTTGATTGCCCTGCAAGCCAGGTGGCTGATTAGCCTTTCCTGCAAGGGAGGTTTGCAGGCTGGTGCTCCCTCTTAAAGGGCCCGCAGGGCTGGCTCAGGCACTCCTGGCCAGCACCCTGCCACACTATGTTATGCTACTTCAGCTACATGAATAACATAGCTGGAGTCAACATAGTTTAGGTTGACATACTGTGTGTCTGCACCACACTGTGTCGATGGGAGACGCTTTCCCATCCACTTACCTTACTCTTCTCATTCTGGTGGAGTACCAGAGTCGATCGCAGAGCACTTTGCAGTTGAATTAACAGGTCTTCACTAGACCCATTAAATTGACCCCAGCTTCATCAATTGCAGCAGCATTGATCCTCAATAAGTGTAGACATGGCCTGTGTTTCCACCCTCACAATATCTTGCAGAGGCAAAAGTGGGGAACACGGCTATATCTGCTCCTACACACATGCACAGTAGAGCAGAGACAAGAGCAGGACCCAGAGGAGGGGCTGGAGTAGCTTCCATAGTCCACAAGATTAGGCCAGCTGCTGGGGAGGAGGTAGTACTCCCCAGTCAAGCCCCGCCCCAACTTCCAGCCACCATGCATCCCACTGGAGACATCTAATCTGGGGAAGGGCAGGAGCACATGTGCCAGCTGCCAGGTGTGATAGGGGTCAGGACAGGATACAACCCTAGAACCTGGGAAGGGAGCATTCATGCAAAAAG
The DNA here is from genome assembly GCA_032164245.1 of Sternotherus odoratus. Lineage (NCBI taxonomy): Eukaryota > Metazoa > Chordata > Testudines > Kinosternidae > Sternotherus > Sternotherus odoratus. The sequence continues at coordinate 22,948,346 of JAVMKO010000003.1, read as the reverse complement.
TGCCAGCTGCGAAGGTGGGAGGACCATAGGGCACTGGGCACCAACCACTGAAGAACCGCCATAGGAAAGTCTATATGAACTACCAAGAAGCCTCTTCCCAGCCTGAAGCCGGTGCTCTCCACCGCACCCAGCCTCAGTAGTGCCCCTCACTCCCCCTCCTATGTTTCCACCCCACTCCAGTACCGATCGTTTGGCTCCTTAAAGGAGCCATTCCCTCCATGACAAGTAAAGTAGTTGAGATCAACTGTGGGCAGGAGTGTAGTGTTGACCTCGCCTAGCTTCCTCATGGCAAACGCTACAAATGCCTTGTCTTTATTTTAAGATTTAGCTGTAAGATAGTTACAGGATTGCACATTTGTTATTGCACTGTAAAGAACACCAGTGAAAACAAAGCCTAGACAACATATGCTAGTTATGCTGTTGGTTACTAATGTGTAACTAACACTCCTGAAAGCACCGTCCCTCAGTTTGGCCCACTGTGTCTAACTAAGCCTAAAGGAGTCGAAACTGGGGGACTGGAAGAAGAGACTGTATCGGGAAGAACATGTAACCTGGGCATGTAAGAATGTGTACTTTAAATTGTTACATCTTCTACTGGCTCTTCAGTGTGTTAAGGTCTGTCTCCAGCAGAGTCTAAGGCCTGGTCCCCACTAGGGCTTAACGTCGACTTTAGCAAGCTAAAGTCGATTTAAGCCTGTACCCGTCCTCACATGCATGCCCTTAAAGTCGATTTAAGGAGACCTTAAAATCGACTTCTGTACTCCTCCCTAACGAGAGGAGTAGCTGAAATCGACCTCTCTCTGGGTCGATTGTGATCTAGTGGGGATGCATGGGACTTTAAGCCTCCGACCTTCCAAGTAGCTCCGCGGACCCCCCCGCCCGCCTGAGCAGCTCCGCAGACTCCCCCCCCCCCCCGCCCGCCTGAGCAGCCCCGCGCCGGCTCCCCCCACCCGAGCAGTTCCGTGGACACCCCCCCCCGCCCGCCTGAGCAGCCCCGCGCCAGACCCCCCCCGCCCAAGCAGTGGGGGGGGGGGAGCCGGCGCAGGGCTGCTCAGGCGGGCACGGGGGTCCGCGGAGCTGCTCGGGCGGGCGGGGGAGAGCCGGCACGGGGCTGCTCGGGCGGGCGGGGGAGAGCCGGCACGGGGCTGCTCGGGCGGGCGGGGGAGAGCCGGCATGGGGCTGCTCAGGCGGGTGGGGGGGATCCGGCGCGGGGCTGCTCAGGCGGCCGGGGGGGGTCCGCGGACCTGCTCGGGCGGGCACGGGGGCCACAGAGCTGCTCGGACTGGGGCTGGTCCCCTGGGGAGCGTGCCTGGCTGCCCCGAAAGGTGGTGCCAGCTGGGGACTCCCGGTACTGTGGGATACCTACCCACAGTGCAATGCTGGCTATGTCGACCCCTGCAAAAGTTTAAGGAGAGACACTGTCGACCTGCTGTCCTTTGTGGGGACGCACTAAGTCTACTTTAGAAAATCGACCTACTGCTGTAGTGAAGACATACCCTAAGTTCCAGGCATCCAATGCTACAAAGTCTGCCAGGAGCAGGACATAATGGTGCAATGGCATCCACAAACCTCACTGCCTCAGAGGCCTGAGCTAGTTAGTGCCATGCAGATGTGGACCAAAAGGGACTGGGGCCAGGCCCACCAGGAGATGCGCTAATGCAGCTCCCTTTCAGGTCAGCCTTACTGCTGGATTCCCCAGATAGAATTTAAAGCTACTCTCTCCTCAGGCTGCAAATCCCCTTGGTAAGCTCAGCTGCAGTCACAACGGTTTGCTCTCCCATGTGAACCTGCTGGAGTGACTCTAGCCCTTTAGTCTCCCTTCCTGCTCACTGATGTATAGAACTTACATGTCACTTCTCAATTGTACCCATCATTCTAGCAAAATAGCCATTTTTCATTGATACAGCCTTTCAGCTGATTGTCTTTTTGTGCTGTATACAACCTAATTAACAAAACTCCACGGTATCCCTGTTTATATTTATTTTGAGGCAGTCAGACCTGCACATTTTCATACTAAGTCAGTGGGAGAGTTAAAAATAAAATGCAGATGGTCCCAGTTCCCCGTCTCCTGTTCTCCGACTAGATAACACAAACATACCCCAATCAGATCACGACATGCACCTATCCTTGGGAAATATGGTTAGAGTCATCACTTAGCATTTCTCACTTTGAGCAGCTTGGTGCAGTTTCTGTTTATACATGTCTGTAACTAGTAGCTAACTGCTGTGGCATTAGGCACTTTATTAATGAGTTACGTGAAATAAATGAATGAATTTACTGTACTGTCCTTCAAATAATCTGCAGAGAACTCCTTGCACTCTAGTTTCTAGTTCCGTTCTCTAAGTGAGCCATGGAGAGATTTCTTTCACAGGATGTTTAAATTATGATGAATTATTTAACTTTGTTTTGATGTTTTGAAATAGGCTCTGGTGAACAGCACGTTATTCCTCTGGCATTTTTTGTATGGCAGGTAAGAGGAGCACATGCTATCATGCTGCTCAACTTAAATTATACTCTCAGTTAAATTAATCAATCAGTTGGCCCAACTATAACCTATACCTTCTATGTCTGGGTGTGTTTGGATTTGGAGATTTTGGATATGCCTATCACAAAGACATTTAAATCAGTTTTATGGCAGTATAATTCCAATGACTTCAATGGAGTTACTCCCAATTTACACCTCTGTGAGCTCAGAATACTGCACTGGGAAGACAGAAAGGGTTGTTGGTTTTTTAAACACACAAACCCCATTAGATGATCATGATCTACAAAGAACATACAAATGTGGAATATCTTTATCGTTTCACTTGGGAGACAAACTGGACAATTGACACCAAAGCACATAACAAGCAGGATATTTTGGGAAGCCAGAAAGAACTAACTTTCCAAGAAAAGCAGATATTTTCTAATCATTCAATTTAAATTGCACTGTCAGTTTTAAAAATGATGGAACTCAGGGGATCTGTATTACACAATTGCTCTCCAAAAATAATTCTTTCTTCAACTAGTAATATTTGGAAGAGTAATCTAAAGTATACATATAAGTGACATTTTAAATGTTGGTGTTGTAATAAAACTCTTAATATACTAAATGTAGTTATTTGGAAATCTAGTTGTATTTGAACATTTCAGTCTCTGCTATTACAACAGAGAGAAATAGAATGGCTATTTATTACTCAGTCTGTGCTTCTTCAAGGTATGTTGTCCATGTGGGTTCCACTCTTGGTGCACCCATGCAACATGCATATGAGATCTGATTGTTTTGGCCAACAGTGTCTGTTAAGGTCATGCCTGTGTCCTAGATGTCCTCTTGCTCCTGATAAAGTATGGAGAAGGTCCAACCATCCCCCATTTCCTTCACCAATTCAGAATCCAAGAGGAGTAGGACTTTATAATAGCAAGGGCAGAGGGCAGGTTTTGGAATCCATGATGACAATACATCTCGATGGACCACCGTTGCTGCAAGGTAAATAACCATTCTTTTTCCGTCAAGTGGTTGTGCACATGGATTTTTGGCTTAGTGATTAACAAGCAGTTTTCTATTTGCTTGGGAGTAGGTACTAGGAGTCCTACGTAAACAGTGATTGTAGGACAGTCTGACCAAAATGGGCATCCAGTCTAGAAGCCTCAATCAAAGAACAATGTCCTGTAAATCAGTGGTTCGCAACCTTCCCAGAATACTACATAAGAACAGCTATACTGGATCAGACCAAAGGTCCATCTAGCCCAATATCATGTCTTCCAACAGTGGTCAATGCCAGGTGTCCCAGAGGGAATTAACAGTAAAAATAATAATTGTGATCTATCCCTGTCGTCCATTGCCAGTGTAATGCCAACAGACCCTGGTCGTCAGCAAGCAGGATTGAATTGGAGTTCTCTAGAGCTTAATGCATAAGCCTCCACTGCATGAGCTAAAAGCCAACTGGCTGTTAACTAAGGCTGTAAAGCAGACTCATGTAACTCTCTCTAAGTGATCTTGGTGCCACTAGATGGGACAAAACACTACTCCCAGAAAGTGTGCAGGTTATACCAGCTTCTAGCAAACAGAGGCTAGGGACACCATCCGTGCCTATCCTCCATGAATATATCTAGTTATATACTGTACCCCTTTCAGGAGTCTGGTTGGTCTTGTGTACCCCCAAGTTTCAACTCACTTCAGAACTACTTGTTTACAAAATCAGACACAAAAATACAAAAATGCCACAGCATATTATTACTGAAAAATGGCTTACTTTCTCATTTTTACTATATAATTATAAAATAAATCAGTTGGAATATAAATATTGTACTTGTATTTCAGTGTGTAGTACATAGAGCATTTGTTCTCAAACTTTTGTACTGGTGACCCCTGTCACATAGCAAACCTCTGAGTGCGACCCCTCCCTCATAAATTAAAAACATTTTTTAAATATATTTAACACCATTATAAATGCTGGATGGAAAGCGGGGTTTGGGGTGAAGGCTGACAGCTCACAACCCCCCATGTAATAATCTCGCAACTCCCTGAGGTGTCCCCCCCAGTTTGAGAATCTATGATATAGACAGTATAAACAAGTCATCGTCTGTATGAAATTTGAGTTTGTACTGACTTTGATAGTGGTTTTTATGTAGCCAGTTGAAAAACTAGGCAAATATCTAGATGAGTGGATGTCCCCCTTGGAAGATCCCAGGGCTACATGTACCCCTAGTGGAGAATCACTGCTGTAAATGCATGCATCAAGCTCCACATAGCTGCTCTACACATTTTGGAAATAGGAACATTCTTCAAACAGGAAGCAGGGACTCCATGCATTCTAGTGGAATGAGCTCTAAAGTGACTTAGGCCATGGTTAGACTGGCGCTTTGCACCGCCAAAACCCTCCTTTTGCGCTATAATTTTCCTACCGAACACACTTCAAAAGGAGATTTAGTGCAATGACTCCCCTTTTACAGCGCAAGTGTTAAACCTCCTTTTCGAGAGGGATAAGCCTTTTTGCGCTAAGGTTGTAGCGCAAGGGTGGGAATGTGGACACCCATCGGATCTCTTGCATGCCTCCAAGCCATGGAAAGCTATCAGCAACCCATTGAGGGCCATCAGCAAGCCATTAAAGACAATCAACTTGCCATGTAAGGCAAATGACGCGAGGTTTTGTTTTTATAAAGGCGGAAGTAGCTTTGCAGTTTCTCTCTAACAACTAACACAGCAAATAACCAGTGAAAATGCTTGCAGACGGAGCTGTGTGTCTGAAATAGGCAGCCTGTCAGTTTTCGCTAAGGAAAAGTAACTGACAGCCAGATCTCATCTCCCTGTGAACAACTTCCCAGTTCCCCCTCGCCCCCCTCCTTTGCAAAACACGTTGCACCCAGCTGAATGCTGGGATACCTGCCCTAACCCGCAACTGCTACTGCCAGCAGAAGCACCACAAATGTAGCCATTATTTTGCGCTACAAAGTTTCAATTTGTACAGTCTCTAGCGGGATACCAATTGCGCTACATTGGGAAGCGCTATAAATAAACACGCTACAATCTTCAGTCTAGCCATACCCTTAAGTGAATCTAACTTGGTTATCTCCTAACATACTCTGACACAGACAGAGACCCATTTTGATAATCTGTATGTACATTGCCTGACTTTTAATTTTATCACCAAAAGCCCATCAACAGCCTACATGTGCTCCTGACTGATTTTGTCCTATCAAGATAGTATGACAGTGCCCTCACTACATCAAGTGTGTGATGTTTTGCTTCCACTGGACTTGAGTAAAGCTTGTGGAAGAAAGGTAGGAAATGAATAAATTAGTTCATATGGGATTTTACCAGAACTCTGGTAGGAATTTGGGGTGAGATCTGAGAGTGACCCTGTCTTTATGAAACACATATGAGGGGGACTTGCCATTAGGTCTGGCTCTCCTCTCCTCTTAAATAGGTGATCTAGGGAAGAGATTTCTAAGAGCTCAAAGAGGGGCCTATTAACCCTGTTCATACTATAGTGAGTTCTATACTAATAGTAGGGGGCTCCAAAACTCGGGGGGAGGGGAAATGTATAAGACCCTTATGGAAAGTGTTCAGTAAAAGTTGGGATGATTGTGAGATTAAAGAATTTTGCCACTGTGGAAAGTCAGTGCAAGATTTCACCCAGTTTTGCTCATTTGCCATTATTTCAAATCAGTTTGCTTCAGCTGCACATATTTCTTTGACATTTATTAGCTTTTACTTCTTTCCCGTGCCAGGTTTTTGTAAACTACTCATCTGAGTCTCAAAGTCAGAGAATCAGTAATTGCAAAGCAAAAATGCTAAATCAAAATAAAGGGATTTGTTTCAGGTTTTTGATAGCGCAAGAGAAGAACAGATGGTTTGTGGGAACAATTAATTATTCTCTATCCATTATTTCTTCAAATGAATCTTTAGCACTTATGAAAACTGCCAGATTGTTAGTCCGGAAAAATAAACTTCTGCCTTTCTCCACAGCACAGGCAGTGGCAATGCAAGCTACTGTACTTTCTCTGCCCGGACTTGCAGCACAATCCATCAATGAACTCTGCGTTGGCAAATCCCTACACTCGTGTGGAGCCATTTGACCTCAGTGGGGCTGTGTGTGGGTGCAGTAGTCTACCTACATGGATTGGAGCCCTGGAAAGAACATCTCTTAGGGTTAGAAGAACAAATCAGACTCTATGCCCACTTCATCCTCAGGCTTGGCTACCATTACATTTGCCAGTGAACATTAACTATTGTGATAGTAGTTCTGGTGGGAAGACTTGGTGCCTAGGAAGTGGATCATGGCCACCAGAATTATTTTTCATAAGGCCACTAAATAGGTGGAAATGTCTGTCTGTTACTGGGTATGAACTACTAATCTAGAAATGAAAAGATTAACATGGCACTGCCAAACCATTCCCCATCTATCGAACTGCTTACTGCTTAATATTTAACCATAAGCATTTCCGGGCCTCTCTCTAGGTGAAAACTGGAGAAAAGGGGGATAAATCAATTGCTAGGCTCCTAGTTTAGCTTGGGAATTTTAGTAGTCTCTTCCAGAGTTATTCTGGTATTAAATAAATTGTATTATTTTGAGCCCGGATCCTGCATCTGGAAGTGTCAGGGTGCAGAACTGGGGCCTGGTAAACATCTTGAAAGAGTCACATCTAAGGACACAGTGACACCTCACAGAAAACTTGATCACACTTTATATTAAGGTTCCATTCATTAACAGGTTTTAAGGGGCTAATCAACAACCAATAGATATTATAAAGCATGTTATAGACATGAGTAGTACATGTTATAGATGGCTATAAGCACATCAGCAGAAGCTGTTAGAGATGGTTATAAGCAACCTATTGGACTGTAAGAATTAATAAACCCTTTTAAAAAAATCTATTAAGCATTTATTAACTGTTTATAAGCTACTTATACGTGAACTTTAATAAAGTGACTGAAAACTCAGTTATATTCTCTTTAAACCCTATTGTTTGCTGTTTCATGCATTTCTGGGATTTGTTTCTCTGCCTCCATTTTGTACTAGACATAAGCAGTCAGTCCTCTCTTCTTCAGAATCCCCTGCCACTCCTAAGAGAAAAGGCCCTTATCCCAAGGCTGTTCTAAAGATACATAAATAATAATAACAACAACCTCCCCTCTCCCATCCCAACAGTGTTTCCCAAACCATGGTTAAAAAAAAAAAAAGTACACTCCTCTAGGAATCCACATGATCAATATCAGCATTTAGAACTAATTTAACAGTGGCAATTAGTACTCTAGAGGAATCTGAAACAGATTGTTCTAAGCCTGTTAGCTGCACTATTCACCTGTTTTTACCAAGGTCTTTTTAGCATCAGGATTTTGGAACCTGGCAACTCACTGTGTGGTGTGGGAATCTTCAAGCAGCCTTCAGGAAGGAAGTTTAAATCTATTAAAGGTGTTCTCAAATTGTAGTCTCTGGGTCACTGTGCCTGTCGAATGGCATGCCTGCCCTGTAGCACCCCCTCGTGGCCACACGTGGCACTCCTTGCCTCAATTTTCTCCTCAGGCTGTTCTGTCTGAGCCCTCAGCTGGATCACTTTCAGAGATCAATCCCCTTCCAGGATAACAAAAAGTCTAAATAAATCAGAAAGTTCTTTCCCTGGCTTGGGTTCCTCTTCAGCCGCTTCTGGGCTCCCTTTAAATCTCTCCATTCTAGGAGGAAGCCTCATTCACAGGCTACTTCCCTGGAGTCCCCTCACAGTCTCAGCCCCACCGTGCTTCCTTTCAGCTCTAAGGTAGAACCTGGCCTCCTAGGCTGATTCCCTAGAGTCCCCTTCTTTTTTTAGGCACTATTTCAAGGCTTTCCAGAGATGTCCCACTTGTTCCCTGGAACTCCTCCCTCTAACTGAGTTCTCTACCATTTTTCAGGCCCAGGGGTTTATCAGACTGTCATCTGACTACAATTAGTCCTGTCCCTGTTAGGCTGGGAGGCAGCTAATTATGGCACAGGCTAGGCTGAATGAACAGTCTGAGTAGCCAGGTCTCCTGGGCTTTAAAGGGGCAGGTCACCTTACTACAGTGTCCCATGATGCACTTGCGGTGGTTTGTGGAAAGCTAGCAATTTACATGGTTCTGGCTTCTCCTTATTTCCAGCTGCTAAACTGCATTAAAAACAACTGAAAAGACAAATACGTTCAGTTTATCACTCTTCCACATAAACAAATGCTTTGAGGTGCATCAGGAATGTTATGCCATGCCAGGTAGGAGGAGGCCCTGAATAGGTTCTAGCAGCAAAACAAGATTAGCACAATAAACCAATAGGCTAAAAAATTACATGATGGCTCCGCCCATGGCTCAGGTTAACATATTGCTAATACACAGGTAATTTCCGTCAAACTATTCCTATTGCAATGGGTAGGTTAAATCTTGCTTTTGGGGTCCATAGGAATGGGGTAACTCTTCCAGTTGTCCAACGGGTACATTCCGGGGGTTTAAGCAAAAAGACAGTGAAAAGTACCCAGCAAATAGCAATTGTTTTAGGGGTCACCATTGTGTTTCTGAGAACTAGAGTTGGCATCTATGAAGGATACATCTGTGAAGGGGGAGGATGTCTTATCTCATACTGACATGTTGGGCCTCTCCCTGAACTCTGGTTGGCGCAAGGGAGGGTGTTCGCTATCTCTTTCCTGCACCAAGGAGTAGACTTTGAGGCCCTTCTCAGTGCTTCGTGTGTCTGGGCATGGTTACACTTACAGGATTATAGCGCTTTTGGTTATAGCTGTCCCTGTATACAGCAATAGGTGTAGCGCTATAGCGTGTCCACACTGAGACCCGCCAGTGGTATAGCGTGGCCACATTTGCAGCACTTGCAGCGGCACAGGGAGTGGTGCATTATGGGCAGCTATCCCAGCATTCAGCTGGGTGCAACATGCTTTTCAAACAAGGGGGATGAGGGGGAACGTATTGTGTGTATGTGGAGGGAGAGAAGGAGTGGATTTTCTTCATGCTGAGAGCCTGTCAGTGAGTTTTCCTTAGAGAAAGCTAGCAGGCTATGAATTTCAGTCAAACAGCTGCCTCCGTAAACATTTGCATTGCTTATCTGCTGAGTTAAGAGAGAAACTCTGAAAACGTACTTCTGCATTCCTCCTGCCGAGTTCAAAACAAAGGGAAGAGACGTCAATTGCCTTAAATGGCTCAGGGGCGTCTCCAGAGAGCACTTAAAACGTTGTAATATTAATACCCATTCACACTTGAGATAATACGGAGCAGTGAATACGCTATAGCTATTAATCCTCAGGGAAGGGAGGATTACCAAGACCAGTATAACTATGGGTTTATAGCGCAATACGTGCCTTGCCAGTGTGGACGGGTAGGGAGTTATAGCGCTCCTGGAGGCTTTATAGCACTATAAAGTGCCAGTGTAACCAAGGCCTCTGTAACTCATGCTAAGAACACCCAATTACTACTCCCCATCTGGAGCTCTGTGGACTCCGCTTATCTAGTTGAAACAAAGCAATGTTATCTCCTGCCTATTCAGTTTTTCTTAGCCATATATTGTTCATTGTTAGCTAGGCCCCGGGCTTCAGACCAAGCTGTGGAATTTGGGCCTATGTGAAAAGTTCTTAACAGAGACTGTGATTAAGATCTTACATACACAATAATGGATTTTGGGCCTTCAGTAAGAGGATAGGACCATATTTGTGACTATTTTCTTAAGCCAAAATGATGCCACTGAGGATGTGAAAGCCACCCTCATATTTACCTGATCTTCCAAAATACCATCTCTTTAGAGACCAAAATGAGGAGACTGGATGGCCTAGAGATACAAAGCCTTTGGCTCTAGGTTATTGATTGGAATTTGACTCAGTGATTGAAAGTCCTTAGGATCTCCTGCCTGCTTGGTGATCTATGTGAAACGAGCTATTAGACTCAATTCACCCACCTCTTACAGTTAGGGTAAAAATTTTAAAAGCACCTAAATGATTTAGGAGATTAAGTCACTTAGATGCTTTTGCAAATTGTACCCTCAGTCTTGCACTTGGTTTGATAAAGGTATCTTGGAGCGAAGTTTCACCACTGCCAAGCACCACCCTCTCTGAAAAGCAGATCCCTTTTGAGCATCTCCAACTAGGCACCCAAAAAGTCATTAGTCTCCCGGGAAAACTGTGGCTCAGGTAGGCTGTCTCTTCTTTTTAAATACAGGGAAAGGCTGATCCAAGGGCTAGTGTTCCAGCCTGGGATATGGGAGGCCAGCGTTCAACTCTGTGCTCTGCCACAGACTTCCTATGTGAGCTTAGGAATGTCAGTTCCTTCCTGTGTCTCAGTTGCCTATCTGTGAAATGGAGATAATAGCTCTGCCCTACCCCACTGAGGAGTTGTGAGGGGAAGAAATATATTTAAAACATTGTGAAGTGTTTAGATATTACAATAATGAAGTAAATATATAAAAGATTATTTTTAAAAATCTTCTAACATTCAGGAAATTGCACCAGAGTTTTAAAAACTTCCAAGGTAGGACTCCCTGTCCCCAACCCTTCTCCTGCCTCCTCCATTTATTAGGCTTCCTCTCAGTCTCCCCTTTTTGTGGGTTGTCTTGCATGAATTCAGTGGAATGCAGCTTAAATACACAAAAAAGAGCTGGCTGGCATTTAGAGAAGCTGCCCTTTGATGAGAAACATCTGAACATGATTGAAGCACCTGCCTTATTGAAGATTTTAAAAGGGTTATTCCAAATAATAAATAATGTAAAAAAGAAAAGCCAGTGAAAAGCAGCAGGCTGTGGTCTTTTTTCTTACCCTGTGCCCAGTGAGAGTCTCTGTTCCTTTGTATTCAATACCTTTGCATTATTTTACTTAAATGTTTATCTTGAAAAAAAATCAAAGGTTATTTGATTATTAACAAATTATTTTAAACATTTCATCAACAAACAAGTTAAACAAATAAGCAACCGTGGCTTTCTCTGTCTTTTCAATTCCTCCTTTCAGCTGCTCATACTGTCTGGTTTATCCTTGTCTCTTGCACAAAGGTCATTTGACAGCAGCATATTTAAAGCATCTTCAGGAATAAATAAGCTTGTCATTATTGTTTTGCATTTTCTACTTCTTATAGAATATACAGGATTTGAAAGTATAACTATTGGAAAACAGTGACATGTGAAAAAGCATTTAATATTTAAAGACTGTTAACCTTCTTAAGTCATAAATATGCCTTCTGTTTTCATATCTACATGAGTGGGTGGATCAGTAGACTAAGGATCTGCCAGTAGATTCCACAAACAGCTCCAATTAATTTCATTCTCAGTATTACTGTAAACCTAGAGAATGAAAAATGGACATGCACCAGGATAAATAGGAAGGTGAGGGAAATTTATGTTCTCAGTTAATGGGCAAGATTTTCAGAGTGCATTTTAATGGTCTGACCCATAGGCACTGACTTTTATTTTTGCAGATGGATGCTTTTGAAGGTGTGTGTTGGGGGGGGGGGGGTCACTCTTAGACCAGTTAGATCTCTTCAAGGCACCAGGGCCTGATGAAATGCATCATAGAATACTCAATGAGCTGAGGAGAAATCTGAGCCATTAGTGATTATCTCTGAAAAGTCATGGAAGGTGGGAGAGATTCCAGAAGACTGGACAAGGTCAAATATAGTGCCAATCTATAAAAAGGGAAATAAGGACAACCCAGGGAATTACAGACCAGTCAGCTGAAATGGAGCAAATAATAGAGCAATCAATTTTCAAACATCTAGAAGATAATAAGGTGATAAGTAACAGTCAGGATGGATTTGTAAAGAACAAATCATGTCAAACCAACCTGATAGTTTTCTTTGACAGCATAACAAGCCTTGTGGATGGAGGGAAGAGGTAGACATGGTATATCTTGACTTTAGTAAAGCTTTCGATAATGTCTCACATGATTTTCTCATAAACAAACTAGGGAAATGCAACCGAAATGGAGCTACTATAAGGTGGGTGCATAATTGGTTGGAAAACCATTCCCAGAGAGTGGTTATTAGTGGTTCACACTCATGCTGGAAGGGCATGAGTGGGGTACTCCAGGAATCAGTTCTGGGTCCAGTTCTCTTCAACATCTTCATCAATGATACAGGGCTTGTCCTCACTGGGGTGGGGGATCAACGGCAGATACGCAACTTCAGCTACGTGAATCACATAGCTGAAGTTTGCGTATCTGCCGCCGACTTACCTGCCGTCCCCAGGGCGGCGGCAGTCGGCGGCGCGCTCCCCCGTCGACTCCAGCTTGCGCCTCCCGGCAAGCTGGAGTTCCGGAGTCGACGGGGGAGCCCGGGGCGATCGATTTATTGCGTCTTAACAAGACGCGATAAATCAATCACCAGAAGATCAATCCCGCGCTGCGCGAGTGAAGACCAGCCCTTAGTCAAAAGAAGTTCATTTCCTGCCCAACACAGAACTCTTTTTGGACTCTTATTAGGGCATAAGGCAACTTCTGCCCCTGTTCCATTGATGTAAATCTAAAGTGACACCATCAAAGTAAATGCAGCTACTCTGAATGTACCCTGGCATTACTGAGAGTAGAATTTGGCCTGAGGTCTGTCCAGCCCATCTGCACAATGTCACAAAGAAAGCAGACAAGCTCATCTTTCTGTGTGCTGGTGGTTTGCTTGCTTCCTAGGTACTATGATACAATGGATTCAGACATTAATTGAGTTTCCGGCCACTTTATCCAATGCCAGCACAAACAGAAAGGCTTTTATGTTGTAACTGATGGCTTCCCAGTGTCACTCAAAGTGACTGACTGCACTCAAGCTCCTGCTGTGGCACTTGCAGAGAATGAAATGCATTGGAAAGAAGAAACATTGAACTCCATAAATCTGCAAGTAGCCTGGCATATCAGAAACATTGTGACTGTTCTCTGAAGTGTATCAGTATACAGAGAAAATTCACCTGGCAAGCATTTCTTCATGTTTCTCATCTTTCCCAGCTGTACTCTTGTACCCACTTACAACTATCTCCCTGAATTATCGTTTTGACAGGAAGCACAGCTGCTCTTGCATTGAAGCTGAAAGAGCTTTTGAACTTGGCATATGCTGGAATGGGTCGCTTAATCCAAAGTTCTGTTTGAATCAATTCTTTAAAGATTTTTAGCAGCAGTGTTTTGTGGGTGTGGTTTCAAATGGTTTCTGCAAACACACTTGAAACGTGGGTTGCCTGGCTGATCGTACTTAACAACACTATAAGCATCTTAGAAATCTATGGTCTTGATTCAGTGGCTGCTCTAGAACACTAGTTAAACTAGTTATTCTGTTCAGAATATGGGTGTGTACATTGTTTTAAAATACTTGTGCATCCATCACTCCAGCAAACCACATTTAATAGTCTTTCAGTGGAAATCGGTTATCCCTCAGTCTGCAAAAGAAACAAAAAGTCTATGAGAAGCCCTGTAAGGTTTAATATTCCTGGCTACAAAAAACACGTCATGGACCATGAAATCTGATCTCCCCTATGGAATCTTGTCTGAAATCTGACTAGTGTAGGGGAGGGACAGGCTTGGGTGTTCTTGCCATGCACCTGTCTCCAGATGCTAGTCCCAGCCAGGCTGGGGAGGGACAAGACTTCCTCTTTCCCTGCAGGGGCCCTCCTGCAGCTGGGTCAGACTCCTCTCTGGGAACGTCAAGTAACCCCACGGCTTATGGTTGGGAGCCGCCAGCAGGAGCACAGAAGTAAGGGTGGCAATACCGTAAGCCCCCCTCCAATAGCCTTTCAAACCCCCCCTCTCAGCCCCCTTTTGGGTCAGGACCCCCATGGTTACAACAGCATGAAATTTCAGATTTAAATATCTGAAACCATGAAATGATGATTTTTAAAATCCTACAACCATGAAATTGACCAAAATGGACCATGAAGTATGGCCCTTTCTCTAAAGTAACCCCTCTTACTTTCAGAGTATGCAGACTGGCATCCTCACTCATAGAGTGAGACCTGGGATACAACTGAATATCCCAATGGAAATTTTAAGATCGGCAAAATAAGGGAAGTGGGTATCAATTCCTGATTGTGATTTGATTCAAGACTCAGTAATTTACACAGTGCTGGTGGCCGCCATCTTTCTTCTCATCAAAGAGGACTGGTGCTCTGGCCAGCAGTCTTGATTTGTGAATGAACCCCTTAGCTAGGTTTTCTTGGAGATAATCTCATACGGCCGACAAGTTGGGCTCCAACATAGCATAGATTCACCCAAAAGCAGTCTGCACTCACAGCTGAAAATCTACTAGGCAATCATAGCCTTGGTGCGAGGAAAGAATATCTGCCTCCCTCCCCCCCAAACACACCGGTGGACTCTCGGTACTTATAGAGGACTTCTGTGATGGGCTCCAAGAGTTTACATGCCTGGGCAGCCACTCTTGCCTGAGATTCTCTTAGGTTGGAGGGTAGCTCAACATTGGTAAATCCCTGGCAGTGACACTGACAAAATTCCATTGGGAAACTGATTTCCTGTCTTCACCACTGGATGAGGGGATTCTGGAGATGCAGTAAGGAGATCCCAAGTATCAGCGAAAAGTGTGGAGAGTCCATCACCCCAAACTGAAATATTTCCTGTGCTCCAGGACAATAACTTCCACGGAACCATCTCCTGATATACGGGTCCCGAGAGCAGTCAGAGCCGTCAACAGTCTCAATTACATCAGTGGTGGCCTTAGGCCGAACAGGGTTTTTCAGAGTATGGGCCACTGCAACATCTATAAAATTGTTGGCTGCCCAGAATCAATCAGGGCCTGCTGCATTGGGATCTGTTGGGTCTCTCCAGGGACACAAAATTGGATCAATACTTGCAGGTGGGAGACCTTCCTGGGGAGTTGGGTGCATGTGGTGGTTAAAGCCAACGTTCTGAGATCAGGGATTTCTTTTGACTTCATGTCCAGGCTGCTCCCCATTACCACACCTGGGCCAGCTAATTTCCAAATTTCTTTGGAATTCGTACAGGACAAGCAGGTATAGAATGGCTGGATCTGCCACAGTAGAAACACAAATGGTATTTTTAACACCATTCCTTTTCTTTGGGGGCAAGCTGCTGGCAGGCCAGGTCTATCGGTACTGGTTAAATAAGCCAGGTGCATGTTAATGGACATGCAGGGAGATGGGATGGTTGAAGAGATTCTCTCTTTTCTTCTCTCTGTTCTCGCAAGGTTGATGAAAGCATGTGGGCTTGCAGGACCCTCTATCTAGGCCAACTCATCCTTAATTTCCTTCCACAGACTCCATCAGTGTCTGCAATAAGACAGCAGAAGTGCACCACATAAGAAGTAACGGTGCCCTGTCTCTGCTGAAGCTTCCTTAGAGAAGCTTCTGCCAAGGGGGGGATGATGAGGATCATCATAAATTGACATTGATTGAACAAAAAAGTATCCCAGTTTTGACAGTATCAGACTATTGCACTCGATAAAGGGGAGGCTTGATTCAATGCTTCCCAGGCAGTAGACTACCAGGCCTGCTTTGGCTTGGGCATAGGCATAGGCCTGGGGATGGCATAAGAACTGAAGCTGGCAATGATTCATAGAACCCTGGGACTGCTGACTATTACAGTAGACTCTTGATTATCCAGGATTGGATTAACCAGGATGTCAAAAAAAAATACACACACGGCTCTGGCTTTTCTGCTGCCCCAAGCACACACACAAAAAAACCCTACAAGGGAGCAGAGCAGCCAGTAAACCAACACCCCCTCCCCCCGGCACAGGATGGCTGGTGAATCAACTCCCACTCCCCATATTTCCTATGGATGGTGATTAGCCAGGATTTTATTAACCAGAAATATTTTTTTCCCTATCATCCTGGATAATCGAGAGTCTACTGTATCATCAAATTGTTCCAGCAGGAGTACTGAGGGACCCTACTCAGGGATGGGTACATGCCTACAGGACTGTGGTCTTGGTATAGGGTTGGCTCTCCTGCTCCCACAACAGTTGTTTCTTGGGGGCTAATTGTGCAACTCGATCGTTGCATGCTTGGTTGGTTGCCTGGAGGTAAGCACCCCACTCAGGTGAGCTCAATTCTTCTACCAGCAGAGACTGACCGACTGGCTGGATCTAGTGATTAGTGATGTGGTTCAGGAGAGTCATGATCTGGTTACCAGCAGTTATGTTGGGGAAGTTCTATGGCCTGTGTTATACATGAGATCAAACTAGATGATCACAGTGGTTCCCCTTCTGGCTTTATCATCATCTATGAAATCAAGTTGCCATACAATATGACCATGATGTCCTGCAGCAGCAAAATCCATAGGCTGACTAGATTTCTTGTATGATAGTTTATTGTAGGGTCTGTCATTTGCTTTACTTGCCATTACCTGGAAGAACTGTGGAATCGGCACAAACAGGTCCTGGGGGAGAGGGTCTCTGGAGCTGCTTTAGTGATCCCATCCCTTCCCTGACTAACCCAGTGAATTTCACACTAAGATGTTCACCCCATCTAGTCTCTTGGGCAGAGGGCAGTTCTGACACTGGGTCTTTGAGGAAATAAAAGACACAAGGGTCTTCTTGAAAGGAGGCTTTATGTTCAATTTTTGACCAAGTTTTTACTGAAATTAAGAGGGAAGATGGGCTCTTCTGCAAGTGCCACTAAAATATTCTGTGTGGGCAGCACTCTGAAATGGAAATTAGCAAGCTTTAAACAGCCACCCACACACCGGCCCAAACTTTGCTTTGAATTACTATTATATGTGAATCAAAATCACTATAAATATTCAGATCTGGCTTTTAACATTTCAAATTAAGACAAAAAGCAAACCTGTTAGAAGAGAAATGCCCAGATGTGGGAGTTCTGAAGGAAAATTCAGGAGAGGAGGTGCTGCCTTCAAGAAAACAAAACAAAAAATACCCACCATTCTTATATTCAGAAAATCATTTACCAGAGGAAAGGGTGACGGGTGGATATGGCAGAGAAAGAAAGGAAATAGATGCAGCAAGCTGAGTGAGAAGGTTATAAGGATAATATTCTAGATTCATGTCATGTTTTCCATTGGCAAGGGTCCTAAACCACGTAAATAAACCATGCTCCATGCAAAGGGGACTGCTGAAATACACCTCCCTATAGGCCAGTGCGAGGCATGCTACACAACAACATAAAAAGGTCTTTTCTGACAATGCAAACCCTCCTCTCAAGCAAAATGCCATCGGGTCTTTAAAAAGTGTTCAGGGCATTCAGAAGACCACCATTCCAAAAACTCCCAAACTGTAAACTCAGTGTTACTCAATTTGCTTTAAGAGGTTGAAACTCTGAGTCGACTCTGAGATATGCCTTTCTGAATATTGTTTTCTCACATTTGCTGTTTATTAAAAAAATGGTGTGCTCTATTCACTTGTATAGCCTATACTGTTCCTTTTCAAGGCAAGATGACAGAGGTTATCTCAACAGGGTAGGTCAAATAACACTAAGGATTAACTGAAACTATTGCTTTTTATGGTGTTTAAAACCATTTTCAAATATGGCAATGGACCTTCCTCATAGTGTCTCCATGGCCATCTCTAACAAATGCACAGGAAATGATCCCTCATCCAGCTCTCCAACAGTGCATGCAACAAGTGTTTAAATCTACAGATATGCACCTCTTGGTCAACTGGGAGAACTGCTTCCTCATTCCCTTGGACCCCAAAATGAGAATTTTACTTATGTACTTTAATAGGCATAGTTTGGGGGGTAATCACCTGTGTGTCAGCAAAATGTTAATTTGGGCCATGGGCGAAGCCCTTATATAATCTTTTAGACCACTGGTTTATTGTGCTTATCTTGTCTTGCTGCTAGAACCTATCCAGGGCTTGGGAAAAACCATCCCCTTTGCTTCTCTCCGCCCAATGAGCACCATATATAATCTATTGTAATTAATTATTCTGCAGTGTCTCTGAGCCTAATAAGCGAAGTGACACTCCTCCAGTGTTGTGCGTAATAAACTCCTATGCTTGACTCTGCATGTGTGGATTACAGTTACTTCATTAGGATCCAAAGGATAGCGGGAAAGAGATGTGAGGTACTGAGGAACAAAATAGTAAATTGAAAGAGAGACTACAAGAATACACAGGAAGAAAGTGGAAATAAATGATGAAAGTAATGCATAAAGGGAACAAAATAGAAATGAAAGGAGCAAAAGAAAAGGAATATAGAAATGGAGCAGGGGCAGAAGGAGAGCACCGCACACAAACCTCTCTAAGTAGAGAAGGGCTTGAACCAGAATACCAGTTCCAAACTCTCCTTAAATCTGGAGCAAAGGCAGGAATCACATGAACTACTTCATCTTTGTTATGTAGTGGGCTAAATAAGAACACCCCACCAACCCACCCTAAACTTTGGGTGAACTGGACACCAATTCTGCTTCTGAACATTGTGTTCTGGGCTCAACTGTACCCTCACAGAAACTCTCTGTTTTATTTATTTTAATTACAGTACACTTTAACAGAATTTCCCTGCCTGAAAAGAAAATGGAGGTGAGTACAATTTGTACCTACAGTCAGCAAAGCAAATCTTTGGGATCCATTTCCACCAGGGAGTGAAGGGCACTTTCTCGCATAACAAACATCCCAGTGTTTTCACTGCACTCATTAGCTAATATGAACAATTTGATACGGGTATTGCTGGAAAAAAACACCACAGGGCCAGATTCAGACTCCAGTGGAGATAATGGGAACACTTCCATTGACTCCAACTGGCATTGGTTCAGGCCCATACTCTGGTGGTAATGGCATAAACTTGCCACACTCCATTCATTTTCTTTTATGTTTTAAAAATTTAAATTGCAGATACACTGTAACTTAGATACGGGCAAGATACTGACTTGAAGCTGAGTTTATTTTAGTTTGTAAAACTTAGTTTCAGCATCCTAATTGGAAATGGATAAAATCTACCTTCAAGAATAAATCTGCCAAAGATTAAGAGGATTAACTAAATAGAAATCATGTTTTTCTATCTGTGATTGACACTGGATTTTTTTGCCTTTAGATATTCTCCTGTCTAATCTCTTCAAGAGGTGGATAGACACACAAAAATCTCTGATCTTAATTTTTGCAGCATGGTTTATCACTAAATCTGCAGAGAAATGGAAAGCACTTTCCAGAGGTGGCAAGTGCATCACCTTGACCACCTCATGATGGGTGATATTTTTTACTTAAGAGATTTATATTTAGTTCCAAATGTCAAGAGACAGAAAATTAAAAACAAAACAAAAAGAGAAAGTGGGGGGAAGGGAGAGAGAAAATAATGGGAAATATAGAATTTAAACATGCAAACGAAATTGTTTCAGAGCGAATATGAAGTTAGAGAATATATTCTAACTTCAATGCATACATATTAATTGGAGAACAGACCTCTGCTGCTATTGGAGACAAGGCTGATTATTTTCAATACTATAAATTACCTGTCTCCAAGATTTATTTCCAGAGGGTGTACTTTATAAAGAGGTGTGAAAAGGTTAATCAGCATATTCTAGAGTCTATCTCCCAGAATATAAATAGAATGCCTCATACAAGTTACTTCAAGTAGCTCGTACAGCCATATTGTAGCAGGTGTTTTGCATAAGCTACCAAGAGAAAACCCACACCATGAGTGGGATCACAGGATGATGTTCTCTACTTCTGTCTAGCAATTCCCTCAAGATGACAGGGAGGCAACTCCATATGTACTCCACAAAAGCCACTTCAGAGGACCTGTCAGCCAACCTGTCTGATAGCTAGTCTGATATCTGGAATATTAACAATTCTTAAAGAGTCTTGTAGCACCTTATAGACTAACAGATTTTAGGGATCATGAGCTTTCGTGGGTTAAGACCCACTTCATCAGATGAACGTTGTGGAAATCTCCAGAGGCAGGCATAAATATGCAGGCAAGAAAGCAAGGTAAATTCAATCAGGGGTGGTGGTGATTGAATTTACCTTGCTTTCTTGCCTGCATATTTATGTCTGCCTCTGGAGATTTCTGCAACATTCATCTGATGAAGTGGGTCTTAACCCACGAAAGCTCATGATCCCTAAGATCTGTTAGTCTATCAGGTGCTACACGACTGTCACTTTTGCAGATCCAGACTAACACGGCTACCCCTCTGATACTAGAATTCTTAAAGATTTAGCCATGTTTAAAAGTAGGACAGCATAGCCCACTAGGTAGGTCAGACGACTAGGACTCAAGTAGAGCAGGGTTCTATTCCTGGTTCTGTCCCTAACTTGTGTAATTTTGGGAAAACCACTTCACCTTTCTCTCTGCCTTGGTTACCCTCCCGTCTGTTGTCTGTCTTATCCATTTAGACCAGAAGTGGGCAAAGTACGGCCCGCGGGCCAGATCCGGCCCGCGGGCTCCTCCAAACCGGCCCCCGAGGTCTGGCTGGGGAGGCTGCTCTTGCCCCTTCCCCGCAGCCTCAGCTGCTGCACTGGGGAAGTTGTTCCCCCGTTGGCCCCCTCCTGCGTGGCCTCGGCAGGACACGGTAGGGAAACTGCTCCAGCCCCTCTTGCCCTGTCTCCCTCCCCCGCGGCCCCAGAGGGCCGCGTGAGCAGCGCTGTTGGGCAGGGCTGCGCGACAGCGTGTCCAGCTCCCGGCCAGACACGTTGCGCGCTCTGGGAGATCAGCGCAGCTGTGTGTCTGGCTTTGGGCCAGACACGCTATTCTAGGCAGCGGCGAGGTAAGAGGACCGGGGCCAGGCAGGTTACCTAAAGGGGCAGAAGGTGGGGGGGGAGGGAGGAGGTTGGATGGCACATGGGAGTCCCAGGGGGCCTGTTGGGGGTGGAGGTATAGATAGGTGTCAGGGAAAAGGAAGCTTGGATAAGTGGATAGGGTCCTGGGGGGGGTGAGTAAGGAAAAGGAGACCTGTGGAGGGGGTGGTCAGGGGCAAAGGAGCAGGGGGGCTTGAGGTGGGGTCTTGGGGCGGTGGCTAAGGGCAGGGGGTCTCTGGAGGGGGCAGTCAGAGGACAGGGAGCAGGGGGGGCTTAGATAGGGGGTGGGGCTCTGGGGGGCCATTAGAGTAAGGGATCTCCAGATAGGGCGATGGGTTGGGGGTTCTGAGAGGGGGTAGTCAGGGGGCCAGAAGTGAGTGGGAGTTGATAGGGGGCGGGGCCAGGCTGTTTGGGAGGGCACCGCCTTCCCTACCCGGCCCTCCACACAATTTTGAACTCCGATGTGGCCCTCAGGCCAAAAAGTTTGCCCACCCCTGATTTAGACTAATTTCTTCAGGGCAGGGGCTCTCGCTTACTATATGTTTGCAAACATCTAGCACAATGCAGGTTCTTGTCTCAGCTGGGGCTATTGGCAATACTATAATACAAATGATTACTAATAATAGTGCAACTTTGACATATTTCTCATTAAAATGGGCTGGCACTCCAATCAATGAAACGATTCCACCCATTCATGCTTACACACTATTCACTGGGAAGGCTAACCTCCAGGAGATGCTGTTAATTGTGAGCAATTCTGACACAGAGACCAGGATACTTTTCACAAATAGCTGGGCTGACTGCATAGTGGGAGGAGATGCCACTTCCATTTCTGCCTTCGCCCTGGTGCCTACTACAGTTCTGCTGTCACTTCTACCTCTGACTTTGCTTCTGACCATTGTAACTGTAAGTTGCATATCAAATTTGTACACTCTGTTACAGAACATCTTTTCCGAGCAGCACGCATGGATGATGTTCATTAATCATGGAAGTTGCGTGAGCTTTAAGAAAACATGCCCCATATACATACCATACAGAAGGACAAAATGACCCTCTTGCTTTGGATAGCATTTGGCACTGGATTAAAATTATGTTAGGTCTACTGAAAATGGGTCATTTTCATACCAGACACTAATAGTTTTTTTATATAGAAAAAGCCTCCTCTATGGTTTTCATTTTGATCAGCAAGTACAGAAGTGGCTCACAATGGATATGAGGGTGAATTTCAGATGAACTTTCTGGAGGTGAGCAAGCTTGTCAAATGAATCTGGAAATCATTATTAAGCTTTGAGTCCCAGTTTAATACAAAATCCACAGCTTTGTCGGTACAGTACTTGCACCAATTAGGGAATCAGAAAGATACGGATTTGTTAAATATGTATTACAAAGATGCCACAATGTTATTTTTGAAGTAATTACATAACAGGATGAAGTTCTCTTTATTCAAGCTAGTTACTAAGCAGAAATATATACAATGAAACTTAAAGAGTAAGTATGACATTGATACAGTAGAAGCAGCATGCCGATCCTGACAGATATAAACTGCTTGCATAAACTCTAAACATAATTGCATGGAGTTTCAATAGATGCGTAAACACCAGATACACATGTGCCTCGGTATTTGTTCTGTATTCATTGCTTCTCTGTGGATTTCCTAGCAAATACAGGCTGCTTAAACAGGCCTGCTTGCTTTCTCCTCAGAGAGTGAGAACAGAGAGATCGGTACAGGTAGAAATTACTGCACAGTTTTTTCTAAGCAAGCTTACATTATTCTTAAGGTAAAAAGCATTACCAATTTTTTTTAAAACAATAACAAGAACCTACACACAATCCTAATAAGCTTAGCAGGCATTACCCCACACTAGAGGTTTCTTACAAATTCATCAGAGTTTCAGCCCAGAACAAGCCACAGAGTGTTATCGGGACCCAGTAGGCCAAGTCCTTCCAAACCTCCCCTAAAGATTGTGCGTCTCTGTGGACTAGGGGTCCTCTTTATTTACTGGATCAAGAGGACGGCCCTAAGTCAATTTAAAACCAGGCTTATCATACAATATCAGGGTTGGAAAGGACCTCAAAAGGTCATCTACTCCAACCCGCTGCTCAAAGCAGGGACAACCCCCAACTAAATCATCCCAGTCAGAGCTTTTTCTAGTCAGACCTTAAAAACCTCTAAGGAAGGAGATACCACCACCTCCGTAGGAAACCCATTCCAGTGCTTCGCCAACCTCCTAGTGAAAAATGATCCTACTTATACAGCCCAAAATGCCATTAGCCTTCTTAGCAACAAGGGCAGACTTTTGACTCCTATCCAGCTTCTCATCCACTGTAACCTCTAGGTCCTTTTCTGCAGAACTGCTGCCTAGCCATTCAGTCCCTAGTCTGTAGTAGTACATGGGATTCTTCCATCCTAAGTGTAGGACTCTGCACTTGAACCTCATCAAATTTCTTTTGGCCCAATCCTCTAATTTGTCTGGGTCCCTCTGTGTCCTATCCCTAACCTCCCACATATCTACCACTTCTCCCAGTTTAGTGTCATCTGCAAACTTGCTGAAGGTACAATCCAAGCCATCCTCCAGATCCTTAATGAAGATATTGAACAAAACCAGTCCCAGGACTGACTTTTGGGACACTCTGCTTGATACTGACTTCCAACTAGACATGGAGCCATGGATCACTACACGTTGAGCCCGGCAATCGAGCCAGGTTTCTATCCACCTTATGGTCCATTCATCCAGCCCATACTTCTTTAACTTGCTGGCAAGAATACTGTGGGAGACCGTATCAAAAGCTTTGCTAAAGTCAAGGAATAACATGTCCACTGCTTTTCTCCTCATCCATAGAGCCAGTTATCTCACCACCGAAGGCAATTAGGTTAGTCAGGCATGACTTTCCCTTGGTGAATCCCTGCTGACTAGGAAAGTTGTATCTAAGGAGTCTCACAAGTCACTTCCGAATTTGGCCAGAAGCCAGAGCCAGGTCGAGGTAAGAGCCACACAGGCAGCTGTGGGGAGCCGCAGACCCTCCTCCCATCCGGGATGAGGGGTCCAGGAGAGGGGAAATGGGCCAGAGGCTGCTCTTGGGCCCCTCCACCCCAGGCCCGTGTCCCTCAAACCCCACCCAAGGGCCTCAGGGAGAAGAGAAGGGGCAGGGAAATGGGCCTGTGGCAAAAAGTAGGAGAGCCATGGCCTCTGGGTCCCCCATG
This sequence comes from Sternotherus odoratus, assembly GCA_032164245.1. NCBI lineage: Eukaryota > Metazoa > Chordata > Testudines > Kinosternidae > Sternotherus > Sternotherus odoratus. The sequence continues at coordinate 22,924,041 of JAVMKO010000003.1, read as the reverse complement.
TTCTGGAACCCCTGCTTAGGTCTCCCACCTTCCTAAAGTGTCAGGCCTCTGAATCTCTTTGTGGCTCTAGCCCAAACTATTAATAACTTTAGTTCTTAGGGTTTTGTGAGAAAGAATTGAAATGAAAAATATATGTTCAAATTCACTAGATTGGTTCCTTTCTTTTCCAGTTTCTTGGTCTCCTGCTCAGAAACAGAAGTATCTTGAAGAAACAAAAAACCAGTTTTTAATGTATAGCATTTCCCTCTTTCATTTCTGTTAATTTGTTCAACCTAATCAATATTCCAGGTAATGATCTTCCACATGTTAGCTGTAAGTAGGTTCTCTTGTTCTGTGCGTACAGTGCCAGATAACAGGGATCCTATTGTTATAATCTTCATGTTTCTGTTTTAGCCAAGTAATGCTTTTTAATGGCTGCATTACCTCTTCACTGATAAATCATTCTGTCTGTGCAACTATAACCCACACAGCAGCTAACAAGGGAAACACAAAGGAGAAGAGGATGATGGAAAAGAGTAAATGGAAAATTAATGTAAAACTACCGAGGAGAACAGGATTGCACAGGGAGTCCCAGAGCCTCCGTGGAAGTGGGGGTATAGTACCTATCCAGGTCACAAAAGCCCCTAGACTAGACTACAGTTAAAATATGCCCTCAAAATGAAAGAAGGACTCAGGACTTGCAGCAGAATCAGTCTCCAGGCAACTTAATGAGCACACCTGGCCTGTAATCGGCTGTCTGATTGGCTATATTGCCTGATGGGTGTATGGTGGGAAGAATGAACAGACCAGCATGTAAGCCCAGCAGCAGCTCACTAGTTGCTCAAAGCATTTGTCCAGGCTGTGATAGCCTGTGTGCTTAGCCTTGGCCCACTCCAGATAATCCAATCCTGACTCTCAGCTCTGATTCCTGACCTCTCACTTCAGCTCTGACCCTGGGCTCTGTTTCCTGACTATGACTCCCATGCTAACCACTAGGCCTGATTCCTGGTCTGACCACTAGGCCTGACTGCTCCCATCTCAGTCACGGATGAAGGAAAAAGAAACTCAGAAGGCAAAGACAGTGCCGCTGCATGGTGCCATAACAGTCAGATATTCCACCAGGGGAAAGGCCTGAGGATCTCACAAACCTGACTCACAGCTCTAAGCTGCCTCTGGGTACATAGGACTGGTTAAAGGCCCTGGACTGGAAATCAAGAGAGCTGGGCTATATTATTTATTCGAAAGCAGAATTAAGGTGTGATTTTGGGCCAACATTTAACTTTATTATCTTACAGTGGGATCCTGAATCTATATTTAAATTCCTGAGTAAGTGGCCTGATTTTCAAAAGTGTTGAGCACTCATAAGCTTCAATAGAGTCAATGGGATCTGCAGAGGTAACAAAGAGTCCTGTGGCACCTTAAAGACTAACTAAAGTATTGAAGCATAAGCTTTCGTGGGCTAATACCCACTTCGTCGGATGCAAGCAGTGGAAGTGTCCAGGGTCAGGTATAGATAAGTAGGCAAGAACCAGGTAGGAGATAACAAGGTTAGTCCAATCAGGCTGAACCAGCTTGTTATCTCAAATCAGGGAGGGTGAGGTATTCCTCTAGCAACTGAACCGGAGATGTGAACTCGGAGAGAGGAGAAGCTGTTTTTGTAATTAGCAAGCCATTCAAAATCTTTGTTCAATCCCAGATTGATTGTGTCAAATTTGCAAATGAATTGCAGCTCTGCAGTTTCTCTTTGCAGTCTGGTCTTGAAGTTTTTTTGCTGCAATATGGTGACTTAAATCTGTAATTGTGTGTCCAGGCAGATTGAAGTGTTCTCCTACAGGTTTTTGTATATTGCCATTCCTGATATCTGATTTGTGTCCATTTATCCTTTTTCGTAGGGACTGTCCAGTTTGGCTGATGTACATAGCAGAGGGGCATTGGTGGCATGTAATGGCATATATGACATTGGTTGATGTGCAGGTGAATGAACCAGTGATGGTGTGGCTGATCTGGTGAGGTCCTGTGATGGTGTTGCTGGTGTAGATATGTGGGCAGAGTTGGCATTGAGGTTTGTTGCATGGATTGGTTCCTGAGTTGGAGTTATTATGGCGCGGTGTGCTGTTGCTGGTGAGAATCTGCTTAAGGTTGGTGGGTTGTCTGTGGGCCAGGACTGGCCTGCCTCCCAAGGCCTGTGAAAGTGAGGGATTATTGTCCAGGATGGGTTGCAGATCACTGATGATGCGTTGCAGAGGTTTTAACTGAGAACTGTAGATGATGGCCAGTGGTGTTCTGTTGTTTTCTTTCTTGGGCAGAATTCTGTCAATTCTGTCAAGCAGAATTCTGTCAAAAACAAATGTAAAAGAATTTGCACAGCAAAACTTTAAGCCACAGTCTGTGCCCCGAGAGTGTAACCCTATGTGTTTCACTAGACTTATTTTCAATTGCAAAGAGGCCTTCTGTATTCAATTTCTTTCTAATAAGAACAATATAGTACACGTCAAGATCAATTGTGCTGTGTTTATTTGGAAAGACACTGTGCTGCAATCTAGGTAGCTTTTCAGTCTCTCTCCAACCAGATTTCTAAAGCTGTCTTACTTCAGAGAATATCTATATTATATTTTAGGATTACAGACCCAGAGGGCAGCATTCAATCAATAAAAAACGCCATCAAATCACTCTGGGTAAAAGCTTTTGCTGGCTTTTCTGACATCTAATTTTTTCTTATTAAATGAACAGGAATCACATACCAAATTTTAACTGGATACGTTTCCAGGAGGTGCTACTCTTCACTCATGACCAGAGTACTTCTTTGGTTTTAAAAGGCCAGTCCTCATACTGTGAAGTCCAATTCGCTCACAATAAAACTTGTGAGCTAGTTACGTGAACCAGATCCTCAATGGTGGACTCCATGTCAGTCAATGGAGAAGCACTGCTTCATGCAGCCTCCCAAAAACTTGAGAGAGCTTCAGACTGTGCACACTTAACAACCACTACAACAGGGTGACCACACAGCAAGTGTGAAAAATTGGGACAGGGGAGGGGGTTAATAGGAATCTATCTAAGAAAAAGACCCCAAAATCGGGACTGTCCCTATAAAATCGGAACATCTGGTCACATCACGAACTAGCAATTGAAGCCTCAATATGTGAAACAATGAATGACTATGAAGACTTTCCAGTGAATTACTGTAACTAATACCTGCACCCCCTGTGGTCACCTTGCATCTCTGTAGTTCTTCTCCCCTTGTGTGTGACATATATCCCTTTGGTGACACACATCAATAGGCGAGCACATCTTTGTCGGTGCCTGTTGACAAGGCCCACTAAAGTAAGTGGGAGATTTGCCACTGATTTCGATGAGGACAGGATTTCACCCTGAGACCTCTGGTTGGGACTGAGGCTCCAGAAACTCCTTACTGTTCAGCACCACTCCCCAGAGGTTGAGGAATTCTCATCTCTTTGGGGCCATGTGTGTGAAGTTACCCATTCACAATAGCTTTTATTTTTAAAAAAAGATTAGAAGATAGAAGATTATAGTGAAACAAAATGGGTTACAAAAAGGAACAAAAAAAACCCCTAATCTGAACACTTTGCAAACCCCTGAGCAGTATGCTTCCCTGAGATTAAATATATAGGGAACAGAAAAATCTTACATCTCTTCAAATCAGTCTCTTGAGACCATCTGCAAATAGGCTGGTGGAGCCTTCCCCTTCTGTGTCCCAGAGATCCTTTCCCATCTCCTCCAGACTGGCTTGTCAAGTTCCTTGATCCAAGTCAACTCTCAAGTGAAGGGGAGTTGAAGATACATCAGCATGGCCACAACACAGCGTTTGGCCATTGCAGGAGGAAATGCAAAAATTGCATGGGGATGGGGATGATTGTCCTCCTGATTCTGATAACAGCCACACTACTCAACTTCCTGGATCCAACTACAGTATTTCAATGGCTTAGCGATGCTCACCAGTCAAGGTCAATGAATTCTGAGTTGCATTTTCATCTTCTTGGCCAGGGATCTCCAAACTTTATGAGACGAGGGTCATATTAGATTTTTGAAGGGGCTTCGCCGGCCGAAGCGACTGTGAAAAAATTCAGTATAAGCAAAATCCCCCCTTTGCTCCTCCAGCCGCTGCCAGGCCCCCACCTCACCCCTCTGCTCCTCTGGCTGCTGCCACCTCCCCCCCCCCCAATCCTTTACTCCTCCGACCGCTGCCGTGAGGGTACTCACACCTCCGCACATGGGGCCGCCAGCAGCAGCTCGCGGGAGCGGGAGGCAGAGGCAGCTTCTCCACATACCTGCTCAGCCGGAGGGCCAGACAAATTGAAACCTCGGGCCGGATCCGGCCTCCGGGCCATAGTGTGGAGACCCCTGTTCTTGGCTACTGGTACCATGCCTTCACTCTGGCTGGATTCAGTTTGTATAGTGCCCTCTCAGATAGATAGAATAGATTTTCCTCATTATAAATCCCTCTTGCCCACCTTCCCTTGCTTTGAAATATAAATTACTGACAGACCCCAGGCCCTCTGTCACAATAATCATGTTGTGTGAAATTCCCCCAAAAAACAAGCTCATTAAAAAGGAGATTATGAAGAACAGAGAGAAGAAAAGGTCAGATTAAACAAAAGAAATGGTCTGCATAATAACATATCCAGTCAGACAATTTGGCCATTGAGTTAGCCAGATTCACTTAAGGTTTAGTTGCAGTTCAGTAACAGACATACCTTGTGTTTCACACACCTAATGAGTTTTGCTGTATAAAATAATTATCCAATTAATTTAGATGTGCTTGTTTACTTCTATTGAATTATCCATCTGAGAATCTCAAAGCACATTATAACCATGAATGATGTTGTTTTATTAGAAATCATTTACTTCAGGATATCAATTTAAATCTAGTAATTAAAAAAAATTGAGTTAAGCAGTTTCAGGTATTTACACCTGCCTTCAAGTCCCTTATCAATTTTTGTGGGCTTACAACCATATTTACAAATTAGCTTTTAAAGGTTTAAGATTAGCAGCTGTGTTAGTCTGTATCTGTAAAGAAAATGAGGAAGAGCTTTCTTACCCATTACTATTTAAAAAAAACAAACTCACAACCCATGTGTACAATGGGGAAAATCATTCTCACACTTAAATTGTGAGTTCCTTGGCCAGGACCCATATTTTTACAGTCTCTGTGTGTATGTACAGTACTTAACACAATGGGAGCCCCAATCCCTTATTGGATTCATAGATTCCAAGGCCAGAAGGGACCATTGTGAAAATCTCTAAGCCCTACTGCAATACAAAAAATTAATAGCACCACTTCGGACCATTGAGACTCCGTTTCACTGTGTCTTATGTATAAAATACATGATGTAAACAGGAAAAGCAGATTACAGTGAAACTTATTGCATACAGCCTCCTTGCAAACCCACAGCGTAAATAAAGTGGAGAAAAATATTTTGTGTCTGATCCTTTTCAGTTATGGTAACCTTGGTTGTTACAATGGCTGGTAAAACAATTTTCACATGACACTGACTTTTTTTTAATCAATGATCTTTACATTGCGTTTCTCTATTACATTTTAATTTCCTGCCCCCCACTCAGGCCGTCTTCTGACAGAATTATGGTTGTTCCAGTGGGGACTGGCTGAGGTGGGAGAATGAGGTAGAGTATACACTTGTAAGGGAATGTTTAACAACAGGAGTACAAGAGAGCTTGTTAACAACTGGCTATCAAAGAGTAATCTGCTACAGTAAGGACACTAGAGAAAGTTGGATGCCTTCATCTTTTTATGATTATATGAGATAACAGACCTGTGCTGCCTTGAACTTCAAGAAATAATCAGTATCAACTGAAAGTAAGAGCAAACATAGGCAGATTTCACTATTAAGGGCTCAACTGTAGTTTGCCATGAGTCCTGTTTGAACCGTCTCTGAAGCAGAATGGAAAGCAGGCTGTGATTCTGAGTCGTTTATACCTGGTGCACCATTCTCTCCCAAGCTTATTGGCATTACTATGCCAGCCAAGATGTTAAGGGGGCAGAAGCAAGGCTTCACCCACTTCCCATCTCATCCCGCACACTCACACCTTTAAAAACCTTTCAGAATCTGAGCTGAAGGAGACTGTCTTACTGAAAATCAGTGGGACTTTCCCTCCTCTTAGTTTTTAAAGATTCAGTCTTTCAATGAGGAAGCAGAAACAGTATCATGAGACTAGATATCCAATCATATGCACAAATTACACAGAGCGGATAGTCAAAGATGTGTTTGAACTGAACAGTTTGCAGACAACCCATAGGCTCAAATACGTTCTTGTGGAGTGGGCTCCAGTAAAATGTTTCCTTTTTAACTTTTTCTTATTAGGCAAGATATTCGTGGTGCTGTCCAGATTCCGGGTTGTAAGGATAGAGGATACCTATCACGCCAATGATAGCTTATCTAACAGTATAAAGATAAAAAGAAACTTTAAGACCATCCATTGTAAATTATTTTTCAAACAAATTTGGATAAAGAACAAATTCCTAGTGATCCAAGTCTGTTTGCAGGTGATTTGCAAACAAGGAAAGAAGGGCTAAATTTGTTCTATAAAATCTGTTATAAATAATTTGCCGAGTTCTGTTTGGTGCTAAGCTGATGTTTCTACTGGCTGCATGTAATGCTGGATAGGGCTTAGTGACTGTAAACAAACGTAGTGTTTAATAAGCTTTTTGAGACAGTTGGCCTCCTATGTTTTAATAAAGGCAGCAGAGTTTCCCAATAGTATGTAGGGCTCGCTGCCCACGCTGTAGTCAACCTACAGTATTAATTGCAGTGCTAATTTAGAGACTGGCTGTGTCCAAGTCTACAAGTGCTGAAGTGATTATATCACTTGTCAATGAAGTTAAGGGGAGCAGTCATATGTATGTACCCTATAGTCTGCTGCTCTGAAAACTGCTTAAACATCCTCATCAATGACTTTTTTGCATGAGATCTAAAATTTTGGAAGGTATGTATATATCCAACCCTTACCTATCTTTCCTTCTCCCTAGGTCCTCTTTCCTTTTAATCCCTCATCTGTCCTATTTATTCACTCGCTTATTTCTTTTAGTCACCTGTCTCGTTTTCATATCTTTTCTAGATCTATTTAAAGATCATTATACTTGTTGAAGACATTCGTATATACAACATACTGTATTATATTCCCCCGCCCTCCCTGTACTATTGATTGCAATCAGCTCGGTCACTGTTGCTTACTGCCCCCAAGGTTGGACTCCAAGCAGTCTGTTCTGAGCAGATGGATGCCCCTCACTTTTTGGAACTCACTCTCTCCTTGCAGCCCACAAAAGCCAGGGGTTAGAATGCAATGTAGGACACCTGTTTAATCTGGATTTTAAGTGGCACATTATTTACTGGTGCTGGGAAAGGAGGAGCAGATTGGTTTTTTGCTGGACATTAATGTTTGCTATTATTTTAATTTGTGCAGGATATGTTCAGATATATTACATGGAGGTACACTCCAATCATTCATTATTTACAGCTAGAATTGTAGGAGCACTCCATGCCTAGGTGTCCTATGTACCTTTGTCGTACACTCATAGACTTTAAGGCCAGAAGGGACCATCTAGTCTGACCTCCTGTACATTGCAGGCCACAGAACCTCACCCACCCACTCCTGTAATAGACCCATAATCTCTAGCTAAGTTACTGAACTCCTCAAATCATGTTTTAAAGACTTCAAATTACAGAGAATTGACCATTTATACTAGTTCAAACCTGCTTTCTTAAATACATATGTCTTCTCTTCCACAGAGCCAGCATCATGATGCTTGCTAAGACAAATAGATCTTCCTTTCCAAGCAACACTAGTGTATGTAAGGACATCAGTAATGCTTGGCAGGACTGAGAATTTATTGAGTTTTTAGGGGAGAGAATTTATTTCCGTTTTTATCTGCAGGGAGGAAAACTGCTTTTTTTCGTGCACTGATCAGTGGCCACAAAGATGAGCACATAAATTACAGCATGTTGCTGCAGCATGGACCCTTGTGACTTTAACCATGCTCTTGCAAACAAAGGACTGCAATCCGTCTCTGACAAATTGCCCCTCACTCTGCCAGCCCTGATCACAATTAAAGGTAAGGATTATGCAAGGGGAGCACCTTAATACTATGTTCATCCATTATCTTGAAGCCTGAGTCTCTAATCAGTATGATCACTGTGTCCATACAGTAACCTATTAAATGAAGGTAGGTAATAGATCACTCAACAAGTGAAATTTTCAGTAAGGACTTTTGTTTTCCCTTTTAGATTGCTGCAATATTAACTATATTAAGACGTCCATGGGTAGCTATCTCCTTAGACTGGAGTTCAAATCCATTGACAGGAAATGTTAGTTTAAATCATTCTAGCCAAACAGATTTCACAACAGGATTTATAAAGGAATTAATACTTAAAATCCAAAGACAGCCTGTATGTTGGACCAACACCTCTTGATTTTTGGCAAAGCGAATGGCATGTTTATATAATGACCACAAAAAGCCAAAACATCAATCAATTTTGGAATACCATTTGAAAAAAAGGTGATACCTAATTGCCACTTTAGATGCCTATGTCCAAAATTTACAACCTCAATCTCAGCTTCCACCTAATCCTGTAGGCACCTAAAGCCCTTAGGCACCTAAGACTCCACTAGTAAAGTCCCCTTGGCATCTACATTTCTGTTGGTGGACATATATTCCGCTGCCTTAGTCTTGAAATACGTAAGTCATTGGGCCAGAGAAAAAGTGGGTGAATGTATTGCCTGGTTATTAGGGAAGTTAGCTGGGATGTTAAAGACTCAAATTCAACACCTGGTTCCACCGATTACACTGATTTATACACAGCAGAAGACGTTCAGTAAGAGAGTTTGAGACACAGCCTGGGGTTAGTGCACTTACCTGAGAAGTAGCAGACTTATTTCAAATCCCTGCTCCACATCAGGCAGAGGGGAAATTTGAACCCAGGTCTTCCTACATTCTGGGTGAGTGCCATGTGGAAACAGGTGGCGGCAGCAGCAGCTCATTCATTTGTTTTTGCAAAGTGAGGCTGAAGTGCCTAACACCGGGAGAACTTTATAGCTGCAATTCCCGATCACAGGCTTCCTTCAGACCCAGACTTAGGCACTTAACTTTCTTTGAGGGGTGGGGCTTAGGACCACCTGTTTCCTTGGCATTTCTTATTGGCTAATTTAGATAGCTCCCTGCTCAGCTTGTAGGCTTTTGTGGACCTCATTCTTAGGTGCTAAATTCTCCCTATGCCTTCTACAGGCCACCGAACTTGGGACTATGGATTCCCCAAGGCAGCAGGGTGACTAAACATTAGGCTTTGCAATGCTGATTTTAAGTCCCCTTTCAGATCTATCCTTTAGGAACCCAAGTCCTTTTAACTTTGATTGTAAGCTTTTTGGACCAGGAGCAATGTACTATTCATTTGTGCTGGCGGGTATCTAGCACACTTTTTGGTGCTGAGAAATTATATTCAAAATAATAATTAGCAATGATTCATGTTTCAGTACTAAACAATTACATTTGCTATGGAAATACTATCCAGTTAAAAGAATTGGTTTCTACTCAGACAAAGTCTGAATTGCTCTGTCTTTTTTGGAACCACATCCAAGAAGCACTACCCACTGTAAAGGTTACTCAGCAGGGTAGACTGCATTTTTATTCCAAATGAATATAATGAGATAGAGCAAGAAAAATGGCGAAGTCAGACACAGTGTGCCGTTTGTCACTGCCTACATGGGATTAAGCAGGCAATCTTCTGATGAAAGACTGATATTACTGGATTATTTATGAGGGATATTTGATATCTGGAGTAATACTCTTGATAAAAAATGCAGACCATGGTTGTTATACAAGGATGTCTAGTAAGTGAACCAAGGAATTATTTGTTTTTCAATTTTGCTATTTATAAAATCTCTACTATAATTTAGATCAATTAGCTTCAAGGGAGTTTTAACTAAGAAAGGGCTGCAGAATAACAAAGTAAAAAGCACACAACAGAACTAAACCACTCCAGAGGAAGGATTAGGAATCCCTCCTGGATGTCACCAGTGTACACTTTACTTGGGGAGCAAATAAATGGGAAATTCACACAGTGCTGTACACCAATATGGGGTCCACCATATTCTCCCTCCCTCCCTCCCCACAATGCACAGCTCCTGTTCCCCGGACCAGTGTTTAGAAGGCAAAGACAGGGCCTTTCTCACTCCCCACTCCATTTGGATGCACTGCACCCTAGTGAATAGTCAGAGGGCAGTTCCTATGCAATTGCACCTCGGCCTGGTCCACAGACACGGGTTATTTTTGGTCACAATCAGTGCATTCTCCCAAATGTCAATCCAAACTATAAAGTCATATTTGTCTGAGGGATTTTCTTTTTGACTGAATTTCATGCTAATGGAAAATGTTGGCTCAACAGCCCTGGAGACCAATGTCCTCTGCTTCCCTGAGAACAGACACATTAGTAGGGCAATGCATTTACCACTTATTCCTCAGCCCTGACCTCAGGGCCTGCTTTAGGCATAAGTAGTGCACTAGCAATGCCTTTAGGTTCATTCAATAGATACAACTTTCAGGAACTATTTTCATCTCCCCTTTGAGAGAATACTTATTAATATAACCCTCCAACTCTGTTCATAGATTTTAAGGCTAAAGGGACCATTAACCATTTCACCAGTAATTTCTCCATCTAGTTCAATAAATTGTGATTGAACTAGAACATGTGTTTTAGAAAGACATTCAATTGTGGTTTAATAACTCCAGTGATGGAGAATGTACCATATCTTTTGCTAATCTCTTTCAATGGTAAATTACCATCACTATTAAACATTTGTGTTCTATTTCCTGCATGAATTTTGCTGACTTCAACTTCCAGCTATTAGATCTTATCTGCACGTTTTGCATAAAATGATATATAAAAAAGAGGGCCAGCAGAATTTTATATTAGTTCTTAGAGATTTGTGGCTGCAAGTTTCTTACTTTTTTATGTCTGATGAGCTGATCACATACAACTTGATGTTAGTTCATGGTCGTTTCCATCATTAACAGATTCTTTGTTTATTAAACTCTATTGACTGGGAATGGAAAGCTGAAGTACATCACCTTGGTTCCAGTTCTCCTTGGTACTCTAATTGCCATCTATATTGAGTATGCAGCAAGAGTAATGTTTGCTCCTGATCAAGGACTTCACTGGGCCAGGAGTATCAGGATGACATATTTTCACTGCAGACAACCACTGTCCACATGTTAACTATGGTATTGATCCATTACTAGATGGAAATGGCAGGATTATCATTAATAAGGCAGAAAATGCAGAAGTGTTCAATAAATATTTATATTCTGTAAATGGGGGGAACAGACGATACAGTCTAATCATATGGTAATGAGAACACTTTTTCCATTCCACTATTATCTCTGAAGGATGTTAAACAGAAGCTACTAAAATTAGGCACTTTTAAATCAGCATGTTCAGATAACTTGCATCCAAGAGTTTTAAAAGAGATGGCTGAAGAGCTCACAAAACTAGTAATGTTGATTTTCAATAAGTCCTGGGAAGGTTCCAGAAGACTGGAACAAAGCTAGTGTTATGTCAATTTTTAAATAAGGATAAATGAGATGACAAAGGTAATTATAGACCTCTTAGATTGACATAGATCCTGGGCAAGATAATGGAGCTGGTAATATGGGACTCAATAAACAGAATTAAAGGAGGGCAATGTAATTAATACAAATCAATATGGGCTTGTGTAAAATAGATCCCATCAAACTAACAATATTTTTAATGGGATTACAAGTTTGATTGATAAATGTAGTAGCGCTTATGTAATATACTTAGACTTCATTCAGGCATTTGACTTGGTACCACATGACATTTTGATAAAAAAAACTAGAATATAAAATTAACATGGCACACATTAAATTGATTAAAAACTGGCTAGGTGATAGGTCTCAAAAAATAACTGTAAATGGGGAATCATCACTGAGTGGATGATATTTCCAGTAGAGTCCCCCAGGGACTGGTTTTTGGCCCTACACTATTTTACCATTTTTATCAATGACTGGAAGAAAACATAAAATAATCTCTGATCAAGTTTGCAGGTGGCACAAAAATAAGGCCATACAGTGACGAGTTGGGGACTTTATCCTGGAAAGTAGTAACTCTGAAAAAGAATAGGGAATCATGGTGGATAATCAGCTTAACATGAGCCCCCAGTGTGATAATGTGGCCAAAAGAGCTAACACAATTCTTAGATGCATAAACAGGTGTCACGGTACTGAAATAGTTTGGTACCGTGTAGATCAATGGGTGCACGAAATATTATGGGAAGGGGGTCATAACAGGTGTCTTATGTATGTATCTATTCCATATGTGTGTATCTACTCCATATGTGTGTATCTATTTTGTAACTAAAGTTAAAGCTGCAAGCTGTACTTCAAGCTTGGCTCCTGTGAAGGCTCAGACAGGCTGGGGCTGCCTGATGGCCCATTAAGGGACATCAACCACACAATGGATTTTGTATATGCCTGTCCACACCCAAGCTGCTCTAGGAATGTCACTGCCTGGTCAGAAACTGAATCCTGGAGAAGTCTGGTAATTGGACCTTGTGACTGTGAGCCTCCATTTTGCAACCGGACTCTGCAGAAGAAGGAGGAGGGGTCTTGGCCCAGAAGAAAAAGTCTATAAAGCCTGGAAGAACATTCCCCATTTTGTCTTTCACCTCCAGTCTTCAGCCTGCTTTGTTTCCAGCTTTGGATGGAACTTTGCTACTCTGGGAACTCTGGACAATGGTACTGACCCATCCCCCAAATGGGATGCATCCAAAGACTTTGATTTGAACCTGCAGTTTATTCTACCTTTGCTGCAAGCCTAAGCTAAGAGATGTGCCATTACTGCGTGTAATTGATTTCTTTTAACCATTCTTAACCCTCACCTATATCTTTTTCCTTTTATAATAAACCTTTAGATTTTAGATTCTAGAGGATTGGCTACAGCGTGATTTGTGGTAAGATCTGATTTGTATATTGACCTGGGTCTGGGGCCTGATTCTTTGGAATTGGGGAGAACCGTTTTCTTTATTTGGGGGATTGGTTTTCATAACCATTGGTCCCCAGGACAGGTGGCTGCTGGTGGTGATACTGGGAATCTGGAGTGTCTTAAGGGGATTGCTTGTGTGACTTGTGGTTAGCCAGTGGGGTGAGACCAAAATCTTTTCTGTTTAGCTGGTTGGGTTTGCCTTAGTGTGGAAAAACCCCAGCTTTGGGCTGTAATTGCCCTTTTGGAAGTAATCTGTCCTGACCAGACACTCACAGTTGGATCCCACCGGGAACAGCACCGTCACAACAGGGGAATTTAGAGTAGGAGTAGAAAGGTTATTTTACCTCTATATTTGGCACTGGTGCAACCGCTGTTGAAATACGGTGTCCAGTTCTGGTGCCCATAATTCAAGAAGAATGTTGACAAATTGGAGAGGGGTTAAGGTGAACGGGGGGTTGGATGGTGCATGGGAGTCCCAGGGGACCTGTCAGGGGGCAGGGGTGTGGCTAGGGGTCAGGGCAGTCAAGGAGCAGTGGGGTTTGATAGGGTGGTAGGGTCCTGGGGGGTGATTAGGGGGTCTCGGGGAGGTGATTAGGAGTAGGGGGTCTCTGGGGGAGATAGTCAGGGGACAAAGAGCGCTTAATGCCATGAATTTCTACAATACAATATATATTTGTGATCAGCAGTGACCTAGGCGAGAACAATTTTCAAGGATACTCCACATCACAGAGACTTATCCTCAGATTCCCATTCAACTGGCTTGTAGGCAAGCATGTGAGCACAGAGGAGAGCAGCTTGGGCTTCTAATCTGCCACCTTGAAAGTTGGCATCTCTCAGCTTTCCCTCCATCAAGTGGACATAGGGCCTGCACGTGCTCCTTTTGAAGTCAATGATCAAACTCCCAGTGACTTCACAGAGTGCAGGATTGGACCCTTAGTTTGAAATAATTTTTACTGAGTGCTTTATATGTGATGCCCTATGTGCTGGCAAGGAAATGCCTTTTACCCAGCAGCTAAATACTGAAAATCACTGAAGTGAAAACAATATTTCCATTAAGTCATCCTTATCAAACAAGACAAACATGACTACATTTTATCACAGTTATGCCAAGGGACAAAAATTACACATACACACTTGCTCTCTCTAAATAAAGCTATATTTAGTTTAACAGGGTTTTTTCTATCCTATTCAAACTGACTTTATTTTATTTTTGCTGCACCTTACCTTATCTAATATGATCCGATAATAGGGTGTACAGATGCTCCAATTTTATAGGGATAGTCCCGATATTTGAAGCTTTATTTTATATAGGTGCCGATTACCCCCGCATTTCTGTTGCAATTTTTCACACTTGCTATCTGGTCACCCTCTCCTGCACAAGATTATATTATAGATTAAAATACAAATATTTCCCCGTGAAATTTATTTTTGGGTGACTGTGTATGCTATATATTTATACCATGATAAGAGTCATCCTACATTCCTGACTCATATCAGCCTTAACACTCCAAATATTTAGAGTTGAATGTATAGTGCAAAAAAATTATTTGCAAATATTTGAACCGTGTTAATGCTCCTTTTATGTTAGAGGATTGGGCCAAAAGAAATCTGATGAGATTCAACAAGGACAAGTGCAGAGTCTTAGGACGGAACAATCCCATGCACTGCTAGAGACTAGGGATCGAATGCCTAGGCAGCAGTTCTGCAGAAAAGCTCCTAGGAGTTTCAGTGACTAGAAGCTGGATATGAGTCAACATCAGAGGGGTAGCCGTGTTAGTCTGGATCTGCAAAAGCGACAAAGAGTCTTGTAGCACCTTATAGACTAACAGATTTTAGGGATCATGAACTTTCGTGGGCTAAAACCCACTTCATCAGATGAATGTTGTGGAAATCTTCAGAGGCAGGTATAAATATGTAGGCAAGAAAGCAAGGTAAATTCAACTGGGGGGGGGGGGCACACTTCCAGTGTGCCCTTGTCACCAAGAAGGCTAAAAGCATTTTGGGCTGTATAAGTAGGAGCATTGCCAGCAGATTGAGAGACGTGATCATTCCCCACTATGTGGCACTGGTGAGGCCTCATCTGGAGTACTGTGTCCAGTTTTGGGGCCCACACTACAAGGATATGGAAAAATTCAAAGGGTCCAGCAGAGGGCAACAAAAATGATCATGTGCTCCAGCCACCTAAGTTATGAGGAGAGGCTGAAGGAACTGGGATTGTTTAGTCTGCAGAAGAGAAGACTGAGGGGGGGATTTGATAGCTGCTTTCAACTACCTGAAAGAGGGTTCCAAAGAGGATGGATCTACACTGTTCTCAGTGGTACCAGATGACAGAACAAGGAGTAATGGTCTCAAATTAGAGAGGGGGAGGTTTAGGTTGGATATTAGGAAAAACTTTTCACTAGGAAGGTGGTGAAGCATTGGAATGGGTTACCTAGGGAGGTGGTGGAATCTCCTTCCTTAGAGATTTTGAGGTCAGGCTTGACAAAGCTCTGGCTGGGATGATTTAGTTGGGGATTGGTCCTGCTTTGAGCAAGGGGTTGGAATAGATGACCTCCTGAGGTCCTTTCCAACCCTTATATTCTATGGTGAGTGGAACTGGAGAAACAGGTTCAGGTTTTAGGAAAGATGTAGTTTGGTGAGATACCAAGGGGCTCAGTATTCAGCAATGTAAGCAGCGGTCAAGCTGCTATCTCTCAGGTGATCCCCAGCAAGTAACACTGTCCACTCTGCATTTTTTATAAAGATCTGTTTTCTACAACTTTGCCTCCTTGTCACGTCATTCACTGCTAAGAACTCCCGCTCCCTTTCCATGGGGCCCTGCCCTCCCCTCAACAGGGGTAAGACCCGCCCAGTCACATGATGATTTTGTTTTAGGGTGGAGCACTGTGTCTGCAATCATGAATCACACATGAATTAGGCCCTACTACCAGAGTGATATAAACAGACAGTGCTGTAGCCAGGGACCTCTGAAACATTTTGGATCCTGCTGCTACTGAACATAGGGTTGCCAGCTTTCTAATCGCACAAACCCGAACACCCTAGCCCTGCCCCTTCCCCTAGCCCCCCTCCCTTGGTGGCTTGCTCTCCCCTACTCTGCTGGGGCAGGGGGCTGGGTGCGGGCTTAGGCTGGGGGTATAGGCTCTGGGGTGGGGTCAGGGGTGAGGAGGTTGGGGCACTGCAGGGGGCTCAGAGTCTGGGGGGGTGCTCAGGGCTGGGTCAGGGGTTTGGGCATAGACTTACCTCAGGCAGCTCCCGTGTCCGTAGGGCTAAGGCAGGCTCCCTGCTTGTCCTGGCACCGCACCCTGGATGCAGCCTGCTGGTCTGGTTCCCAGGCAGGGAGGTCTGGAGGCATAGCGCGCTGCTCTCGCCCACAGGCACTGCCCCCCGGCTCCCACTGGCCGTGGTTCCCAGCGGAACACCACTCTAGAAGCAGGACCTACTGGTCTCTTCCAGGACGCAGCTCAGTGCCAGGACAAGCCTGCCTTAGACCCGCAACGTCACTGACTGGACTTTTAACGGCTCGCTCAGCGGTTCTGACTGGAGCCGCCAGAGTCCCTTTTGACCAGGCCTTCTGGTTGAAAACCCTAACTGAACAGTTGAAGGGAGAAAGCAGTCTGCTCCCTGGAAATCCTGTGGGCTTAGCGTTCCTGCTCTGTGACAGCTGGAGACAGGAGAAGTGGTTATCAAGAGGCTATGAGTAGAAGCTGGGTCAATTGGTTGCCCAAGTGCTGCAGGACACTGGACAACAAAGAAGTCACAAAAAAGTTAAGGGGCTATTTCCTGGGTGGAGGGACTGGTTTGCAGAAGGAGTGGTAGACCAGACTGGAACATACATTCCAATTTTCCTGCCTCACTGAACCTGGGTGGATTGTAATGGTTTGTAATGGGCTGGTTTGGGTTTTTAACATGAATGGTTTGCCCAGCTCTGTTTGCAAAGAGAATCTAATTGTTCTAATAAATAAGGTGATAGCAAAACCAGAGATAACCATGGGATATTAAGCTCAGACTAAGTAACTGATTTAAGAAAAGAGGATTGAAGGGAAGCTGAAACAGGTTGCTAAGCAATAGTAATAGGTGGGGAGAAAAAAAGAGATTAAGCTGAAATTCACATAATTTACTTGCTACTCTTTACAAGCAGGGGTGATGCACCCTTTCTTTTTAGGCATGGGACTGAGAGTCTTTATAACAACATAAAGTCTGCCACCGACTCTGTGTGACCTTGGATTTAGACCAAATTTTTTAAAGGTGGCCATTAATTCAGTAGTGAGAGTCCTGTGGCACCTTAAAGACTAATTCAGTGTGCTTTAATATTTCAACACCTACTTGCGGCACCTTAGGTCTAAGTTACTGAAAACTGAAAATCAAAATCATTGAGGTTTGTGTGTGTCCCATAGACCAGTTTTATATGAATACAGTTCCATGGGTAATTTGATTTAAACTCGGTATTCTTCAGTGACTCATAATACTGTTTTGCACAGCTGCTTGTTATTCCAAGGTATTTAAGGATTTTCTGTGGTATCAGTACACAGCATTTTGTTCTACAAGAGCCAAGCCTTAATAAAAAATAAAATAAAAATTCTGCAGTCTCTGGACATTCTAATTAAGGGTATTAGGTAATTCTACTTCTGATTGAAAATTGGATATGCAGCAACATTGCAACTAAAGATAAGACAAATTGGTTTTAATTTAATCTGATGGTTATTGGTTTTATACTATTCCTGCCAGGGGTGGTTTGGAATTGGGTCACATTTTATCTCAACTTCCGAAGACTGGAGGTAGTTTTCAGAAAATTCTATCCTTATTTTGGCTAATCTTTAAAGCTCAGATGTTTGATAAATATAGTATGAAAACCGCAATAGATAGTGCATGGGAGCCAAAGATAAAGAATTCTTGGTCAAGGAGATTTGGCTGTGGAATAAACTTCCAGAGAAGATAGACTAAACCAGAATCTGACCATGCTTAGGACTCCTTTCTTGACTCTCCTCTTTGATAAATAATTTCTGTGAACTGGAGTATTTGAGGTGTTCAGATACTAGGGTGATATCCCCATTTAGGGATACGCATAAAATGAAAAACAAATAAAATGCTCTGCCTCCTCTCAAACTTCCTGATATCCTCTAACTAAGAAAGGGAAAAGAAAATTACAAAAGTCACTAAGTGCTCTCTATTGAAATCTAATTTATCTGGTAAATTCTTGCACACTATGCTGTTGGGCACTAT
Source organism: Sternotherus odoratus (assembly GCA_032164245.1). NCBI lineage: Eukaryota > Metazoa > Chordata > Testudines > Kinosternidae > Sternotherus > Sternotherus odoratus. The sequence goes on along the minus strand of JAVMKO010000003.1, from coordinate 22,905,814 downwards.
AGAAAATCCTAATAGATATTCCCCCAAGAGTTATTCACAAAATACAGTTATACAAGAAACCATCAAAAAGGATAGGTATGGGTGTTTTTCTTACCACAATCTTTCCTTAAGACTTAGGCTAGGAATTATTAAACAGGATGATGTATTCATACTATGTGAGGCTGATGAAGTACTTTCCAGTCCATTAGTAAGTACAGCTGTTAAGCAACATCTACAAGGGATGAATAGTTTTAAACAAACTGGCCTGGAGAACTTGCACTCAAGAGTCCAAAAAGAGTTGGCTGAGATATATGGCTCACTAAAGTTAATTTTTAAAAACATCTTGGGAGATGGGGGAAATTCTAGATGATTGAAAGAGTGCTAATGTTGTGCCAATATTAAAAAGAGGCAAACAGGATGACCCAAGTAATTATATTCTAGTTAACCTGACATCAGTTCCAGGCAACATAATGGAAAGACTGATGCAAGAGTAAATTAATTATAGAATTAAAGGACTGAAATATAACTGGCACAGTCAACATCGTTTATCGAAAACAGGTCTTATCAAACAAACCTGATTTCATTCTTTGAGGAGATTATAAATTTGGGTAGATAAAGGTAACTGAATCAAAGGAGTTATACTTCGATTTTTGTAAGACATTTTACTTTGTACCACCAATATTCTAATTTTAAAAATGACCACTGTACATTATCAATAAAGCACATGTTAAATTGATTAAGAACTGGCTGACAGATCTCATAGAGTAGTTATCAAAGATCATTGAATGGGAGTGTTTCAAGGAGTGGTATTATGGTAGAAGCTATTCAACATTTTCATCAGAGATATGGAGCTAAGTATAAAGTCACTGCTGACAAAATTTGCAGATAACACAGAGACTGGTGGAATGAAAAATAATGAGGACACGGCAGTCATACAGAGTGATCTGGATCGCTTGGAAAGCAGGGCTCTTTCAAACAAAAAATGTTTTAACATAGCCAAATGCAAGGTCACATATCTAGGAACAAACAGAAGCCATACCTACAGAGTGGGGGACTGTACTGAGGAAAGCAGTGACTCTGAAAAGCATTTAGGGATCACAGTGGACAAACAACTCAACAAGAGCTCTCTATGTGATGCTGTGGTAAAAAAGAACAATGCAATCCTTGGATGTATAAACGGGTGTAATGAGCAGGAGCTCATTACACCCGTTTATACATTTTACCTCTGCATAAGGCATTGCTGTGACTGATACTAGACTATTGTGTATAATTTTGGTGTGCACATTTTTAAAAGGTTGTTGAAAAACTGGATAAGGTGCAGAAAAGAGCTCCCCATATTATTCAAGGACTGGAGAAAATACCTTACAGAGAGAGACTTAAAGAGCTCAGTCTATTTACCTCATAAAAGAGAAGACTAAGAAATTACTTAATAATTGTGTACAAGTACCTTCAGTGGAAGAAAATAAAGGATACTAGAGAGCTCTTTAGTCTAGCAGAGAAACGTATGACAAGAATCAATAGCTGGAAGCTGAAGCAGACAAACTCAGATAAAGAAATAAGACACACATGTCAATAGTGAGGATGGTCCACTAGAGCAAATTACCAAGGGAAGTGATGGTTTCTCCATCTCTTGATGTCTTTATGGAAGATATAATTTAGCCAAATACAAGTTATTGGGCTCGATGCAGGGGTAGCTGGATAAAATTTAAGGTCCTGTGATAAACAGGAGATGAGACTAGATGATCACATCTAGTAAATCTATTAGAATTAGCAGAGGTAACAGAGTCCTGTGACACCTTAAAGACTAAAGTATTGAAGCATAAGCTTTCGTGGGCTAATATGCACTTCGTCGGATGCAAGCAGTGGAAGTTGCTTCGTGTGTGTAAATACAGATTCGTGTGTGCTAAATTGCTAAGTTGCGTGTGTGCTAAATTGCTAAAATTCGTGTGTGCTAAATTGCTAAGTTGCTTTGTGTGTGTAAATACAGATTTAGGAGCCTAACATTAGGCACTTGGGTTTGAAAATGTTGGCTGAGGCTGGTTATAACTCTGTATGAGCCTTCGTCTTTTTATGCTTTTCCACATCAACCCTGAACTTCACATATTTGAAATCTGGATCCCAGCTTCATGTTTGTGTGTTTTCTTGGCTCTGAGGAAATATGCTTCTTGAAGATCAGAAGTAACAATTTTTCACCCTACAGTGTTTGAGGGTACCCAGTACCCCACTTTTAAGAGTTTAGCCTTCTTATAGAATCACAGGGTAAGAAGGGACTGAAAGGGTCATGTATGCACTTAATAGTCATTCTCTCAAGCTCACATTTCTCCAGCTTATTTATCAGAACGTCATGTGCAACTGTGTCAAAAGCCTGGATGAAGTCCAAGTATATTATGTCCTCCGCATTTCCCCATCCATCACCCTGTCAAAGATGGAAATCAAGCTGGTTTGACATGATTTATTCTTGGTAAATCCATGCTGGCTGCTAGTGAATACCTCTTCATCCTTCAGGTGGAACCTATGCTCACTGGGAACCTAGTTATAGACTCATTGCTGAGTTGACTCTCTCAGATGTGGAATGTGTCATCAAGAGCAGAATAAGAGGTCATGTTGGAACTTGGGACAGGAGCCATATGAATGGCAGCCAGTCAACATCACCTCCTTATGTGTTCCAAACCTGAGTGCAGTGGTAGGTTCCCTAGCCTTCCCAAAGCTCATCTCCCAAATTTGAGGAACTCTGTTTAGAAAGCAACAATTTTTGTCAAAATGTTTTATTTCAGATTACATCATCAAATTTCCACCATTCCATGTCTTGGCTGAGGAACCAGGGCAATTCTGCTGCACATGGGAGCCAACAGCTGTCTAAGGTGCTGTCCTCCCCTTGCTGAGGACAAACTTGTCTTCACAGAAGCTCCCTATACACCAGCATGCAGGGGGTAAGTGAGGGAAAGGTGAAGTCCTAGGATAATCTGAGTTCAGAAAGACCCACTCCCCAATGAGAGTAGTTGAAAGAGTCTAAGGCCAAAAGGAACCATTGTGATCATCTACTCGGACCTTCTGTATTACACGAGCCATAGAAATTCACTTAAATTATTCCTAGAGCAGATCTTTTAGAAAAACAGCCAATCTTGATTTAAAAGTTGTCAGTGATGGAGAGTCCAACACAACCCTTAGTAAATTGTTCAGTGGTTAATTACTTTCACTGTTAAAAATTTATGTCTTATTTCCAGTCTGAATTTGTCTGGCTTCAGCTTCCAGCCACTGGATGCAGCCTGACTTCTCTCTCATGACATATTGATTGAGAACTTTAAGAACAGAAAAACGAAGTGAAATAAAATTAGCCTGAACTCTTGAAAGCAGCTTTGAGAAGTCAAAATATATCAAAAAGTTAGATAAACTGTGATTTGTTAGTCTCTCTTTAAAAAAAAAAAGTCATCTTACTGAAAATCAATTCACAAAACTGGCTATTTGGTTTGTATCGACAATACTAGATTTAGTCTTCAAAATATATACTGCAAAAGAGCACATTTTAAAATAATCAGTTTAAGATTCATTTGAAGATGGTGGAAAACGTATCCTATGCAGAAATTCCTATGATAGATTTACCCAGATCTATCATATTTCAAATCTGAGGAGTTTGGGTTCCTCTTATAAACCTGGAGTAAATTAGAAATTAAGCCAGATGTTAACATCCCAGCCAGATCACATTTAAAATCAATACATACCTATAGAGAGGATAATTGGGCCTACATATAGTCTGAGGAAGAATTTGATTAAGTAGAAAGGCAGTCATACCTCTTGTAATACTCCACTTGATCTAGTCTATCAGAGTGTCTCCACACTAAAACTCCTGCTAGGACTACAGCTGATCGAAGTAGTATTCATCTTCCAAGTTTCAAGAACAAGCTTTTCTCATAAAATTACAGCATAATTTTGGCATCATTAGCAATGACAATGGATGTTCCCAGTCCTGAGTCTGCTCAGTTTAAGATTAGCAGCTGTGTTAGTCTTTATCCGTAAACAAAACAAAGAATACTTGTGGCACCTTAGAGACTAACCAATTTATTTCAGCATAAGCTTTTGTGGGCTATAGAGACAGACCATTCCTCACTTACAGACAATCCCCCAACCTGAAACAAATACTCACCAGCAACCACACACCACATAACAAAAACACTAACCCAGGAACCTATCCTTGTAACAAAGCCAGATGCCAACTCTGTCCACATAACCATTCAACTGGCACCATCATAGGACCTAATCACATCAGCCAGACCATCAGAGCTCATTCACCTGCACATCGACCAATGTGCTATATGCCATCATGTGCCAACAATGCCCTTGGCAATGTACATTGGCCAAACCAGACAGTTTCTACGCAAAAGAATAAATGGACACAAATCTGACATCAGGAATCATAACATAGCAAGTGTTGAAGATAAATTGCATTTCCTGAGTTAATTTATCTTCAACACTTGCTATCTCGTGCAGACACAGAAATCCATTTCAAAAGGGTTTTTTTTCTCCTGCTGATAATGGCCCATCCAGATTTAACAGCCTCTTAGAATTGATATGCTAATGTACAACTTTTTTTCCCTTCTTTCTGTGTGTATAAATGCATCTTACTTCTGTTCCATTCTATGCATCTGATGAGTGGGCTATAGTCCACGAAAGCTTATGCTGAAATAAACTGGTTAGTCTCTACGGTGTGTAGGAGATCTGCTTGTTGCCCACTCCAAAAACAGGCAGGAGACTGCTTTGTGGCTCCAACAGTGTCCTTTTATTTATAGTGCAACCCCCCACCACCTTCTATGTACAGCTCTAACGGTTCTCAGGGAGAACAGGCCACAGCTCAGGAAGACAACTCCCTTCTTCCTGGCTCACAGGGATCCAGAGTCTGAATACTCCTCCCTATCCTGCTTCCCTAGCCTCCTTTTTTTTTTCCTTTCTTTTTTTTTTTCTTCCTCTCTCTCTCTCTCTCCCCACCACTTCCTCCCTGCCAGGCTTTTATATCCTCTGGGGAGGCTACCAGGTGTAACCCATTTGGCCCTAATTAGCCCAGGGCTGCACTCTGCTAGGGAAGCTGCTAGCAGAGGCTTTTGCTTTCTTAAAGGGGCAGCAGGGCTGGCTCAGTCCCTCCTGGCCAGCACCCTGCCACAGGTGCTACAAGTATTCCCAACTTATATTTGTCTTTGTTGAATTTCATTTTGTTGTCTATACACAGGTTCTCCTACTTATCAAGATCCCTCTGAATTTTGGTTCTATCCTCCAAAGTGTTGGCAAACCCTTCACCCCACTCTGAGCTTTGTAACAATAATTCAACCCAGCAGAAATACACATGTAGACAACTTAAAGGGAATGTTTCCAAATTATTATTATGCCATGATTTTAAAAAACTTGATAGTGTAGATCCCCTGGGAGGGTGCATAGCTTACAGCCAACACTGCCACCTGATTAAACACTGTGGAGGGGCCAGCTTGCTCCTTCCTGTGTTCAAGTCCATAAACAGCTCACAGATCTTTTTGCTGGTAAAACACCTCATGCAGTTTATTTATAATTTTAGTTTCCATTATCCTTCATTCCTTTGTGGATTGAAAATTTGACAGTACTCCTCAGTGGACAGACCCCTGATCCAGGAGGCTGCCCTCTCTACCTGGTAATTTCTGGCCTGCTCTGCACTCAGAGCCATATAGACCACTAAGGTTTCCCCCAACAGAGACAAGACAGTCTTAGGGCCCAGACTCCCCTAGCCCAACCCACACCCATAAGTATCCTTTCAAAGGACTGAACAGAGACACTGGATTTATGGTTTATTACAACAATCTGTAATCAATTAGCTTCCCCCACACACTTTTTTTAATCCTCTGACTGCAGAGGTGTTCATGGGCTACTCTCACTTGAATGGTCCCCGAATATATGCCAACTATTTATGCTAAACAATCTGTTCTATGTTGTATTTAGCTCTGACCCTCAGAGGACCTTTCCCAGACCTAACAATCAGCCCTGTCTTGTCTCTCATACTAACAGAAGTGGGTCCAATAAAAGATATCACCTCACCCACTTTGTCTCTCTAATAATATCCTGGGACTGACACAACTACGACTACACTGCAGACAAGTTTAATCCTGTCCGTTCTAGTGGACCATAAACCCATGGACTGCAGAACCAAATTTATAGGAGAGGCTTTTGTAAACTTCATTTCCCAGGTCTTAGTGGCAGAAATTCTGGTGAATTTTCATAATTATTTTTTATCAGCACAGAACACCACAACAATTCCCTCTAGGTTAGTCTAATATCTACAGATACTAAGATCTTTCCTATTAAAGCAATTTCCACATAGTTATAATTTTGTTCTACTTGCCGAGTAAAATTTAATTTGTGCAAACTTCCTTGCCATGGGGTTTGCAGAGCTTGCTTATTAAAATTTATCTTCAACTTGGGAAAATGTTGCTGGTAACGGGATATTTTACTTTGTGCATTAAAAAAATAATCAAAAGAATAGCCTAAAAATAAGAAACGGGTTCCAAAAATAAGGGATGATGGACAGTTTAGGAAAGTTTGCAAACACACTGATCTGAGGTAAATGAGAACAAAGTGCCTTGACTTGTCTCCATTGATAAAATATTTAGATTGGGCTTCTTTGCTTCTTTGCTGTGATCTCCTAAGTTGTGGGGGGTCTTAATTAAAGCAGCCTACAGAATCACTACACTAGCATCCATTGCTATACAGATATAAATAACTTAAACCACAGAACATTTCAAATAGTTCTAAACATGGAAAATGATACTTTGGGGGTTTATGGGCCTTAACTGGTTCTAAGTCAGATTTTTCATCCTGATCATTATTTATCAACAATCAGGAACGTATGACAGATTCTCCTCCCCTCATTAGTAACAAGCCTTGTTAATAGTCTATCAGTTTTACATGCTGATGGTTATTACTTGTTAGCTGCTGATCACATGCTCTGAACAAGTCCAACAGGGTGAGATTCACCCCCTGTGCAGAAGATCTATGCACAATTTACATCCCAGTTATGAAAAAGAGTGAGGGGGTGATAGCATCTCAATAGGAGAGGAAGATATGATTTTGATGTAAGGTGCTAATCATTGCCAGCATCTTTGCAGACCTGGTGAAAGCCTGCAGGTGTAACAGAGAGTCCTGTGGCACCTTAAAGACTAACTAAAGTATCAAAGCATAAGCTTTCGTGGGCTAATACCCACTTCGTGGGATGCAAGCAGTGGAACAATTAAGCTCCTTTGTTTAGTGAGACTGCTGGAAACAATAGAGGCTACTGCCTGGGGCACTGGGCCACATGGCAAGGCCTCAGAAGAGCTGAGCAGAGTGGGTTGAGGGTTTAGGAGGCTGGGTTTTGCAAGCTGTGTGTGTGAGAGAGAAGGGAAAAATCAGGAAAGCTGTTGTGAGTGTGACCCTGAGAGGAAGCAGAGGGCGGGAGCTTCCTGGGCATGGAACTCACTGGAAAGGCAGACTCGGAGATTTCTAAAACAACCAACATAGGCAGAATATCAGTGCTTACACGAGACTCCATCACCTCTCTTCCCAACTTGCTCACAGGATGGGGTTTCTGAAGAGTCTGTGGAACTCCTTACCTGAGGAGGCTGTGAAAGCTAGGACTATAACAGGGTTTAAAAGAGAGCTGGATAAATTCATGGAGGCTAAGTCCATAAATGGCTATTAGCCGGGATGGGTAATGAATGGTGTCCCTAGCCTCTGTCTGTCAGAGGGGGGTGATGGATGGCAGGAGAGAGATCGCTCGATCATACCTGTTAGGTTCACTCACTCCGGGGCACCTGGCATTGGCCACTGTCGGTAGACAGGATGCTGGGCTAGATGGACCTTTGGTCTGACCCAGTATGGCCGTTCTTATGTTCTTATGTTATGTTCTTATGTTCTTAAGAGCAAGGACTGCACCAAACAAACCCCCACCTGAGATCTGGGTAGGCACAGTCAGTGTTGAGGTAGGGTGGTCGGTCTTGCCCTGCTCAGTTGAATATGTGAAGAGTACCATCTAGTCCAATGCCAGAGGGGAGTGAGCCCTATAAGAGACACTGTAGCAGGGTCAGGATCTTGCTTTGCTTAAAAAATTACATAACAGCTTGTCTAAGAATTAAATTCTTGATTACCTCTGTCAGCCGCTCGTTGCAATTATCTTCCAAACTGCCTTCCCAGATAGGTGGCTTTCCTCTCACATGTGTGAAGTCTGGAGCCTAACACTCCATGTTTCAAGTGAGGAAGGTCACAGTGCTACCTTCGTACAGAGGTATCTGAAGATAAGCAAATTTTGACCACAGCTGATTGAAGGATGCATCTTGCAGAATTGTTTCCCATGTGGCTCTCAGACATGGCCGTAGCCTGGAATTGGTACACCCAATATCAGGAGGTGAGCTGGCTTACCATTAAAGTTCCTGCCTTTCTGTTCCAATGCAACCTGATGCCCTTTGGGAATTAATTTAGGGATGTTATACATAGACAAAAATCTAACTTTTTAAAAAAAAATACACAAAGACTGAAGTAAACAGGCGGCAGATTCTTACTTGGTATAAATTGGTGTAGCTCTTAATAGTTCCTAATTACTCCAATGAGTTGCTCTTCTGGGGAGATGGTTTACTCTATGTCCAGCAGCTGAAGAGATATTTTCTAGCTAGTTATATCACTTTGCTTCACCCCTCTTTCTCCTTTCCCATGTAGCCAATACCCTTAGGATGGGCATGAACAGGATGTCCCAAACCATGAAGAGACACAAAGGCAAATTCACTGGAAATAGAGCAGGAAAGCAAGCACAATTGTGCTTCATTTCTGCCAGCAAGCAACACTGCATACCCCTAAGGAAATTCAAAGAACCAGGAATCTGAAGGGCAAATAGATTGTAATTCTGATCATCTTGACCAAGTGAGACAGAAGGAAGCAAAGTTTTCCAGACAGGTCTCTAAGGATGCAGACCAAATTGCCTAACATCAATAAGTAGGGCAAAAACATACCCACATCTCAAGTTTTAATAAACAGAGAGCTGAGAAGAGTACTTGGGCAGGTAGGTCTGAGCATTAGCTTAGATCAAGGTTGATACATTACAGGAAGTAAGACAAGTGTCTGACATATGGTTTAACAGAGAAAGACTGCAAGCTTATTAAAAATCTTTCTGATCATAGGAACATTAAATACACGATGCCAAAAATGTCAAACCTGAACAGATGCCTAAAATTAGGCTCCTAAATCAAAGCAGCTTGATTTTCAGAGGTGCTGAGAGCATCCTCATCTCCCTCCTACATTCAGTGGGAATTATGCATGCTCAGCCTCTGGGAATGGGGCCAGTGATCAGGTGGCCAAATGGGGATTTAGATGCCTATATCTAGACACTCAAATTTCAAATCTTTTGGCTAGATTTTTAAGTATGAGATGAAATATAGGCAATGGAATATACTTTGCATTCCCTGAAACCCACTGTAATATTATGTCCCAACATTCACAGAATGTTATCTGGTAGACCCAGTGATGATTTTTTTTCAGCCTTCTCTCTAGTTATTTCTTGGATTTCTTCATATACCATACAAAGTGAAAATAACGAGAAGTCCCAAGGACTCCTCGTTGTTTTTGCTGATACAGACTAGCAATGCTACCACTATGAAACATATAAAGTGGCAATTCTTCCAACCAGAAAATGCCTGAGTAACATTTTCAAAGTAATACAGGTTGTCCATTTTTGAAGGAGATTCCTGCATAGAGCAGCAGAATACTTATACATCTGAGTTTTTCCCCTGATATTTAGCAAACAGTGCCTGAACTAGTGTATCATACAGGAGAACAGTCTATTTTTCTACTTATATAAAAAATCATGAAATACCCATTTTTCAGAAAATGGAACTTTTCCTCAAATGTTCTGTGTAAACCATTCATTCCATTGTCAGCTGGCATTTATTATTTAGTATTCTCTTAGAGACTGCAAAAAATGCAGTGTTGAAGCAACTTAATATGGTTTAAACTTTAGGTTACATGAGTTTAATTAAAATATTTAATTAATACTAAATTAATTCCTAAAAAAAACAACCATAGAATTGAGAAAGGCAAATTATGATAGTAAAAAGTTTCAAGGGGAGCATTTGATTTCCAAAAGTTTTCATTAGCTCTAATGCGTTCTCATGCCACTCCTTCCAATAAACCTTTTGGCAATAACTCTTATCACTGTTAATAATTATGGAAGCACTTAGCGAACCCACCTGAAATCAAAGGCCATAGTTTACAGGGTACAAACATAGTGAGAGACTGCCCACAAACCTGTACTGCCAACAGGCACTTACAATATAAAAAGCCAAGGCCGATAATGGGTGGAAGAAAGGAAAAGAGATTATCCCCATAAAATCATAGAATCACAGAACTGTAGGCCCAAAAGGGACCTCAAGGGGTCATCTAGTCCAACCTACTTATGGTAAGGCAGAACTTAGACCATCCCTGAAAAATATTTATCTAACCTATTCTTAAAAACATCCAATGATGGGGATTCCACCTCCTCTCTTGGTAGCCTATTTCAGTACATAATTATCCTTAGTGGTTAGAAAGCTTTTCCTGTTATCTAACCTAAATATCTTTTGCTGCAGATTAAGCTGACTACTGCAGTAGCCATGAAGAACAATTGATTACAGTAAACCCTCGATTTAACGGACCCCGATTGAACGGACTTCGGATGCAACGGACAAAATTTCCGATGCATCCGAAATCCGTTATTGGGGCTGCCGGCTCCCGCCCCAGGGAGCCGGCAGGGTTGACAGCTCCCGCCCGGCTCCCCGCAGCGGGGACCCCTGCGGGAGCTGTCAAACCCCCCCGCCCCCCCGCCCGGCTCCCCGCAACGGGGAGCCGGGCGGGGGGGCGTTTGAGAGCCTCCGCTCGGCTCCCCGCAGCGGGGAGCCGGGTGGGGGGGGCGTTTGAGAGCTCCCGCCCGGCTCCCCCTAGCGGGAAGCCGGGCGGGGGGTTTGACAGCTCACGCCGGGCTTCCCGCTGGGGGGAGCCAAGCGGGAGCTGTCAACCCCCCCGCCCGGCTCCTCGCAGCGGGGAGACGGACGGACGGGGGGTTTTGAGCCGGGCAGGAGCTGTCTGCCCGGCTCCCCGCAGAGGGGAGCCGGGCGGGCGGGCTGACAGCTCCTGCCCGGCTCCCGGCAGCGGAGGGCTGGGCGGAAGCTGTCAACCCCCCCCCTCCCCGCAGCAGGGAGCCGGGCGGGGGGGGGGGGGTTGACAGTTCCCGCCTGGCTCCCCGCAGCGGGGAGCCGGGCGGGGGGGTTGACAGTGCCCGCCGGGTTCCCCACTGCCGGGAGCCGGGCGGGGGAGTTGACAGCTCCCGCCCGGCTCCCCGCTGCGGGGGGGGGGGGGGGTTGACAGTTCCCGCCTGGCTCCCCGCAGCGGGAGCCGGGCGGGTGGGCTGACAGTTCCCGCCCGGCTCCCCGCAGAGGGGAGCCGGCCGGCCGGTTTGACAGCTCCTGCATGGCTCCCCGCAGCGGAGAGCCGGGCGGGAGCTGTCAAACCCCCCCGGCTCCCCGCAGTGGGGAGCCGGGCGGGGAGGGGGGGGGTTTGACAGCTCCCGCCGGGCTCCCCGCTGCGGGGACCCCGGCGGGGGGTTGACAGTGAGCTGGGCGGGCGGGCTGAAAGTTCCCGACGGGCTCCCCGCTGCGGGGAGCCCGGCGGGGGGTTGAAAGTTCCCGACGGGCTCCCCGCTGCGGGGAGCCGGGCGGGCGGGCTGAAAGTTCCCGCCGGGCTCCCCGCTGCGGGGAGCCGGGCGAGTTGACAGCTCCCGCCGGGCTCCCCGCTGCGGGGAGCCGGGCGGGGGGGGTTGACAGTTCCCGCCTGGCTCCCCGCAGCGGGAGCTGGGCGGGCGGGCTGACAGTTTCCGCCGGGCTCCCCGCAGCGGGGAGCCAGGCGGGAGCTCTCAGCCCACCCGCCTGGCTCCCCGTTGCGGGGAGCCAGGCAGGTGGGGGGGGGGTTGACAGCTCCTAAAACCTCTATATAAGGGACTAATTCGGGTGAGGGGGTGTCCGTTAAAGCCAAAAGTCCTGTTATTTAATGATTTTTGAAAATTATTAAATAACGGACTTTTGGCTTTAACGGACACCCCCTCGCCCCAATTAGTCCGTTAAATCGAGGTTTCACTGTACTGTCCTCTTTATAGCAGTCCTGAACATACTTGATGACGGTCATCAGGTTTCCCTCTCAGTCTTCTTTCTTATGACTAAACATGCCCAGGGTTTTTTAACCTTTCCTTATAAGTCCGGTTTTCTGGTTTGTGCTGATTCACTACTTGGCTGTGACTCACTATATAGTGCTCCTTGATCTTTTGTCCTTCTGAATGACCGCACCTTCTCCCCCACCTTATGTATTTGGATGGATCTGCACTAGTGGATGTACACATGTCCATGTACATGGTTTAGCCAGAATCCACCTATTACTAATCAACTTGTGTGCGCTCTTCCTGATAACTAGCTGATACTTTTCCTGCTCTTCAGTGCATATGCTCCTGCTCAGGGTCTACTCCTATACACTAGCTCTCATGCATAATTGCTGATGTAATTTGTGTCCCTCTGCACATGTCATAAGAAGATACGGGGCAAAGCCAGTGGCCTTCCCTTCTACAAAACTCCTAGAGAATGTAATAAGCATCTCTATTCATTCAATAGGGTTCTAACAAAATTACTCTAAAAACAATAGAATTTAAAAGTGAATTGTATCTTTTTAACCACTTTTATACCATCCTGTGGGGTGCTATCGCTGGGATATCACTCTCTACTGATCTTTTATAAGGTAGTTAAAAAAAATCTATAGAAATGCTACTTTCTGTTAAATTCTACAGGACCTTTCCCAAAAGGATTGTATGTTGAGGAGTCAGAAGAATCACAGCTATCAAACATCTGGGTTTTGTTTCCTGAGGTGTGCCACTGGGCAGGGAACAGAACTGTAGCAGCCATACAGATTTAACTGAACTACTTCACTCATGTAGCTGGGACCATACCTAAAGCTGCATAGGAAGCTAGGGCTATAAAACACAGCTGGGTCTGTTCACCATGCCTGCCTGCATGGCAGACAGTGAAGCCCTAGGTCAGCATTCTGCCTGGTTGATGGACAGGTGCACGGGGATAAGGAGAAGATGCTCCCTGTACTCTCTCTCCTATTCACTCCGGCCCTCCTGTGCAAGGCAAACCACATTTCAAACCTCTGACAACTCTGGATTCGGCACCCTACACTACTGCAAGGAGCTATGCTTATCTACACTATTTTTGGTGTACAATCCATGGCAATAGCACTTCCCCCAAACCACAGGTTTTCAGCACAGGTGTTCAGTTCTTTTTTGGTGATGGTCTCCTGCTTCAGAGCTCCCATACTGATCAGAATGATATAGGAAGCGCTTCAGAGACTTCCAACCCATGAAGAAATGAGCCAGCTTTCACCAAAGCCCTGGATTTCAAACACAGCCTAGGAAAAGTGGATGGTTGGTGCCTCACATCTGATTTTGTGCATTTGGAGCACAACACAAATGCAATAACAAACAACAAGAAATAAACACTATTCTATTAGTTTCTCACTATATAGATGTAAGCAGTGTCAGAATGAGTTCCACCCTGACATCTGGTGGGGAATTGTGGGAATTGTGGTGAGCTGTGGAAAATAACTTCAGCTGATGTTATTTGCATAGACACACCCACTGCACCTAGTCTGAGCTCACAGCAGCCCAAATGCTCACTTCGGCTGCTGTGGGATCCCCAGGTTCTCTGTTATTGGGGCAGGAATGATAAACTGTTGCTAACCTAATTACGTGAATGAGGGACTGGGACATGTACTTGGCCTTTGTCATAATGGAGGGACTCACCATCATCTAGGTAGCACTCACTGGCCAAGGGGCAGGGCTGAAAACCCTTAAGAGCTGAGATCCCTTAAGAGCTGAAATCATGGAGTACTGTGTTAAGTAGGGGGGCCTGAAATTGTATTGCTGAGCAGTGGATGGAGTGAACCTCCTTGGCCACTCATGTGTCTAGAAACCACAGGGACCTTGCAGCCTCTTCCTGGGAGCTGCAGGAAGCACCGCCAGGACCCTCCATCCCAAACCCCCTACCACACCGCAACCCCTACCCCATCCCAGTGAAAGTGAGTGAGAGTGGGGGGTGAAGCGAGCAGGGCTGGGGCCTCAGAGAAGGGGCAGAGCCTCAAGGAAAGGGGAGAGGTGTTCACTTTTGTGCGATTAGAAAGTTGGCAACCCTGTACACCATGGATGGGAAGAAGCTCCAGCATGTTTTAAAATAACCACATGAAATGTGCTAATAATAATTTGCACTTATACAACAGCATTCACTTGCTGCTTGAAAAAATGTGGGCCACTGTTATCTCTACTTTACAAATGCGGAAACTCAGGTACAGAAGAAACTGGCGCAAAGAAAAACTGACAGGAATAATATCTAGGCCTCTTATCTACCAGTCCCTTGCTCTAACCATCAGACAATGCTGCCCTCTGTGGATCTTCCACGATATCCCAGAAGGCAAAGTTCTCCCTACACCCAAGTCCTGGTTAATTGACCTTAAGGGAGGGAAATTTCCGTTCCAAGCCCTAGTTATAGGAACAATCAGCATAGCTTCAGGTCTACAGCAAATATAGACTGTGAAAGATTCAAACCTGAAGATCAGGCTGATATATCCCAGGCAGCCTGAAAACAATACCTTACCTATGGCCTAATATCAAGTAGACAATACAAATAGGAAGGAAGGAAACTCTCCTCAGCTCACTGGTAAGAAAGCTGCAGGAAACCTATTTCTGCTGGATGAATAAAGGCTACTAATCCCTGACTCTCTAGCTCCCAGACTAACACAGCAGAAATCCTTACTAGGCCACTGTTGTCTAATATCAAACACACAATCTCTTGTTATACTGCCACTCTCAGAGCAAAACGTGATCCACAAACAGGTGAGAGTCTATATTTGTGTGATCATCTGCAAGTTCATATTATATCACGATTCAAGGGAATTCGTGCCCCTATAGACTTCTGAATTATGTCTGTCATTATTGTCATGATCTCCTTTGCATAATCAAGCATGCACCTCAAATATCCCAGATTTTAAAAGACGTGTGTGTGCTTTCCCCTTGGGAATGCTGTCTTTGAAAACACTTTCTGGGGGAAAGGAGAGTGTCAGAAGCAGATCCATGGTGGAAATCAGTATAGCAGCATTGTTATTCAGTGATATCTTTAACAGCACCAATACGTGGATTTCAATTACAATTGAATTCTTTTAAGCTTCAGTGAATCCATAAAAGTGATGGTTTTCTTGTTAAAGCCTAGAAATTACTTGTAGAATTGGACTGTGTGGTATTTGCTAGAGTCTTATAAGGAAATCTTATTTATCGGATGGTTGCATCTTCTACTAGAGCGAGTGGCCAAAATGTTACATGCAGTAATGCCCAT
Organism: Sternotherus odoratus; assembly: GCA_032164245.1. NCBI lineage: Eukaryota > Metazoa > Chordata > Testudines > Kinosternidae > Sternotherus > Sternotherus odoratus. The sequence goes on along the minus strand of JAVMKO010000003.1, from coordinate 22,890,401 downwards.
ATGCCAAACACGGCCTTTCTGCTATAAAATACAAGATTTCACCAGTTCATGACCAAATTCAGACCTGTAACTGAGTGCAGCTGTAAAGGCTTCAGTAGAGTTGTAACTGCTTATATCAGGTCTGAACTGGGCCCACCATGTAATGCAGGGATTGGCAACCTTGACACGCGGCCCCGCAGGGTAAGCACCCTTGGCGGGCCCAGCTGGTTTGTTTACCTGTCGCGTCCACAGGTTCGGCCGATCGCAGCTCCCACTGGCCGCAGCCCCCATTGGACCAGAGTGGCGAATCGCGGCCCGTGGGAGCCACAATTGGCCGAACCTGGAGATGGGGCAGGTAAACAAATCATTTGGGCCCGCTTAGGATGCTTACTCTGTGGGGCCGCTTGCCAAGGCTGACAATCCCTGTAATAGCACCGCCTCTTTTTCTCCTTTTCTGTGTTTAAATTTATCTTCCTAGTAAATCTTAGTTCTATTTATTAAGCATTTCCACACACTCATTTCAGGGTATCATGATTTCTTCCCCTTTTATAGCATTCAAATACTGCTGCAAATCTCAATTCCTGCAGTCTAGTGAGCAGGAATTAAACCCTTAGAAAAAGCACAGATTTATTTCTTAAATGTAATATTTCAAACCCAGCCCCACAATAAATAAGCAGCACTGCAAACCTTCAGTGTAATTACACAGTGCATTTATATGAACTAGGATTTCCAGCAGATGCCATAGCAGCTCGAGGAACAAATTATGGGTGATACAATATAACACAAGTTGCCCCGGAAGGAGGCCTCATTTTCTAGGTTGTTCTGGGTTTGTTGTGAAACTAAAGAAGGAAAGATTCTGTTGTCTTGACTCACACCAAGGAGTACCATGCCCTTTGTGTAGTATCTCACTGGTTTCAGTGGGAGTATTCATGGAGTAAGGTGCTACTCAGCATGAGCAAGGTATCAGTGTCTGGACCTGAATATAATGTATTTACATATGCAAATCACACCCACATAGTGCGAGAAACTGAGATCACCAGTAACACATCTGAGGCAACCTGTCAATTCTTCTTGGGTGTAATTACACCAGGGAAGAATTTGACCCAACCTGTATAGTCATGTAATTAGGAGGCAATTGGTAATTAAAGATACAAACAAAAATTGATCATTAGATTTTGTCAACTAATTAACATCCATCTAATGAGAACTGACAGTGGCAAACAACTGAAAAAACTTGAAGTAGAGCCAGTGATTTATTTTTGGATCATTCATTTTACTGCTGAGCTTATTTTCTTCCCTTCGTGCAATAAGCACTAGCAGTAGGAAAAGGAAACAACATGGAATGGGAAGTTTTTTGAATGCCACCATATAGTTTTGGGGTTCTCAAAATAGTTTTAGTTCATGAACCTTTTATTCCTATTATTTAAACCCATTCTTTGTTCACAGGCAGCTCAATTTAAATATGTCTTTTTCTACCTAAAGGGCAATACTGCTATACTAAGGACAAAAGAACAGCCCAGAAAAGGTTGGGCACAACATTAGTATTTCTAACCATTTCTCAGTGGTTTTAGCCCTTGATAGAAATTCCATTTACTAAATCTACATTGACAGTACAATATGGTCCAAATCCTGTGCACTGTACTTAGCACAATAGAGCCCTATTAGAGTCAAGATACCTCATGCCCTGCCTCAGACAGGCAGCATAGTCTAGAAGAAAGCAAGAACCTGGCAATCAAATGCCTGAGTTTATAGCCTACTTCAGCCACTGACTCTCTGTGTAGCCTTGGGAAAGTCTTTCAACCTTTCTTGCTTCTGTTTCCCTACCTGTGGAACTGGGACCAGTAACTATCTTCCCACTGTCCCTCACAGCAGCGAGGTAAGAATCTAATTAGAGACTCGGCAGCACTCTCAAGATGCTAGGCGCTGCCTATAAAGTGCTAAGAGGCTGGGTCAAACAGCACCTCCAGTCTGTTACCCTCATATGCCATGGGCACCACACCAGAATAGAGTGCGCCTGAGCAGGCTGGGTCGAGCAACACTTCCACGCTGCCACCTTCATATGCCCCAGGTTCCACACATTCCTCTCCCCGCTTTCATGTTACAATTGTTCTGGTATAACGCAGTTGATGAGCAAACCCCACAGGATTTTTGGGCACTGCAGGGATCTTTAGCTTTGGTATGAGGAGAAGTGTGTGTGTGTGTGTGAGAGAGAGAAAGAGAGAGAGAGAGAGAGAAACCAGCTTAACCATGAACGTTATTTAGTGCCAAGTAATAACCATACAAGGGGAGCCAAACAAACAAAACGGTTATAATATTAAATCTAACTTAAATTTGATTACAAAGGTCAGGTATAGAAAACTATAACTGATCATACACAAGTCAGGTTCAGAAGGCTGTACCGAGAGAGAGAGAGAGAGAGATGGGTTTTCACCACTCTGTGAAGCTTGAATCAATCAGGTGATGGTGGTAGCTGAGGGCTTGTCTTCACTAAAGCGGGGAGGGATCGATCTTTTGGCGATCGATTTATCGTGTCTCGTCAAGACACGATAAATCGATCATCAGTGGCGCCCCCGTCGATTCCAGAACTCCAGCTCGCCAAATGGCGCAAGCTGGAGTTGACAGCGGAGCGCGCCACCGACCGCCGCCGCCGTGAGGACGGCAGGTAAGTCATCTGTAGATACGCCGAATTCTGCTACATTATTAACATCGCTGAATTTGCGTATCTACAGCCGATCTCCACCCTAGTGAAGACCAGCCCTGAAGGTCCTGAGTGCTGGAGACAGTCAGAGCCCCCAGCAGGATCAGTCAGGAGACACTGAAGTCCCAATGGAAATGATGCAGATTTTTGGATCCAGGCATCAGAGCACTTACTTGAGCCTAGGTAGGGGTTTTTGTAGGGAAAGAACAATGGTTCAAGGGCAAACAGTAGGTTTGTTTATGGGTAAACTGATGGCAAGATATTTACATATCTTGCAACTGGTGTTGCAAGATATTTACATGCCAGATATGCTAAAGAATCATATGCTTCTTCATGCTTTGGCCATTGTTCCAGAGGACATGCTTCCATGCTGATGATGCTTGTTAAAAAAAAATGTATTAATTAAATTTGTCACTGAATTCCTTGGGGGGAGGGTAGAATTGTGTTTCTCCTGCTCCATTTTACCTGCATTCTGCCATATATTTCATGTTATAGGAGTCTCGGTTGATGACCCAGCACATGTTGATTGTTTTAAGAACATTCTCACTGCAGATCTGACAAAACGCAAAGATGATACCAATGTGAAATTTCTAAAGATAGCTACAGCATTCGACCCAAGATTTAAGAATCTGAAGACCCTTCCAAGAATCTGAGATGGACAAAGTGTGGAGCATGATTTCAGAAGTCTTAAAAGAGCAACACTTTGATGCGGAAAATACAGAAGCCGAACCACCAAAAAAGAAAATCAACCTTCAGCTAACGGCATCTGACTCAGGTGATGAAAGTGAACATGCGTCAGTCTGCTCTGCCTTAGCTCGTTAGCGAGCAGATCCTGGCATCAGCATGGATGCATGTCCTCTGTAAGGGTGGTTGAAGCATCAAGGGACGTATGAATCTTGAGCACATCTGGCACACAAATATCTTGTGACGCCAGCTACAACAGTGGCATGCAAATGCCTGTTCTCACTTTCAAGTCACACTGTAAACAAAAAGCAGGCAGCATTATCTTCTGCACATGTAAAAACACTTGTTTGTCTGAGTGATTGGCTAAACAAGAAGTAGAACTGAGTGAATCTGTAGGCTCTAGAATTTTACATGGTTTTGTTTTTGAATGCAGATTTTTGTACATAATTCTACATTGTAAGTTCAACTTTCACGATAAAGAGGATGTGACACTGCACCCCATATTGTTCACAGAAATACATATACAATATGTATATGGCATAACTAAAATATGTTTTATGCAAGATGGGTCATGTGAGGTATCATTGGAAAGTTTATGATCTATTGAATGTGTTTATCCAATTCTAAGCCTGTATCATTTTTGTACCTGAAGTTAGGAATAGTGACTATGTAACAATTACAACTGTGTGCATTTGGGGAACGCCTACCAGACAGCAGGCAATCGGCCTCAATGGGTCATTATGAACAATAAGAAGATTTGGATGATACTAATCTCCCATCTTCCTCAGACTCTCCCAGGGTTGCTGCTTTAACACTACACAGGGTCAGATGATCGGGTCAACTGTTACTAGACCCCCATCATGGACTTTCACTGTTTTTCCATTAAAAGGGGGTGGGAGTCAGACTGGGAAACAAAAGAATTCCACCTTATGTGAGTTCTATTTAAGGCTGGGAAGTAAGGCAATCGGGACTTTTCTCCCTATCCAAGAAGTAAGATTGCTAAAAACACCTGAAGGAAAAAGAACTAAGCTGAGGAAAAGGCAAGGGCTGAGTCCAGGCTGAGACAGGGGTCCAGTCTGTAAAGAGAAATAACTGGAACTCGAAGCTACAGAAATGCTGCAACCTGTAAAACATATAGGGTGAGAAAATACATTTTGTAACCTGTTTCTTTAGTGAATTAAGGCTAGGTTGCATGTTTTGTTTTATTTGCTCAGTAATCTGCTTTGTTCTGTTTGCTATCCCTTATAATCACTTAAAATGTACCTTTTGTAGTTAATAAACTTATTTCTCGTATATTTTAAAACCCACTTTGTGCAATTCCTATCGAGGCAGGGGAAGCTGTGCATCTCTTTCTCCACATTGAAGGAGAGGGCAAATGTTTATGAGCTTGTGCGATGCAGATCTTTCTATACACTGCAAAACAAGATTATTTGGGGTTTATACCCCAAAGGAGGTGCGCACGTGAGTGTTGGCCATTCACCTAGCTATGTCCTCTCACACAGCTGATTTCAATCTGTGTCTGCAGCTGGGCGTGGCCTTCCCTGTGTGTGGGCTGGAGAAGGCTTGAGAGATTAGCACAGCAAGAACAGGGTAAGGAAACCCAGGCTGGCGGAAAGGATGGGCTAGTGAGACCCCAGCACATGAAGTGGCACCCCAGGTGGGGTGTTCAGCCCTGGCAGGGATTGCACTACCGTGTTTGTAGTAGGTGAATTGAAAAATACTATAGCATTGGAGTGGAAGACAATACAACATGCATAAGATTACTAGTGATTTGGCTTATTGGACTCACTATGCCTGGGGCACGCGCAAGGGGCACGCCCCCCCCCCCCCCCAGTATGCATCTCTGCCACTGTCTGCACCTTCTGCCGCAACCCTTGCTCTGTGATTCCCTCCCCCACCCCCTTTCTCCCAGGGTAGAAGTCAGGATGAGCGCAGCTGGAGATGTGCCTGGGAAAGGCACTGCAGCTAGCGCTCCTGCTGAGCACCACGGGATGGCTCCCAGAGCAGGGAAGCTGGGGTGGTGGGTAGAGTTCTGCCAGAGAGAGCCCGGGAAGCCAGCTGAGCCCCATCCTTTCCTCACCTGCAGCCTCCAGTACGTGTTTGGAGCCTGGGACAATGTGTGGGGAGGCGGCAGGGTGCTGGGGGGATGGGTGAGGTGCCCAGGAAACAGAGGGAGCCAGCAGGGTGAGGGGAAGCAGCAGGGCCCGGGGCATTGGGTGGGGAGCTGGTTTAAAGTGCCCCCCCCCCCAATTAGTTACATTTAAATCCCTGTTGCATGCCCCTGCACTGTACTGAGAGGAAGCAACTGATCCACCACAGGACTCTCGTGCCAGTGAAATCCATTCTTCACCTAAGAAGCACTGCCTGTCTCTGGCTGGAGAACTGACTCTGTACAGCTGCCATTTGCGAGGAATTAACATGACCCTGATTAAGGACACCACTTCCTACTACAGTTTCAAACAGTGCCAATCATGGCTGACTTGCACTAGAGGTCTGCACCAATGCCGCTACATTGGCAGTGGTCACGAATGGCTGGAACTGGAGCAAATCCCCACGGTAGGCAAGGTGCACGCATGCAAAAGACAACATTTAAACCACTGTTAGTCACTCCTGTAATGGGTCAAAAATCATATGAACTTAGCATTGAATCATAGAATATTAGGGTTGGAAGGGACCTCAGGAGGCCATCTAGTCCAACCCCCTGCTCAAAGCAGGACCAATCCCCAATTAAATCATCATTGCTAGGATTCTAGATTCCTGTTCAGCATATGCCTATTTTAATGCAGTTCAGGCTTAAACTCATCCCCGCTCAGCAACAGTTAAACACACGCTTGACTATAAGTCTCATTAACTTCAATGGGACTTAAGTACATTGCTGACTAGAATGGACTTTAGCACGTGCCTAAGGGCTGGTCCTCACTGGGGGGGGGAAGGGGATCGACTGCAGATACGCAACTTCAGCTACGTGAATCACGTAGCTGAAGTTTGCGTATCTGCAGCCAACTTACCGTCCGTCCTCATGGCGGCGGCAGTCGGCGGCACGCTCCCCCGTCGACTCCAGCTTGCGCCTCCCGGCAAGCTGGAGTTCCAGAGTCGACGGGGGCGCCGCGAGCAATCGATGGCTACCCGCCGATTCGGCGGGTAGTGAAGACATACCCTAAAATGCCTGTTGAATCAGGACCTCAGTGCATTTTCAGTTATTGGAGTACTAAATAATGATATTAATACTTGTCACTTACATAGCAAATTCCTTCCGAGACTTTGCAAATATTACTGAACTTAACTTCTCAACACTATGTGCAGTAAATTAGCATTAATATCCCCCATTTGACAGATGAGAAGGCTGAGACCCAGACACAGGGCAATGCTGTTAAAGAAAATTTACATAACAGACTTGATAAAGTTTGAATTCTTATGTGATCATCATTTGATAGTCATTATTAATTAGGCATTATTATTAGATAATTTTTATATTGTGTTGCTTTGGCACTGTCAAATAGGCACTCTCTGATCATGGTGTATGGAGCAGTGCATCCTTAAATCCTGGATTGAAATATTCCTTATTCCAAACTCTGGTATTCTAATTTGCATTTTGGATTTAAGACCAGAAGCCATGTGATATAAGTCTGGGGCACAAAGTTAAAATCCTATGCCCAGCCAAACAGCTGTTCTGATTACAGTATTCCAATCACATCCATGTTTATTTGCCTTGTCTCATTCTCTGCTCCTAGTTAAATGTAGCCATGAAATTCTCCTTGTGAAATGGATGACTAATTTTATTATAATAATCACTTATTTGTTATTAATATTCCTCCAAGTACAGTCATAAATTAGGACATTAATTATATTGCCTTTTTAAAATTAGCTTTATAATATGAAATCCTAAAATATGCTCCCTTGGTAACGCAACATCAACAACATATAATGGTTCTTTCAATTCTAGTGTGTAACACTAGCTTTTTAATAAAAATGAAGAACAATGCCCTGTACCATAATAGTACTGTGGGATCAGGATTTCAATTACCTTTGTGTGATGTGTGGAAGAAAAACCTTTTATAACCTTTTTCAGCTCATATGGTATATGGGAGAATAGCTCTAGGCTCTTTTTAAAAAGGGAAAGTATATGTACATGCGTTAACATTTGGACTCTAATAAGCAGGTAGAGGAGAAAAGTAACAATTTACATATTGCCAACAGATTTCAAAGAAGTTATTTCTTATTTTTAGAAATAAATTCTTTCTTCCTCCTCCCTATTATTTTGCTGACTGGAGGCAGCACTGAATATCTCTCACCATCAAAGGTCAGGAGTCCCTTAGAGGAATTTTTATCAGTGACAGAAAGGAAAGGAGAAAAAGCTTCCTGCGGAATTTTTGCTATTGAAGGAAGCTGTATAGAATTACCAAAGAGAACAGGCTTCATCTTTTATGTGATCCTTCCACTGCTCTTCTGTAGAATCCAACAGGGCTGCATAGATAGCACAGACTCTTACTGTGGATATAATTACCCTTTCAACTGGGGATTTAAATTATTAGGCTTTGATTACACTGGCACTTTATAGTGCTATAAAGCTGCCAGAAGCGCTATAACTTACTACCCATCCAGACTGGCAAGGCACGTAGAGCGCTATAAGTCCGCCGTTATACCAGTCCTGGTAATCCTCCCTTCCCAAAGGATTAACAGCTGTTGCGTATTGGGTGATATGCTTTAGCTCCAGTGTAAATGGGCAGTAACAATACTGCGCTTTGAGTGATCTCTGGAAACGCCCCCTAAGCTATTTAAGGCAATTGACCATTCTTCCCTTTTTTTTTAGAACTCAGCTGGAGGAATGTGGAAGTAGGTTTTCAGAGCTTATCTGTAACTCGGCAAATCAACAATGCAAATGTTTACCGAGTGAGAGAGTAAGAAGCAGATTAGTCGGCTCTGCATTTTAAAGACAGTGTGCTGACGTACTCTGGGCACGTCAAAAATCTGAAATGCCAAAAATCAGTGTCATTTCAAGAAGAGGCAGGAGAGTTGCAGGAATGCCTATTGTGAGAATCCTACTGGGACTTAAGGTGTGAGCAAGGTGTTGAGCTGCTCAGCAGAATCAGGATGTAGGCAGTTTTGTGTGTGGCCATCAGCAAAAACTTAGGTGCCATGGGGACTTTACCAGGGGAAATTTAGAAAATAGGGAATTTGGGCAGGCAGTAGATGAACAGAGGTTCTGAAAGTCTCACCTAAATGTTGGATTTAAGCACCTACAGTGGCAGGCAGTTGCCTAAATACTATTAGAAAGTGAGGAATACTTGTAGCACCTTAGAGACTAACTAGTTTATTTCAGCATAAGCTTTCGTGGGCTATAGCTCACTTCATTGGATGCATCCAGAACTTAAAGATGCAGATAGGCACCTAGTGGGTGTTGGAGTGCACCTATATTTCCCTTCATTGGTCCACGAAGGGCACCCACTACGGGCTCCCTACCCATTGCCTTTCTTGGATGGAGACACCCATGTCTCTCTCCCTTCTGACCAGGGTAACTCCAAGCTGAACCGTTCCCTGCCTTCATTGTGCTAGTCCCAGCAAAAGACAGACTGCGTAAGCAGGACTGCTTGCTTTCTCTTCAGAGACTAACAGCAGCGTAAGAAGCCTCAGTTACGCTACCATACAGTTCTTCTAAGCAAACATATTTCATTCTTAAGGTGAAAGCACTACAGAAAAAACACATTCAAAAACAATAAAAGTGCCTATGCACATGCTAATACGCTTACCAGAGATCACCCCTCCAACATGGACTCAGGCAGGAGCAGTCCTTCAGTGCCACCCAGGGGTCTCAAGTTCATCACCCTCTGCTCAGAACAAGAACTTAGTCTCTTCTGGGCCTCAGTAGGATGTGTCCTTCCAACCCTTCCCTAAGGAATTGGGGCCCTCTGTGGACCAGACGTCCTGTCCATTTGCTGGGTCAGGAAGAAGACCCCGAGTCAGCTTAAATGCAGATTGTTTATTCGAAAGCCCGTTCTTTGGCTTGGTCTACACTAGGAAATTAGGTTGGTATAACTACGACTCACCCTGAATGACTCACTTAAACCAATCTTATCCCTGGGGTAAGCAGTGCTAGTTGACAGGAGAATTCTGTTGATCTACCTTCCGCCTCTCACACAGGTGGATTATCTACCCCCATAGGAGACCTCCTCCCGTCAGCATAGGTAGTGTCTTCATTGAAGCACTACAGCGATGCACCTACACTGCTGTAGGATTTTAAGTGTAGATGTCTGTTGGTCCCTGGAGAATCCACACAGGGTCTCTGAACCATCCTCCTGTAACAGGTGATCAGGAGACAAAAGATGTCCGCTCCTCAGGGTGAAGCTTTAACGTTTGAGTCAGTAGGTGGTGGTTTACAATCCCCTCCTCCCCAGTACTTCCTAGGAGTTCTACTTCACGCATATTGTCCAAAAAGATCAATCGTGTCTGCTATATTGTGCAACATAATCTTTTGAAATTCACATTCCCTCTCAGAGATCGCATTAATCCTTCTTCCTACGAAAAAAGTCCCATACAATCCTACAATAGTACATAAACATTTGCATTTTCAATACAATAGATTCCAGAGGTATTACATTTAATTCTATAAGTTTTGCCCAGGATATTGTTATATCTGCCACGGTGGGATTTTTAAAAGTGTTAAAGCAGGTTAGGGGCCTAACTCCCAAATCTTTAATTAGGAGTTAGGTGTCTAACCTACTTAGACTTCTTTGGAAATCCCACTGGACATCTAGTTGCATCTTTAGGCACCTAAATATTTTTGAAACTTAGGCCTTAATGCGTAAATTACGGGGTGAGGTTCTACGTTTTGCAGATCAGACAAGATTATCATAATGGTCCCTTCTGACCGTAACATCCATGAATCTATGAAACCTTGGCTGTATTTCTGACATTGGTTCCCACTTCATCTCTGTGATTCATCTAAAATGGAGACAATATTGGCCTATCTCCCAGGGCTGTTATGCGGCCACATCTAGTAATGTGCAAAAAGAACTTTAAGAGCCTCTGAAAGAAAGCACAATGAACAAAGTATTATGTGAAAAAAGCTTCTAAAGAAGCGAGGAGGGTTCTTCCGCCAAAGATGGTGGAGCATGCAGTATTATGCATGTGTGAGGGTCTCTCAGGACCCAGAAGTGTTAAGTGAGAGCTCCTCTTTCTGACTTTAGCTGGATTTAGAGGACATGAGAGACAGTGGGCCACGTTGTAACTATTTCTTATGTTCGACAATCAGCATCACAGATGATGCAGTTGGCTTGGCTGATTTCAGAGATTCCTGGTGGGGATCCGCTCTTGGTTCCTTACTGCAAATCACAAACTACTTTTTGATTGAATTCAATCAAGGAGTGGCCTGATTATTTTTGACCCTCATGTACCATGTCTCTTCAGACTGTCCTAAAGATAGAGACAGCCTTGCCGAACCACAATGTTTTGTCTAAAAGGCCAAGGAGGCAGCTGCAGTACCATCAACTGCTGGTTGCTAGCTTAATTCCGTTTAGGCATCAACATTCAGGTCTCCAGAAGATGATGCATATAATGCACGCAATGTATCATAAATATCTTTTATTATTTTAAACTGCACATCTGTGGCAGCATCCCTACCTGTTCAATTTTAGCAGGAGTTCTAATGCTTTTTAACCTCATGATAACATGAGGGCACTTCCTAGCAACAAAGAAAAAAAATTGACTTGAAAGGCACAAGTTCTCGAAGTCCTGAAGTTTGAGCATAATGATATGTCCAGCCCACAGGTTCACTAGAAATTCACGTGTTCCTGAATTGTCCAGAGAAACATTATGGAAATATTCATATTATTTGCTTTGCCTGGATAACTGAAAACTTTTTTTAAAAGGCTTCACCATTCACATTTAACCTGGCTGAATGGGTTAGGTCACAAAGCACAAGACATACTATTGGAATCACAGGAGTACTTATTCTGACTTCCTGACTGGCTAAAATAATTTCAGGAAGCTCAGATCATGTCTTTTCCAGCTGGTATCGTAGAGAATGGATAGCTGCACTTCAGCTGAACTCTCTGATTCAACTGAAAGCAAAACATTTCCCTTAGTCCTAACCCTTCCTCACTCTGACTCTGGAAAGCAATACCCTACTATTTACGGTCTGCATTACAGCTTTGGGATCTGTCGTAAATTTAGTTTATATAAGACCTGACACTAGTACCTCCAATTTTTTCAAAAGGATGCATGTTTCACTGATCTGAATTCTCCTGCTACATTAGGCAATAGTGTTTTATTCCTGGCCAAAGTCCTAGACATCACACTGCACCCGAAATTCATAAGTATCTCCCAATCTGAGTGCACGAATGCATGCTTTGGATGTGCATTAAAAAGAATATCATCCTGGCTGGGGACAGGGCAGGGATGTCTGTTTATCTGAAGAGTGGATACAGTAGCTCCCGCAGGCTGTACAGTCTTAAAGGGGACTAGACTACCATAAGGCGTTTACACAGCCTATCACAGGGAGCATGAAGTCCCTATGGTTGACCTTTTCTGAGCTGACCACTTCCCTGACACAGAGCTAAGATCCCCCCACAAAAACTGGCAAAACCCTCACATTAATGGTAATGGAGCAGAAAATATAAATCTAGCAACATCTACAAGTTCTATATTTAAATCATATAACATAGGACTTTAGTGGCGCTTCCACAAGCCAACTTTCCCTGTAAATCATTAACCTGACAAAAAGCCAAGACCCTTAATGTTCCAGAGCTTGTGTAACCAACAGATTTTTTTCAGATGGACCGTGATGTCGGTATAGAGTTAACTTTACTGTGCAATATCCAGCATATTTCCCTGTTACCTCCAGGCAAAGTTAAGACAATACCAGCTTTTTAGGTTTCAAGCCAAAAAAATGCAGGTACATATACCCCAAAATGTGGAAGTTTGGAACCAAGTTTTTGCTCATTTGAATGATGGGGCCACTTGTAAAATTCAACTTCAGATCTGTATCACAATCACCCCCAAACTCTTGGGTGGTTGCATCTGGGATTACAGCTCAGGCCCATCTCTAGAAAATAACCTTAAGCAAACAGCTCTCTTCAGAATGTGGATTTTGATTAAGTTAGTGTGAGAGCTCAGTCTGAGAGCTCCACTAATTCACCCTCTCTGAAAACACCAGGCAAAACATAATACCAAAAAACACCTACGAAAATGAAAAACTAAATAACTATCTGATTGCTGAGACTGAACTTCTGGTAGGAATCGTGGCTTTCTTCCACTGCCCTCTCAAGACACGGCACTAAATTAACTAGCTCATAAGAACATGACACGGTTTTTGTATTCATGTCGAACCTTAGAAAAAAAAACACTATTCAGTCTCCTCCGGGATGTGATCAGACTCACTCCTGCAATTTCTCTTTAGTTTTATGTTCTTTTTCTATCCTATGATTGGGACTGATTTGGGGAGTTAAGGGAAGAATTTTTATTTAACAGTCCCAGAGGGTGAAGTTTAGGTAGGCTGACTTTTCTGCCTGTGCTCGAGTGGTTTGAAGAGGTCTTGAATTATCCAAGGCTAAATCAGGACACTGAATGGGAGAACTGCACACAGGAGCTGTATCCAGTTCCCGCTGAAGTCAACAGAAAGAGTCTCCTTGACTTCAGTGGGAGCTGGAAGGGCCCAGAAAACAGTAAAAACTCACTTTAGGGGAGAATCATGTCCTCCATCTCTGCAGGTGCTGAAGGCTCCACATGCAGCAGAACCAGGTTTTCCAGTGCAGGGGACAAAGCAGAATTTTGGAGGGCTGCAAATAGGATGACCAGACAGCAAGTGTGAAAAATTGGGACGGGGGTGGGGGGGTATTAGGAACCTAAATAAGAAAAAAGATCCAAAACTTGGGACTGTCCCTATAAAATTGGAACATCTGGTCACCCTAGGTGCAAAATGGAATAGAAGCTGGAGACTCCTGTGTAAGACAGCGGCTGTACACCATGGGAATGGGGAGGTACTCTGGAAAAGGGTGAATGCAGTGTCATTGCAGAGTGGATCTTCTAATCCTTCTCCCTTGCCTGCAGACCATTATTTAAAATATATTCTGTGGTTCGATCAATAGGATATTGGTTAAAGCCTTGACTAATTCATCCATCACTCATCCAATTCCCTTACAAGTTGATTTTCAGAAGAAGAGGGAAGCTTAGAGAGTGTGGTTAATGTGGGGCAAGCACCGAGAGCCAACCAATACCCAAAGTAGATTGGGGACAAGGTGCAGACTGGTAGACTCATGAGTTGTGCTATCTCCAAAATGTGCTGCTCTTATAGACTGAAAGAATCTTAATATTCTAACTAAAACTGCCGCCAGTGCAACCAATGCATTCATTTATTTTATTTCCATTTATGTGATCTCCTTTTGTCTAGCAATGCCAAAATGTAACTGGGTGATCACAGGCCTTCTAATTTTGTTGGCCATAAACAAATCTGCTTAAAATTCAGTAGCTGATATAAATGCAACTAAAATATATATCAGACTTTTGATTGATGTAAACTATATCTACTCCAACTGTGAATCAGCATACTTAGTAGAATGTAATGGATATTAAGAATACTCCAAGATTAATAAAAAATCTGACAGATTTGTTAATTTTAACTAAAGCTGCAAGAGTAGGAAACCTGATCACTTCTTTAATTTGCATAAATACTCTGGGTTCTTCATCTCATTAATTTATATTTACTATAAATTACACACCACTTACATTCCATAATGCAATGACTGCTACTGAGCAGACATTTTGTAAACACAGTAAACCCTCGATTTAACGGACCCCGATTTAACGGACTTCGGATGCAACGGACAAAATTTCCGATGCATCAGAAATCCGTTTTGGGGGCTGCCGGCTCCCGCCCCAGGGAGCCGGCTGGGTTGACAGCTCCCGCCCGGCTCCCCGCAGCGGGGACCCCTGCGGGAGCTGTCAACCCCCCCCCCTGCCCCCCCGCCCGGCTCCCCGCAGCGGGGAGCCGGGCGCGGGGGGGCGTTTCAGAGCCCCCGCTCGGCTCCCGGCAGCGGGAAGCCGGGCGGGGGGTTTGACAGCTCCCGCTCGGCTCCCACCAGCTGGAAGCCGGGCGGGAGCTGTCAACCCCCCGCCCGGCTCCCCGCAACGGGGAGCCGGGCGGGGGGGGGGGCGTTTGAGAGCCCCCGCTCGGCTCCCCGCAGCGGGAAGCCGGGCGGGGGGGTTTGACAGCTCCCGCCGGGCTTCCCGCTGGGGGGAGCCGGGCGGGGGGGGGGGGGTTTGAGAGCCTCCGCTCGGCTCCCCGCAGCGGGAAGCCGGGCGGGGCGTTTGAGAGCCCCCGCTCGGCTCCCCGCAGCGGGAAGCCGGGCGGGGGGGTTTGACAGCTCCCGCCGGGCTTCCCGCTGGGGGGAGCCGGGCGGGAGCTGTCAACCCCCCCGCCCTGCTCCCCGGAACGGGGAGCCAGGCGGGGGGGGGGGGTTGAGAGCCTCCGCTCGGCTCCCCGCAGCGGGAAGCCGGGCGGGGGGTTTGAGAGCTCCCGCTCGGCTCCCCGCAGCGGGAAGCCGGGCGGGGGGTTTGACAGCTCCCGCCGGGCTTCCCGCTGGGGGGAGCCGGGCGGGAGCTGTCAACCCCCCCGCCCGGCTCCCCGCAGCGGGGAGCCGGGCGGGGGGAGGGGGTGGGGTGGGCTGACTCACGGCTGGCTCCATATAACGGACTAATTCGGGCGGGGGTGTCCGTTGTCCCCTGAAAGTCCGTTATTTAATGATTTAAAAAAATTATTAAATAACGGACTTTCGGTTTTAACGGACACCCCCCCGCCCGAATTAGTCCGTTATATCGAGGTTTCACTGCATTTGAAGTCCCAGCAAGGAGTCAGGACATGAAATCAATAATTAGCTGTCTTTTACCCTGATATTGATATTCTGGGAAATGTCAAGAAAGCGAGGAATACTTGTAGCACGTTAGAGACTAACCAGTTTATTTCAGCATAAGCTTTCGCTTTCTTTACGGATACAGACTAACACGGCTGCTATTCTTGAACCTGGGAAATGTAATTTACTAATCTGTAGTTGACCCAGAGGGCTGAAGCTGGGAGAATTTCAAGTAGCCCTGCATAAATGAGTCATCACAAGATACTGGGATAAAATCTGAGACTGTTGTTAGAAAGCTGGCACTAGAGATACAGCCAAGTTGCTAGTGGAAGGTCTGGCAGGAGTTTATTGCGGCTCCAATGCAAAGAAGCAACATGTTAAGATGTGCAGAGGAAGAGACTGATTTTATGAAAGCTTTCTTGTGAAGTTC
Organism: Sternotherus odoratus; assembly: GCA_032164245.1. NCBI lineage: Eukaryota > Metazoa > Chordata > Testudines > Kinosternidae > Sternotherus > Sternotherus odoratus. The sequence continues at coordinate 22,874,767 of JAVMKO010000003.1, read as the reverse complement.
TATTTTTGAGCCTAATAGTTTGAAGCATGTGTTTACAAGAGAGGGGCATGAGAATGACCTAAAGACAGCACCCACCAGGCCAATGGAAATACAGTAGAACCTCAGAATTATAAACACCAGAGTTACAAACTGGCCAGTCAACCACACCCCTCATTTGAAATTGGGAGTACTCAGTGAGGTAGCAGTAAAGACCAAAAAAAAAAAAAAAAAAAGGCAAAAAAAACAAGCAAATACTGTTCCGTGTTAAATGTAAACTACTAAAAAAATAGTAAGTTGAAAAAACATTTGACAAGGTAAGGAAACTTTTTCTGTGCTTGTTCATTTAAATTAAGATGGTTAAAAGCAACATTTTTCTTTTGCATAGTAAAAGGGTTTCAAAGCTGTATTGAGTCAATGTTCAGTTGTAAACTCTTGAAAAAAACAACTATAATGTTTTGTTTAGAGTTACAAACATTTCAGTGTTCTGAACAACCTCCATTCCCAAGGTGTGCGTAACTCAGATTCTACTATATGGCAGGTATCTCTAGTCCCAGGTAGAAACTGTTAGTTGGACATGCCCTACTTCACAAAGAAAGCCAGGCTCCTATTCTCCTGGCTATAGTAAAGGTACTGATGATTCTTAAGCGATTCAAAGGATGGTAGGGTTTAAGGATCTGTGGCTGTTTTTGCTAGTCTGACTGTGCATCTGCAACAACAAAAACCCCTCAATCTTTTGGTTTAGGAGGGTGTAAAACCGGGGTAGGCAACCTATGGCACATGTGCCAAAGGCGGCAAGCGAGCTGATTTTCAGTGGCACACTCGCCAAATGCGGCAGATAAGCTGATTTTCAGTGGCGTACTCACTTCCCGGCTCCTGGCCACCGATCTGGGGGGTTCTGAATTTTAATTTAATTTTAAAAGAAGCTTCTTAAACATTTTTAAAACCTTATTTACTTTACATACAAAAATAGTTTAGGTCTATATTATAGACTTATAGAAAAAAACCTTCTAAAAACGTTAAAATATATTATTGGCACGCAAAACCTTAAATTACAGTGAATAAATGAAGACTCAGCACACCACTTCTGAAAGGTTACCGACACCTGGTGTAAAACATGGCTGCAGTTTTAGCCATGTGATCACAAGTTCAACACTTGATTATGGGCCCAGTCTTCAATACCCTTCACCACATTTGAAGCCAACAGGACTACTCCTGTGAGTAATCAGGGCAGATATCCGAAAAAGTTTCCCTTTGTCTCAGAATGCAATTCACAGCATGTAATGTTATGCTATTTTTCAGTTTTAGAGTCATGAAGTCTTAGTCACTAATTAATTCCTATGATCTGTAGATAATGAGACAATTCTCCTTAATCAGGGAAAGGCAGTCCTCAGAGGGTTTGGATAAGCATCCATGTTCATATCATTAGATTGCACAGTTGTCTACTTGCGTCTGTAAAACTGGGCTGGAATTCTCAAGAAACAAGGCTGCTTTGAGATTTCTAGTCTTTTCCACCGTCAGTGGGGCCACAATGCTAGGGATGGTTGTAACAACTTTACAGTCTTCCCGGAGGGAGGGATGGGGCAGGAGCAATACTGGCTGTTACCCTCTTGCACAGCCAAGTAAGCGCAATGGCAGTGTAGCCCATAGGTTAAGAAAATCCCACCGAAAGATTTTTACAAAACACGCTGGACTGCACTTTAAACCTAATTTTTCCTGGAGTCTCATTTCTTCAGAAAACCAAATTCTCAGGGATCTACCCCCTACGCAGAGCCAATTTCTTTGCAGCCAGTCACTACTGTCAACTACAAAGGCAACACAACTTCTTATCAGCAATCACTTGGTGTTTCCTGGTATAATAATCCTATCGAATCTCAGATCAAGTCAACACCAAATGCAATATTATGGAAATTAAATTTTAAAGCAGACATTAAAAGCTTCCTGAAGCTGTAGGGTAATTTACTTAGCTTGACCAGTTATTCTAATACAACAATTATTTCACCCTAACTGTGGCATTTCATGGAGTGAAATCCCCGGTGGCTTCTCATTTCTGACTTGCAATTGTATGGCTGAGTGACTCTTTTGTCTCCGTACAGAATGTGCACGTATGGTAAGACACACTAGAAATCAGATGTCCTTTAACAAGTTACATCTCCAGTGACATTTGTAAAGAGTTACAAATGGGAAGGCATCATAGAACAGAACAGCATTCTCAATGGGGTAAGCATTTGTGCAATAAAAAAATTGGTGTAAGCCAGAACCATTGGAAAGCCAGAAAAAAATGCCACACTTCCCCCTTTCTTTTTCCTCAGTTTTCCGAATACAGATTCTGCAATCTGGCCAACCCCAAAGCCTGAATTGACTCTTGTTGAGGCAGTGCCTTTTTATTATATATTTGAATTACAGTAACACATCATGTCTATGCAACAATTAAACACCCACAGTCGGCTGACTTGGGCTCATGGGGCTGCAGAATTGCTATGTAGACATTTAGGCTCAGGCTGGAGTCCAAGTCTGCTGACCCAGGCCAGCCGCAGGAGTTTAATTGCTGCAGAGACATACCCTGAGATGTCCCAACCAAGATTGGTTTCAGAGTAGCAGTCGTATCAGTCTGTATCCATAAAAAAAAAACGAGGAGTACTTGTGGCACCTTAGAAACTAACAAATTTATTGCAGCATAAGTTGCCATAGGCTATAGCCCAGTTCATCAGATACATAGAATGGAACCCACAGAAATAAGATGCATATACACACAGAAAACATAAAAAGGTGTAAGTTGCCATACCAATTCTAAGAGGCTGTTTAATATAGATGAGCTATTATCAGCAGGAAAAAAAACCTTTTGCAGTGATAATCAAGATGGTCTATATCAGACAGTTGACAAGTAGGTGTGAGGATACTTAACATGGAAATAGATTCAATTAGTGAAATGACCCAGCCATTCTCAGTCTCTGTTTAACCCTAAGTTGATGGTATCCAATTTGTAAATTAATTCCAGTTCAGCAGCTTCTCCTTGGAGTCTGTTTTTGAAGTTTTTCTGTCGTAAAATTGTCACCTTAAAGTCTGTTATTGAGTAACAAGGGAGATTGAAGTGGTCTCCTACTGGTTTTTGAATGTTATGATTCCCAATGTCTGATTTATGTCCATTTATTCTTTTGCGTTGAGATTGTCCGGTTTGGCCAATGTACATAGCAGAGCGGCATTGCTGGCACATGATTGGGCACCCATTATGCTAAGCACCATACAGACAAGAGGCAGAAGAACTTAGTCTGAAAACCTAGAGAAGGAGAAAGGAGAAGTATTGCTATCCCCATGTACAGATGGTTAACTGAGGCAGAGAGAGTGACTCACCCAGGAAGTCACTGGCAGAGCCAAGAATTGAACCCAGACCTTCTAAGGACTGAACTAGGACACAACCACAAGCCCATTCTCTTGTCCATGGCTGCAGACATGTGGTTCGGTTTCCAGAAGGATGGACTTTAACCACCTCTCTCTTCTTTTCATCTCTTCTCTGTTTTGTGCTCATTGTCTATATTTCTCCTCTTTCCTTTTCTCCTGTTCTGCCTTTGTAACAAGAGCATCCTTCCTTGATCCAACTCCCCATTCTCCACACTCCTACCCCCTTTGCTTGTTCTCTCTCTTCCAAATGCTCATCTCACACCCTAGCTGCTAGTCACACAGAACTACACACAAAGTTTCCAAGTAATATTTCCTGCTCCTGTATCTCAACCGCTCTTCCTACTCTGCCCACACCGTTCTGTCTCCTGTGATCTTGGCAAGAGCCCTTTCCTCCCACTGGGTTCCTGCCAATCTCTCCTGTCTTTCCTAATGTTGCTCAGTAACCACCGCCCTTGCCCTGTTTGTGATCCACACCACTGTTTCTCCCTGGAGTTTTCCTAACACTGCCGGTCCATTCCTCTCTCTCCCTGCACATGAGAAGAGGGAAGGTGGAGACCCAGTCAGAGCAGTGCCCTCATGTGTATTAACACAGTGGGTAGTTTGGGACCAGAGCTCTCTGGTCTAGCCATGAGCTTTCAGCAAACAAATCAGAAACTCCCCTTAAACTTAAGGGAACGTGAGCGTTGTTACAGAAGTGAGAGTTAGAAAGGACCTGGTAAGTGATCTTCTCTATTCCCCTGCCACAGATACTTAGATATTTATACCCAGACATTCCAGTTCAGTTCAAGAAGAAATTCAGAGTTTCAGTGTTTTATGACGGGTTCTAGTCTTTCAGCTTCCAGTGTGAAACAAACATAGTTAGCGGCCAAAGTGAGCCGCTTAATTAGGAATGTGATTTTTCATAAGGCATTTACTTCCAAAAGAGTGACTACCCTCTCTATTTCTCTCTCTCTCTCTCTTCTCTTTGTGTCACATCTTCTAGTCAATCCTGCAGCCCCTGGGACACAGAACTCCCACTGTGAATTCCTCATGTGGACAGGAGAGTCCTGATCCATTGGCCACAACCCCACAACAAGCTCTATGCAGATCTATGGGGACTTCAGCAGGGGGTCCATTCACACAGAGCCCATTGCAGGATCATAGCTTTAAACTGCAAGCCATCTTAGATAAAGCAGCTGACCTATGATTCATTTTGCATCTGTTTTCTGGCATCAGCTCTTTGGAGCAGGTATTGTGTCTTATTCAGCATTTTGAAAGACACTGTGTATATTTATGGCATCATACAAATCATTTAACTTTTAAAAACTGATTACATTAAAAAAATATCACTAACACATCCTCATAGCAGCACATAGTTTCAAGGGATATGAAGTGGGAATAAAAGAAGACAGTGTTTAGTAGTTTGTGCTTCAATGTACATACATACAAAGCTTCAGGTTGCCCTCTGCTGGTGAACGCTTGAATGCAAACTGAAAAACAGAACTCCTACCGTAGCTATGTGACTATTTTCCCAAGCAAGACAATTTTCTCCAAAAGACTCATTATTTATGAGTAGAAAACTAATTGATTGTATGCCATTTTTTCATAAAGGTATAGAAATGAATATGAAAATGCTTCAAGAAATAAGCATTGTCTCCCTATATATTTGGTAACATAGTCACCGATTCTTTCATCTTCCCCTTTAACTGTCATTTTCTTCCCATCACAGCACAAATATCTCAACAGCTGCAAGGACAACCTCACAGGTCTCTGGGACTCAAATCTTTTTTTAAAATGGTTACTTTTTTTTCAAAAGCACATATGAGTGACTTGCATGCACGAAAACACAAGCTGCACACACCAGGAGTTGGTGCCACTCATGCACATAAAAAATGGTCATGCAATTTTTGCACACTATCACCTGGGTGTGCTAATATTAGAATTTGCATATAAATTTACATAAAAACCCTTCTTGTTAATGCAAATAAGTGAAAATTGGGTATTTGTGTGCACAAATGATAAGGCATGAAAATCTGCCCAAACTGTTTACTCCCAGAATGTTGAACACATTTTAGGTGTAGCAGATAGTACTGCCTATAGTTATGGTTCCTTGATACTTCCCAGTATAAGACCCTTTTTTCCAATTGCTTAACATTTTGTCAGACTTTAGCCATTTGGACTGAAATTTTCCATGTCAGATGACTCCATCAGGCTGTTTTTGTTTGTGTGTTTTGTTTTTTGGCACAGGGGTGTGAATTACAACTAAAACAATTCTGCTGTTTCCAAGAATGAGATTAGGGGAAAAAAACTTTTTTCACCCATGTTAAAAACAATACTTACAACCCTTTTGTTAAGAAGCTCTAACACCCTTATGCTTCAGGGCAGGGACTTAAAATTTGGAAGGGGAATTATCTGGGTGTCAGGTATGTGCCTTTTTCCACCCCTGTGAAAGTTGGCCAAGTTACAAGACTCACAAAAAAAATCACACGTGCATTAATAGATATATGCTTTAATAGAGATCTGGTTTGACAGCTAAATTCTCTAGAGATTCTGCTCATAAGCATGCTCTCAGCTTCCATGCACTGACCAGACTGTACAAATATGATCCTGTCAGAGCACCAATGGACATGATATAGAAGAGGCAAAGTCTCAATCAACCCCTTGTGACGGAGTGGGAATACTGTGTGGGTGCCTCAGTTTCCCCTATGCATTTCTTGAGTGTCTATGTGGAGGGATAAGGATATGTAGTTAATGCAAAGCAGAGAGACAGTGTAAGTACGTGGCTGACGTGCCTTGACAATTGAGGGCCTGGCCCCTCCTTCCTCTCAAGGCTGGAAGTGTTGAATAACAAAGAGGTCAGCTGTGCAAAAAATGGTATGTGATTGTGTAATTAAGGACTGTACCATAACGCATACACATAAGGAAGCCTCCTTAATTATGGCAATTCCTAACTTTTGAATACTTGACTTTGCAACCTTAATTATGTTTTTAATATACATGCATTATTAATTACAGCTGGTAAAAAAAAATCCTGAAATTAAAAAAAACTACATAAAAAGTATTTGTTAAAAATTTCCTGTATTTTTAACTGCTTCAACAGAGAAACAAAGGTTTAATATATGTGGGTGGGATGAATAACCTTTAGTATTTGTCTGAACACAAATCAGTGTTGGCATTAGCTAACAAGCATGGTTATATGGTTAATGGTATAAAATATTTTTATTTCAATGAAACTTTAAAAAATAATTCTAGGTTTAATTATAAATCCTGGCCTGCCTGAGCTCTCCGTCAGGGATGTGAGCCCTGTCCCCTCCCTCGCTGTCCGCCTCCCCAGCAGCCACTCCACTAAAAGATAAAAGATGAAACTAAAAAAATTAATATACCCAGCTACTGTACGCAAAAGGTGTTCCATTTTCCACTCAGCATTTCCCACGGTCTGAGGTCTAGAGTGCTTTGTGGACATACCAGCAAATGGACAGTATTCTGCATGACACCACTAGACACTAGTTCAATGAAGAACAAGTATTATAACCTCTGATGCTGTTTGTGAGTGTTTGTTAAGTAGATCAATAAGGACAGGTACATTTTGCCTTTTAATTTGTGTCGTTTCTTTGGCAACCAGTGCAAATAACATAGGTAAAATTATAGTCCCATCACACTCCATGTGCTGACAGTAATATATAATTGCATGCCTCTCCTACAGGAAAGCTTTCTTAGCATAAACTTATAGTGTCTTTTCTCTCACACTGTTTTAGGTGTTTCATCATTTCCACAGCTTGCAAAGCCCTGGAAAAAAAAGAAAACACTTGGCAGGTTTTGTAATTGCAGCAGTATCTTTGAAAGAATATAATAGGAGTAATTTTGTGCGTCTGGTAGCAAAAATCCTAGATTATTCACAACTAAGAGAAAGTGGGTATGTAAAGTCATGAGATGTTTCTGAATTTTTTATTTGTATTAGTCTTTTGGTCGATCATTTGATACAATCTTCATATGTCTAAAGACATATGGTTGAATGTCATGGTTTCTAAGAAACTCTTGGCCATAGTACTAAACACCAAATCCAGGTTACATTAAATTTCTCCTAGGCTAGAGGTATCCACATTGGTGTTCTCCTAGCCCAGATTTGAGCAGTTTTGCTTATGTGGCGGCTGTCGTCTTGGTCAACGCACCAGGGATTGAACTGGTGACCTCCAGAGGAAAAAGCACAAGATACTGCACCTTGAGTTAAAGTTCACTAGTTGTGGCTCACAATGGAATGTACCAACCATGCACTGGAAAGGAAGAGTTAAAGGACCACTTTGGGGCCAGGCAAATCCCCCTGCCACACCTGCAAAGCATGCATGTTGGAGGAGGCAGCCAGTGGATATGAACAGTCCTACACTCTTAGCTCCACAGAGTGAGCACTATAGAGTGTGCACCTGCCTGGGGCCTCTGGCTATTGAGATTCTAACTGACCTGCTGAGGGAAAAAGGACTCTGGACAGTAGCAAGCACTGGGATTCACCATCATTTATTGTCTTTAAATGTCTTCACTTTGCCCTTTTGTATAAGGAGGCTGGCAGGAGGCAATCCAGTGCAGCCTGATATGGGGCATCTGGACAAAGGAGACCATGAAACCAGGAGGATTGAGACTCTGAGACCTTGGGGGTAGGTGTTGCCTGGAACCCCTCAGGGCTGCTTTGTTGGACTCTTTGCCTAAAAGGGGGTGGACATAATTCATGACCTGGCCAGAGGGTTGAGTCATGGAAGAGGGCAGACCAGAGTGGCTGTCAGCCAGCGCACCAGGAAAGAAGAGAACCTACTACAACCACACCCAGCTGCAAGGGAGCATCTAAAGTGGTTGAATCCCCTTCACAAGGCTGTAACAGAATCATATCTGCCATAACTTGAGCAGAGGAGGGGGACCTGGGTCACACATTCACTAGTGGGTTACTCTTACTAGGGTATAAGAATGAGTCTTGGCAGTATTTTTCTACTGAAACATCATACCTAGTATGGGTTCCATTAATATGAATGTTGGACCATATGTTCCAAAGGCACCTGCGATGCTGTTCCCTAATTAAGAGATTAAAGAAAGGTGGCCAAAAGCAGAAAGAAGAAATCCTGGAATGAGAGAGTGAACGAATAAGGCCATGAAATCAAAAGGAAAAGATAAAGGGACTAAGATATTCAGAAAAATTATGGGTGAAAATTGATCACATCTTCAGCTTAACTTACATAGTTCAAGGCCAAAAGGAAAAACTAAACTAAAAATATATGGTAAAATTGGAGAGCTGGATGGAAAATTCAGTGACAAGCATGAGTACTTTTTCCTATGAATATTTCTACAAACAGCAAATGCTACAAGCAGTGGAACCTGAGAAAAATGCCATAATATTTTTTTTAAAAACCCACAAAGTGGTGATCAAGCAGAAAGGCATCTCTGAAAGTTAAAGGCACAACCCCAGTGGGCCCTTTGAAGCAGCAAACATTGTGCTGTTAGCTGACTGTCCGTAGGCATCCTGTCCTATGATAGCAGACTTTGTATAGGATGCATATTCAGGTACATTCTACAACCCATTCTAAGGCTTTGACGTGTATGCCCAGGATTTAATCTCTCTGAGCCCAATTCAAAGTCCACAGAAGTCAATGGAAGGACTCCCACTGGCCACATGCTGAGAAAGACCTTCCTTTCGGATATACAGAAGAAGCTGCCAACCTTGTACTTTCCCTTTGACTTCACTTATGCACCAGTGGGTCTCAGATGAAAGCACTGAATACCTCACTGGTGAGACAATGGTACCTTGAGGATCATGGATGCTTCTCTCTGGCATCTCTTCCCCTGAACCCAGTGCGCAGCTTCCGGCCAGTTTCTGCCAGGGTTAGCCTCTTTAAAAGAGGGATGTAAGACATCGAGTCCGGTGAAATACTTGGAGAATCTATCATAAAAAGAACAGATCAATCGGTTTGTTTGGGTCAAACAGCTTTTGAGTTCCCCTGCTTCACTCCAGTTGCTTCTTCTAAAAAGATGAACAGTCCTGTCTCCTTCTGGGAGCCACAGTACCGGAGAGCTCAGTTCAGTGTCAGAGGGATGATTTGGAAGAGAGTTTTCACCCCTTGGCAGCACAGCAGTCATTAGGGACCAGATTTAAGACATGAACGTTCAGCACATTCTACTTAAGCCTTTATAATAGATATCTTGCCCCATCTTCTGAAGCTGAAAAGGTCACGGAGCCATTTCCATCACACCACCGGCCCAGGGAAGCAGTTGCACGGGTGACACTTGTTACAACAAGCCTAAGGAATCGGCTGAATATCCAAACTGATTTACAACTGACCTGTGTCAAAAGTTAAAGCACGTTTGCAAGCACAGGCAGACAAAAGAAGGGATGGTCCATTCTGATCTTGGAGCTAGAAAACAAATGTGGCTGAACAGATTCTGCCCTGTGATCAGGGCTCACCACCAGAGCCATGCTGGTGGCTGCTTCGTTTATCTCCTGGCCTCCTGCCAGACTTTGCTCCCCGGGTTCCTCCTCGGCCCTCCCAGGCTCTCCACTCGCCCTCATCAGAAAGTGACTACAGAGTTTTTTCCTACAGCCCCCTTCTTCTCCAGACTTCCTCTCTCTAACCACCCAGCTCTTCTTCCAGCTGGGACTCATCTTGGATTAGGGCTGACCCACCATCTGGGTGCAGCCAGGTGGGTTAGCCTCAGGCCCACATTAAGCCTTTCACTATCTGTGTGGGTAGACAACCCTTCCCGCTCTTCTATGGGAATGTTTAGCTAAAGCATAAGCAGGATGCAATACGAATGAAGGAAACAACTGACTTTGTTCTTTCCTTTATCCTTGCTGGCCAGAATAACTTCTTATCTTCCAGTGGAAATGGGCTTCTAGGGAACTTCTACAAAGGAAGTGCCTGACTGCACAGCAAAAGCAGGGACAGGATCAGTCTTACTTACTTAGGGGTTTACTTAAAGGTAAGTATCCATAGTGACAGAGCAACACTTGCACTGTGGGGTTGTTACTGGCTGTGCCTCCAGAACAGGATGTGCTGTTGCTAAGAAAGTGGTTTCTGAAGCAGCCATAATTACATCAACACTTTCTGATTCTCTTTTCCTCACCTAGGTGATCTTTACGGGAGTTGAAGAAGTCTGGCTAGAAGCAGCCCAAAATCTGATTTGGTTGTTTTTGTTGCAGATGGAATGTGAACAAACCCCACATTAAAGGATCTGTGCGCTCAGGCATTCTTGAAGGTCAAGACACTATGGGAACATAACCAGAAAAACAACTCATTATTTTCAAGCCACAAGTCCTTCTGATCATTCATACTAAGCCATAGTAATACGAGAAAAAAAGTAAATGTTCATCACATTGAATGTGCAAAATTCCCATTAGCAAGAGGAGCATGAATTCCAGAATATTAATGACCTATTAGTTTTAACAGATTTTAAAAAACAAACCATTTATAGTTTGTGAGTGAAAAGCAACTAAAATAGTAGTAAATTACTAAAGAAAAGTTACAGATACCTTGGCAAAAAGAGCAGGCCAACAGGGTTCAAAATCAGTTATGCCAAAGCAAATATTCTTCAAACCCAGACATCAAGCAGTAATATCATGTCAGGAGGCAAAAACATCATGAAAGTAGATAAGGTCTAAACTATACAGTAAAACCTCCATTTAACGGACTAATTCGGGCGAGGGGGTGTCCGTTAAATCAAAAAGTCCGTTATTTAATTAAAAAAAAAACACGAGCTGTCAGAGCAGCAGCCCGCCCGCCACAGGGTCGGGGCGGCAGCTCCACAGCCCGCCCGCTGCCAGAACCCGGGCGGCAGCTGGGAGCCGGCAGCCAGCCCGCCCGCTGGCGGGACCCAGGCGGGAGCCGGCAGCCAGCCCGCCCGCTGGCGGGACCCAGGCGGGAGCCGGCAGCCAGCCCGCCCGCTGGCGGGACCCAGGCGGGAGCCAGCAGCCAGCCTGCCCGCTGGCGGGACCTGGGCGGGACCCGGGAGCTGGCAGCCAGCCCGCTGGTGGGACCCGGGCGGGAGCCGGCAGCCAGCCTGCCCGCTGGCGGGACCCGGGCGGGAGCCGGGAGCTGGCAGCCAGCCCGCTGGTGGGACCCGGGCGGGAGCCGGCAACCAGCCCGCCTGCTGGCGGGACCCAGGCGGGAGCCGGCAGCCAGCCCGCCCGCTGGCGGGACCTGGGCGGGACCCGGGAGCTGGCAGCCAGCCCGCTGGTGGAACCCGGGCAGGAGCCGGCAGCCAGCCCGCCTGCTGCCGGGACCGGGGTGGCAGCCGGGAGCCAGCAGACAGCCGCCAGGGAAGGGGACTGGCGCCGCAGCAGGGAGGGGTCGCGGTCTGATATGGATCAGAAATTTTGTCCGTTGCATCCGAAGTCCGTTAAATCGAGGTCCGTTAAATCGAGGTTTTACTGTACTATACTAGCCAACAAACACCTGGAGAAAGAAAAGACCTCAAGGAAATATTAAACAATGTGTAAAAATCAAAGATACACAGCACCACAACAAAACTCAAACATTAATCTCAGTGGTAACATGCATCTGTGAGAGCTGTCAATCCATTAATGTGTTAGATCAGGGGTGGGCAAACTTCTTGGCTCAAGGGCCACATTGGGATTATGAAACTGTATGGAGGGCCGTGTAGGGAGGCTGTGCAGTGCTGGGGAGAAGCCAGTGGTCATGGTACATATAGGTACCAATGACACAGGGAAAGGGAGGAGAGAGGTCCTGGAAGCCAAGTTTAGGCTGCTAAGAGATTACAGTCCATGACCTCCATGGCAGCATTCTCTGAAATGTTTCCAGTTCCACACGCAAGGCCAGTTAGGCAGGCAGAACTGCAGGGTTCAATGTATGGATGAGACACTGGTGTTAGGAGTAGTGATTTAGGTTTAGTAGGACCTGGAAAACCCTTGAGAAAAGGAAGAGCCTGGAGAGGAAGGATTGGCTCCACCTAAACCAAATGGCACCAGACTGCTGGCATGGAAAATTAAAAAGGTTGTAGAGGAGTTTTTAAATTGAGGACTAGGGAAAAGCTGGCAGGTGCGAAGGAACACATAGTTCAGACGGAGACCTCCCTTAGAGGAGGATTTATTGAAGGGTATAATCTATATCCTAATAAAAAGGAGAGGAGAGAAATTGATAAAGTACAGGTAGGAACTAAAGCGAAACAGTCAAACAAAATAGAGTCCCATTCAATTACATCACATAATGGCAAACAACTAAATATTGGCAAATCTTATAAGTGCTTGTATACAAATGCTAGAAGTCTAAATACTAGGATGGGGAACTTGAGTGGCTGGTCTTAAATGGGGATATTGACATACTAGGCATCACGGAAACTTAGTAGAAGATGCTAACCAATGGAACATGGTGATACCCGAGTACAAAATATCTAGGAATGTAGATTGTGCTGGTGAGGTGAGGGGGTGGCACTATATGCGAAAAAAACCATAGAGCCCAATATAGTAGAAGTGTCAAGGGATCAAACTGTACCATAGAATCTCTATGGATTGAAACTCCATGCTTGAATAATACGAGGAGAGCAGTGGTGGCGGTGATTGTGAAATGCTCAGGGAGATTAGTGAGGCTACAAAAATAGAAAACTCAGTAACAATGGGGGATTTCAACTAACCCTATATTGACTGGGTACATGTCCCCTCAGCTTGGGATGCAGAGATACAGCTTTTATACATCATTAAATGGGTGCTTCTTGAAACACCTAGTCCTAGAACCCACAAGGGGAGAGGCAATTCTTGATTTAAATGGAGCACTAGGTCTAATCTGAGAGGTGAATATAGTTGAACCATTCAGTAGTGGCAACCAGAATGTAATTAAATTTAACATCCTTGGAGTGGTGATGTGAGGAAGATACCAAAGAAACCCACACAATAGTATTTAACTTCAAAAAGGGGAAACTAAATTAAAACAAGGATGTTAGTTAAAAGGAAATTAAAGAGAATTGTCTAAAGAATGAAATGGCTGCAACCCACATGGAAGCTGTTTAACAACTGCATAACAGAGCCTCAAACTAAATGTATACACTAAATTCAATAAAAAATAGCAAGAGATCCAAAAATGCCATCTTGGCTAAACAACAAAGTAAAAGAGGCAGTTAGAGGCAAAAAGGCATCCTTTAAAAATAGGAAGTCAAATCCTAGAAGGAAAATAGAAGTATAAATTCTGGCAAGTCAAGTGTAAATGCATAATTATGCATGCCAAAAAAAACTGTCAGGGATGGTCTAGGTTCACTCTGTCTTGCCTCATTGCAGGAGGCTGGACTAAATGACCTCTCAAGTCAAGATCTGCTTTGGCCTAATTTTAAAGCCTGACCCAAACCCAACTAGACCATGGCCAATCTGAACTCAACCTGCTCAGGTTTCTTATCTGACCTGAATCCAGCACTTGTAGTTGGGTCCCATTGGGTTCAGGTCCTGTTGCAGGGATCTGCTCTGAAGGTCCCTCCTAGCCCCACATTTCTGTGATTCTATGGGGGAGTTACACTGGCTTATAACTCTCTACAGAAATTAATATTAATGGGAGTTCAAAACCTAATCTACCCTGCACAAAAATTTAAAAGCCCTAATGTTTCATATTTCTGCCCTGAGTGTATCAAAATTCATGAAAGTTCCCAAACTAAAAACCCATGCTCTGGGGTGGGAGGAGGAGGGCAAGCTGCAGATTTCAGTTGTAGATTTCAATTTGCACTAAATTCAGAGGCGTTTGGATCCAGGGGTTAAGTTCATGCCCATCTCCACTATTAATAACTAAAAGTTGCACAGTGTTCTTGCCAGACATGATGTTTCATTTACAGGCAACTCATAAAAAAAGGCATTACCACTTAAATGCTGAAAATCCTATTCTTTTTACTAAAACTATTAGTTTCTTGGTTTAGAGAATCCCTCATAACATAAGTTTTCTATAAGTTCTATGGTCAATGGAAACTTATTTGAACTGTAAACAGAAGCTAAGGGTTGCTATGGTGTGTTCTTTTGTTCAAAGGCTATATAGTTCATTGAGCGAACAACAATACCTACCATGGAGTTGATAAAACACAGAGCACAGGAGTAAAGCAATTGTTCTCAGCATGGCTCTGCAAAGCCCTTATTTCAAGAAACCAACGTGATATCGCTAGATCAACAGTGAATGTACGTTCGATCAGGAAGTCAGATCACTTTCATTGTAGGTGGGGTTACTTTAACCTATATTTTGTGATATCAAGATATAAAGCAGCTCTCAGAGTTTGTTTCTGTGTTTTTTACAAGCTCAAGCACCAAAAGTGATAGGCTGCCTTTAGTTAAACATTCTAAATGAATATTTACCGTATATTAGGCTAACGGGACATTTAAGAGACTCCAAAAGGAGTGTGGGCTGCTGCAGAATGGGAGTACACAGTGCCCAAGGACATGATGCAGCTTTATTTATTTATACCACTCCCCCTACACTTAAACATCAGCATTTGACACAAATGGTATATGGCAGTTGAGACTGCTATTAGCTTTGAGCTCAGTTCAGTCTGAAATCTTCACACACACACACACACACGTTTAGCTGAGTCAGTCAAGGTTTCAGGTTTCAAAATGAAACTTTTCCAAAAGAATATTGAATCCTATTAATTATGGAGTTGCTGAGGCATCTCTAAAATGAATCCATCTATCAGGCCTGGTCTACACCTAAAAATTGGATCAACCTAGCTATGTTGCTCAGGGCTATGATAAATTTCACGCCCTGAGCACTATAGTTAGGTTGACCTAAGCTCTAGTATTGACATGGCTAGGTCAATGAAAGAAGCTCTTCTCATGGATGGATCAGCTACATTGACAGAAAAACCCATTCCATCACTGTAAGAAGGGTCTCTTCCCTACAGTACTACAGCAGCAGAGCTGCAGTGCCACAGCTGTGCCAATGTAGCAGCTATGGAGTAGATATGCCCTTAATTACAAGAGAACATTATAATGTAGAGTTTTTAAATTGTGTCTGTGCTGTATCTACAAGTATTAAAAAGCTGCTGATATTTACTTGTACTAACTGATCAGAGAGAACACGTTTTACTAAATTCAGAAATACAGTAAATATAGGTAAAAGCTTCTATATGAATTCTGTTTAAAATTTTACTTTTAGTCTCAAATGTCCAGCTTTTCAGAATAGTTCTATAAGGGTGTTAGAAGGAAAGGTTGATGCTTTTATAAAATTAACAAGGAAGCCAATTTTAAGGGAAAATAGTGGTTTGGCTCACATGGGAGTAATTAACTATAATAGGAGCTACACTTGTAATAAGTCAGGCAGATAATTGAATATTTCATCTCTCATTAGAAAAAGAAGGCAATATGTGAAGCAGGAGTTCTGTTCATTTATTATTAGTAATAGAACATAATGACATATCAATTTGTTGAGTGGCCATTCCTCCAGGACAGAGATGGGATGGGTCTGAAGAGGTACCTGTTATTAATCAGTTTCATCATCTTATTTATGTAATAAATTATTCTTGGAAACAAACAAAAAATTAAGAACTTCTGAAATAGGAAAATGGAAAGACATTAGTAAGAAAATTATTTTTAAAACCAAACACTAGATTATTAGAACTGAAAATATTAAATCTAATGTCCTTTTTGCCATTTCTTGCTCATTTACTTTTTAATCTCTCATCTTGGACAATGGATATAGACTAGTTGCTTCCTCTTCTATATCTAGTCAGTCAAATTCATTTTTAGGTTATGCAGCTAGGTGTTGCAAATACATGCAGGAAAAGGTTTATTTTAATGGATTTGTTTCCATAGGGTTTTTTTTAATCGTGGGAAATTGTCTTATGTTTTGTAAAATCTTGTTTTATTTGGCTCTAAATTTTGGGCCAAAGCTGATGACATTCCGTAAGAACTACATTATATTTTAAACAGAATAATCTATATTACTAATCAAAAGAAAAATAGAGTTAATTATTCTATTGATCTAACTCATCTACTAATTTCTGCTGTATGCTTTTAAAATGTTAAATCATCTAACAACTTGCATCTGATCCGGTTATTGTCTTAATTAAGTGTCTCTGTGTACAGTTAGAGGAGGCTCAGATGTGCTTGTGTCTTTATTGAATGTGAATTATGACTAAAAAGCAAAGCAAGTAAAGAAATCTTAGAGACCTAATTCCACATGTCTCCATGCATGAATCAGCGTAATAGTCTCCAGATGACTACAAGCAGCTTTAATAAAAAATAATATTCTGGTACCATTGTCCTTATGTAGAAAAAATGGAGTTGGAATTAAGAGGTGCAATCTGCATGAAATGAGGGTTCATGATTTCAAAGGCAGACGTATGCACTCAGAAACCCCCAGACCATGTTCCTTTACTCCTAAAACTCTAACTTGTAATGTCTTCCATGACTGCAACCAAAGAAGACCTGCAAAGCAGCATCTCTTAGAGATTGAAGAGGAGGAAGAATTTCTGTCCCATTGTTCCTTTATGAGACCCAGCTTTTGAGTCATGCAAATGGACTTAGCCCTTGTCTTCACATACAGCACCGCAGTGCATCTGGTGAAGACGCTCTATACCAATGAGAGAGAGCTCTCCCGTCAGCATAATAAAACTACCTCCACAAGAGGCAGGAGAAGCTATGTTGATGGGAGAAGCTCTCCCACCGATATAGCTTTGTCTACACGAGCGCTTATGTCGGTGTAACTTATGTCACTCAGTGGGGGTGGTTTATTTACACTCCTGAGCGACATAAGTTCTCCGAATAAGAAGTTGTAGTGTAGACATAGCCTTCATCTGAATCAGATTTTAGCCCTGGAACTGCAGATAAAATATAGTATATGGTACAAGTCTAAAAAAAATTTCTTGTGTGTTGTAAATAATGTATGTAATACATCCCCTAACTGAAGCTCTGATACTGCAAACACTTATGCACAAGCTTAATTTTGCATGAGCCATTGAAGTCAATGCAGGATCAAAGCCTAAAACATTAAAATCCCCAAATGATTTTGTCACATCATGTCAGGCCAATGACCTAGTCTTCAAAGTTGCTGAGCCTTGACTCCAAAGGAAGCAGAGGGTGAATGGCATAGTTAATGGAACACAATAAACCATGGCAAAACCACAAACAAAATCTCAGACAAAACTTACCCTAGACTTAGTGATCCTTGAAACTCTAATGTTGCTGTGTGTAATCTGCACATTTCTGTAGAATAGCAAAGTTACAATGTCAAAGAAAAAATTTAACTGACAAACACAATTAACACCCTCTCATAGTAAATGAATTCTGTTAATTTAATCAAATGATCATTCCCTTGAATTAATACTCCTCCTTTTTGAGATATAACAGGAAAATGGAATCCTGACAATTCAACAAAGGCAAATCAAAGCCTAATTTTTAAACAGAGTTGGAAGAATTTGATTTTTTTAAAATCGGTAAAAGACAGTAAACATCAATTTCACTGTACACACACAAACCAATGAAAAACAATATTTCCATCAATAAAAATCTAAATGTACAGATGCAAAAAAAAAATGCTGCTTGAGAATTTCCTTGCATTTGATTTACTTTGTATATTTTGACATGTGATGTTGACAATTTGTGTTTTAGCTACTATAAAGCTTTAATTTTTTGAATCTCAGTGTCCACTGACATTAAATAATTGTCTGATCCTGCCTATTATTTCCTGCAACTGTGAAATTTTAAATAGATAAAAATTAGGGCTATTGATTAATCGCAGTTAACTCAAGCGATTAACTCAAAAAAATTAATTAAGATTAATTGCCGTGTTAAACAATAGAATACCAATTGAAATTTATTAAATACTTTTGTATGTTTTCTACATTTTCAAATATATTTATTTAAATTACAACACAGAAAACGAAGTGTACAGTGCTTACTTTATATTATTATTTTTATTACAAATATTTGCAGTGTAAAAATGATAAAAGAAATAGTATTTTTCAAATCACCTCATATAAGTACTGTAGTACAATCTCTTTATTGTGAAAGTGCAACTTACACATGTAGATTTTTTTTACATAACTGCACTCAAAAACAAAACAAATGTAAAACTTTACAGCCTACAAGTCCACTCAGTCCTACTTCTTATTCAGCCAATCGCTAAGACAAACAAGTTTGTTTACATTTATGGGAGATAATGCTGACCGCTTCTTATTTACAATGTCACCTAAACATAAGAACAGACATTAGCATGGCACTTTTGTAGTCAGCGTTGCAAGGTATTTACGTGCCAGATATGCTAAACATTCTTATGCCTCTTCATGCTTTGGCCATTATTCCAGAGGACATACTTCCGTTCTGATGTTGCTCGTTAAAAAAATAATGCATTAATTAAATTTTGACTGAATTCCTTGGGGGAGAATTATATATCCCCTGCTCTGTTTTACCTGCATTCTGCCATGCATTTCATATTACAGTAAACCCTTGATTTAACAGACCTCGATTTAACAGACTTCGGATGCAACGGACAAAATTTCTGAGCAAGTCTGATGCATCCGAAATCCATTTCTCGCGGGCTGGCTGCCGGCTCCCGGCTGCCATCCGGGTCCAGACAGTGGGCGGGCTGGCTGCCGGCTCCCAGCTGCCGCCCGGGTCCCAGCAGCGGGCGGGCTGCGGAGCTGCCGCCCCGACCCTGTGGCGGGCGGGCTGCTGCTCAGACAGATCTTTTTTTTTTTTAATTAAATAACGGACTTTTTGATTTAACGGACACCCCCTCGCCCGAATTAGTCCATTAAATGGAGGTTTTACTGTATAGCAATCTCCGATGATGACCCAGCACATGTTGTTCATTTTAAGAACACTTTCACTGCAGATTAGACAAAATGCAAAGAAGGTACCAATATAAGATTTCTAGAGATAGCTAACTGACTTGACTCAAGGTTTAAGAATCAGATGTGCCTTCCAAAATCTGAGAGGGACAAGGCGTGGAGCATGCTTTCAGAAGTCTTAAAGGAGCAACACTCCAATGCGGAAAACTACAGAACTTGAACCACCAAAAAAGAAAATCTACCTTCTGCTGATTGCATCTGACTCAGATGATGAAAGTGAACATGTCTCGGTCCACACTGCTTTGGATTGTTCTTAAGCAGAACCAGTCATTATCATGGATGCAAGTCCTCTGGAATGATGGCTGAAGCACAAAGAAAAATTTGAATGTTTAATGCATTTGGCACATAAATATCTTGTGATGCTGGCGACAACAGTGCCATGTGAACGTCTGTTCTCACTTCCAAGTGACATTGTAAACAAGAAGTGGGCAGCATTATCTCCCATAAATATAAACAAACTTGTTTGTCTGAGTGACTGGCTGTACAAGAAGTAGAACTGAATGGACTTGTAGGCTCTAAAGTTTTACATTGTTTTATTTATTAATGCAGTTATTTTTTGTACATAATTCCACATTTATAAGTTCAACTTTCTTGATATATTGCATTACAGTACTTATATGAGGTGGAATTGAAAAATACTATTTTTTTTATAGCACAAGTATTTGTAATACTTGTAATACAAATAAATATACAGTGAGCACTATATACACTCTGTTTTGTGTGGTAATTGAAATCAATATATTTAAAAATGTAGAAAACATCCACAAATATTTAAATAAATGGTATTCTATTACTGTTTAACAGTGCAATTAATTGTGATTAATTTTTTTAATTGCTTGACAGCCCTAATGAAAATGCTTAAAATCCATAATTTCATGCAACTGCGAAAATGTATACCAATAATTTTAAAAGGGCTTTAAAATAAACATTGATATTCTGTCAAAATTGTTTTAAAAATTTGACTTCTACTCTGCCTATTTTTAAATATGGAGGCCTTTTTAAGTAGCTACAATTGAAAAACTAAGAGTAGGATATTAAAGAGAATGTGAGATATTTAGGCACCTGAATCTCCATTGGGCCCCTTTGAATATCCCAACCTATGTGAACAAAGCAACACAAACAATTGATTCATGTTTCTTTGCTTGTGGCCCATGAAACCCATTTCTCTAAAAATTTGGCCCCAGAGTCACGTTTGGTGAGGTGAAACCACCACCTAGAGGAGTGAAAATGTGGGAAAAGTGGGGTTGTAGGCCATTAGTATTTAGATGATTTAAATAGTCTGTACAGCAGTTGTAGCACAATTGTTCAAATTATGACATACACTGGAGTGGCCAACCTGAGTCTGAGAAGGAGCCAGAATTTACCAATGTACATTGCCAAAGAACCACATTAATACATCATCAGCCCCCCATCAACACCCCCACCCCCAATGCCTCCCATCCACTGGCAGCCCCGCCCATCACCACCTCCCCCTTCCTCCCCACACCTCCAAATCAGCTGTTTCACAGCGTGCAGGAGGCTCGGAGGGGGAGCGAGGGCACAGCAGCTCAGGAGAGGGGGAGGGAAGGGGCAGGGCCTGTGGCAGAGTCAAGGGTTGAGCAGTGAGCACCCCCCGGCACATTTGAAAGAGGGCACATTTAGCTCCAGCCCCAGTGTTGGTGCCTATACAAGGAGCCGCATATTAACTTCAGAAAAGCCGCATGTGGCTCCGGAGCCACATGTTGGCCACCCCTGGCATACACACTGGATATGTCTGCACTTTGAGCTGGGGTTGTGATTCCCATCTCCAGGAGACATACCTGCACTAGCTCTGAGAGATCTAAGGTGCTAAAAACAGAATATACCCCAGCAGTGTGAGTAGCAGGACGAACTGGCCACTCCCAAGTACATACTCTCTGAGACGCTACATAAGTACTTGGGGCAGCTAGCCCCTCCCATTGCTTGCACTGTCACATCTACACTCTATTTTTAGTGTGCTGGCTTACTCAGAGCTAGCATGGGTATAGCTCCTTGAGCTGGGAATCCCACCCCTAGCTCCAAGTGTTGATAGCCAAGTGTAGATAGACTATTGCAGCTCACAGCCTCTCACTGACATACAGAAAAGACTAGTGATCCTTCTAGTCCAGTTTCTTGTATCTGACTGTGGCCAATGTCAGATATTCAGAAGAAGGTGTAAAATCCCTCTAATGCACCTACCTAATAGTGCAATATTGCCCCATCTAGTGATCAGCTAAGAGCCTGTGTAATTTTATCTCAGTAATGCAACTGCATTAATATTCCTATAACAATTGCCTATTGCTATTATGGAAGCTTATTAAACTGGCCTCAGCATTTCAGAGAGTCCATTCACATCTGACCAGAGCATTCTAAGGCAGAGGCCTCCTGAACCCAGATCCCCCTGGCCTGGGAGCTGGAGTACTGCCCATCATTTGCAGACAAGCTTTGAATCAGTGTCTTCAGTAAAACTATCAAAAGGTCTTTACAAAGCCATCTGTCACAAGCAGAGTCCAGGCGGATTCATTTTAAATGCTAACCAATGCTGCTGATCCAATTTTGTTTAACTGCTGCTGCCACAGGTCTTGGAATTCATGAGGGCCTCAGCTGTTTTTCTTTCATTTTTGTATAGCTGCCTGAGTATTGGCATGTGCCATGTTTCAAGATTAAGCTAAAAATAGAACATTCAAAAGACAGGAAGGAAGATTTGACACTGTTTTGACTGCTGCTTTCTTTGGGGTACAAAAAATGCCAGCTCCACTGCCAAGCACAAAAGAAGAAAAAGACACCAAAGAACCCCAAGAGATAAAGGTGAGAACTGAACTTTAGAATAGACAGGTGATCTCAGAATAGAAGAAGAAATAATCGGCCTAAGTAGGGTTTCAAAGCACAGGCTGTTACCCGCTTTATAGGTCTCAGACAAACATGGTCCAGTTTACAGGGGGGGGAGGGGGAGTGTTGTGCCCCTGATTTTAGCCATTTAAACACTTCCTGCTAACACAGTATGCCTGACCAATGTGGATCTGATCAAACCACTTTAAAATGAGAGCTGTGCTAGGTCCCTACCTAGTTTAGAAAGTGGATTATAAACATCAGTTTTAAATGATTTGGTCAGTTCATAGGAATAGCCATACTGAATCAGACCAAGGCCCATCTAAGATAGTATCTTGTCACCAACAGCAGCAAGTACCAAAGGTTCAGAGAAAGGTGTAAGAAACCCAGCAGTTATGGGATTACCTGCCTTGATTGGTAATATTCCTGGCAAGTCTACAAATACTTTAAATGGCCTTTTTGTAGTTTTCTCACCTAAAATTGTAATGATAGTTTGTGCATAGTGCTGTATACAATATAAAAGGCAAACAGGGGTTACCTGACATGCCTGATCAAGGCTACATTGCAATTCAGCAACATGCCCACAAAGAGAAGAACCCAGACTTCTTCCTATCCCCCACTCTAGAGTTGCCAACTCTGACGGATCCTACTAAAATCCCCTGAATTGCTTTCAATAGTCGCCAGGAGGTAGATGCTGATGCCAGGAGACTCCAGGCCAGTCCTGGAGAGTTTGCAACCTCACCCCATCCTTTGCTCTCACCTTCACAAAACACCACAGCAAACATGTGACAATCCTGAGACTTTAGATTAAGAATGCATATTTCATACATACACAAAAGAATAAATGGACACAAATCTGACATTAGGAATCATAACATTCAAAAACCAGTAGGAGAACACTTTAATCTCCCTGGCCATTCCACTAAAGTTTTGATGGTTTCAATTTTGAAACAGAAAAACTTCCAAAACAGACTCCAACAAGAAACTGAGGAACTGGAATTAATTTTCAAATTGGATACAATTAACCAAGGGCTAAATAGGACTTGCGAATGGTTCTCTCACTACACTAATTGATTGCATTTCCTGAGTTAATTTGCCTGGCACAGAAATCCATTTCAAAAGGTATTTTTTTCTCCTGCTGATAATGGCCCATCTACATTTAACAGCCCTCTTAGAATTGGTATGCTAATGTACAATTTTTTTTTCTTTCTTTCTCTGTGTATAAATGCATCTTACTTCTGTTCCATTCTATGCATCCAATGAAGTGAGCTATAGCCCATGAAAGCTTATGCTGAAATAAACTAGTTAGTCTCTAAGGTGCTAGAAGTATTCCTCGCTTTCTTTACGGATACAGACTAACACGGCTGCTATTCTTGAACTTATAAAAAAGAGTCTCTATACAGAAAAGAAATCCCAACACATTTAGTGAGTGCGGGGAGAGGAAAATAACACTGCATGTTACCGTAACATTCTGCGGAATATGGAAACATAAATATAAAAGAGATTTCTGAAAAACACACACATTGGGAAGAATTCCAGACCCTTAATTCTGAAACCAAATCCCCTGGGCAGAACCAGAGTGCCAAATTAGATGGAAGGAAACTGAGATATTGTCTGCCATGTGCCAATACACACAGACTTTTCTACCATGTTAACTTCATCAGAGTCCTCCCTCCCTCCCCACCTCCAAAGACAAAATTCTCTGCCGATAGATGAATATGCATTCTCTGAATTTTCCAAACCATTTCCATGAAACAATAAAGTCACAATACAGTGTTAAGGACAAGATTTATAATCCCTATCCTTCAATGAAACGCTCACCCCTGCACCTCATGGAGCCCATTACGGGATTGGGATGGGAGTTCTAGCAACAAATTTACCAACTCAAATAATTTCCACCAAAGGGAAAGCAGAAGTTGGTTCCAGATAAGAAAATATACAGTTGATATTGACTTACACAGTCTGATTTTTCTAACTATTGTCTAGTTTAAATAGTTTATTTTAAATGACATAATTTCTCCAAAATCTAATGTTATTTTAAAAAACACTGCATGTTATCCTCAGCCATCCATTCATGTTTTGCATATCTTAAACTACAACCTCCTCTCGTGGTCAAGTACATTTAACATCTAAACATCTGAGATTTTTTTCCCCACAGAAAAACATCTTAAAACATTCTGAGTGAGGAAAAAAGCAAATTATACCCATATGTAGAAAAGAATGAAATTATATGTTTTTTTTTTCAAATGAAATTTTACAGTTCATATCATCATTGTAAATCAAGATCATCATTAAAACTCTACCTGAGAGTTCTGGATGCTGCCATTATATAAACACATGTCTGCAGGACAAACTCCTAACCAGAGTTTCTGTGACTTACAGTGTCTCCTTTTAAAATGTCCATACCTAGTCCCCAACAACAAAAAAGGACTATTGGTACATTAGATCAGATTATGTGGAGACCTACATCGAGTGCCAGTAAACATCAACGTACACTAATAAAAGGAGAGCCTCACAAAACAAAAACCATCATCATTCCAGATGAGCCCCCGACTATAATAACCTTTCTGGGTAACCAGAAATGTTTAGAGGTTTGTGATAAGAGGGGAAAGTAGGGCATTATCTGCATTCCTTAGACCATTCTTTTTATTTTATAATATTAATGAAGATTTGAACATACAGCAAGGAATTTCAGCGCAATGTCCATAATGTAACCCTGAAACTCACCCTACTGTGTGTGAATGGTATGGTGGCACCCCTGCTTGATGACTTCTAGTCTCCAAGGAAAGTGGAGTAATTTAAAGCATAAAGTTCCATCTATAGCTCTTAGATCACCTTGTTTCTGAAACAGTAGGTATGTCAGAAAATCATAGTATTGTAATGTTTTCTAAAGTCCTTTTATTTTAAAGGCATGTCACAACCACCATCCCAGTGCACTGTGTCCAGTGTGAAGCAGCCTGAATGCTATGAGACATCCAGTCTCATACATAGGCCTCTACCTACCCTACCTTGGTTTAAGACCAAAATTCCCAATTTGATAAACACTCCCCCCTCTTCAGAGCTAGTGAGGTCAGAGTCAGAAAGATCTGTTTTAATCTCTAGGTGCTTGTCTGTCTCTGAGATGGACACTTAAGCCCTGATCCTGCATAAAGAATGCACTCACTTAAATGGAGCTCTGTACAGGTGCAAAGGTCCAGACCTGTGCATTCCAGTTCAGGATTGGAGCCTTAGAATGTCACCTTACACAGAGTACAAAGGCACCTGGGAGTGGGTTATAATTAGTAGGTGTTCCGGTTTAGCTACGTACCCACCTGGATGATTTTTATATCATTTAAAATTATTATTGACACACTTCTTGTGGACATCACCGAAGGAATGGGTCTTCAGGAGGGATTGAATAAAGACCTGGCAGGGGCTTGGTGAACCAGAACTGGAGAGTATTCTACACATAGGAGCAGATTGTAATAAGACATCTGGGATTCCAGACTCTTTTCTTATATTCAAAATAAGAAGTAATAGTGGTAAGTGGGAGGTGTCTCTTGGCAAGTTCTGACCTTTCACAGGCAATCACTGTAAGTTTACATATAGATTCAGATCTAAACAGAGATATAGATCTCTCCTCCCCCAGAGCCGCACGGCTGGTCTATCAGGAGTTGAACTCTGGAGTACACTGACTAATAAACACATTTGACCTGAGGCTCAAAGTTAAAAGTGGCCTCCTGCTTCAGCTTGCTTGTAAATGCCACCGAATGACAATATCACCCCGTATGGCTAATCAGCCACGGGTACCCTAGCCTGAAGAGCAGTCTGGGACGCAAGTTATTGAGCAGACCCAGAGGAGAAATCGAGGAAAGTAGCAGAGTGGACTGGGGAGTGGCTCGTTTCTGCAGTTCAGTGGCATTTATAAGGAAGTTTAGGCTGGAGGACAGTTTTAATGTTCAGTCCCCATCTGGAGGTGTTACTCCGTCACAGCGCACCCGACTTTTAGCAGCTGGTCAGCTCCTCGCCCAGAGAGCAGTGAGCATTTAAAGGTCACTCCTCCTGAACCAATTTTTGATTGTTCAGGCCTGCAGAAGTCTTCAATGGGAGTTTTCTTAGTCAGGCCTGAAACGAAGAGGCTTTCAAAGTACGAAACTAACACTGATCCCTGGAAAGACCTTATTCTAAACAAACAGGAATTCCATCCCGATGAGAGTTCAAAGCTGTGTGCATTGGTTTCCACTCCCTCTGGGATAAATATTCATGAGCGAGCCTGGTTTCCAATGGAGACAGTAAACACACCGGGGAAACCAGCAACTAACAGGGGGTTCTGTTTCAGTTGCACACACAGAATAAAACTAACCCTGGCAAACTCGGCAGCACTCTCCACACCAGGTTTTTCTGTGAACACAGCCGCTGTTTTGGGGACTTTGCAATCAACGGGGAGTGGTCTCTACTGCACACAGCAGTAGCTGGTGTCTCAGAAGCTGAGAAATAGGACTTGCTGGCTACAGCTGGTGTCTTTAGCCTTTGGTAAGGATTGTTCCTTTTAAGATTATTATTATTACAGTGACGCTTCTCTTAGCAATCACCCAATGGAGCAACACAAACCAGCTGCCTAGTAGATGCGGGTTATTAAGTAAAGTGGAAACAAAAAGCACATAGGTTGCCTGTTGGAGCTTGGGTTCTTAGTGCAGATTCCTTGCCAAATCCTGAAAGAAAGTGCTAGGAGAGAAAGGGATGCAGGAGAAAGAGCCGGGGGATTGGAGGGTCTTGGAGAGCATCTCCTCTTAGCCTTCCTAGGGGTGACAACATATCGCGTCATAGGGGAGACACAGATGGGAAGCAAGTCAACTGGATTCAGGAGAACCACCTCCGCCGGGTACCGGTTACCAGCAGCCAGACCTTTGGTGGAACCTGCCTCATCCTCGTCTCCTTCTCTCAGCACCACCCAGCATGGGAAAGCTCTGCCTGCCAGGAGGGTCTTAGCACAACAGGCAGCCCGGTCCCGGGAGGAGGAGCAGACAGCACTGTGGAGAGACCCGGTTCAGCAGGACAAACTTTGGAGGGAGTTTATGGAGGCTGAGTGGAGGGGAAGAGAATATTGGTAAGTGCCTCTATCCCAACTTCCCATGCTCGCCTTAACACTGCTACTGTTCAGAGACCGGGGAGAGATCGACACTGCAATTTCCAGCTTGAGTAGATATGCCCGAGATAGCTCTGATCAAACTAGCATGATAAAGACAGAAGTGTCTTTATTATGATAGAGCCATGGGGGTATGAGCAGCAGGAGAGGCTAGCCATGCGAGTGTGTACCTAGGGCAGGGGTAGGCAACCTATGGCACGGGTGTCAGAGGCAGCACACAAGCTGATTTTCAGTGGCACTCACACCACCTGGGTCCTGGCCACCGATCCGCGGGGCTCTGCATTTTAATTTAATTTTAAATGCAGAAGCATTTAAGAAAAGCTATTTACTTTACATACAACAGTAGTTTAGGTACATATTATAGGCTTATAAAAAGAGGCCTTCTAAAAACATTAAAATGCATTACTGACATGCAAAACCTTAAATTAGAGTGAATAAATGAAGACTTGGCACACCACTTCTGAAAGGTTGCCAACCCCTGACCTATGGTCTTAGACCAGATCACACTCAGGGTAGATAGTCCAGCCTGACGTTTGCACTGCTGTGGCTACACTCTATCTTTAGTGCAGTTACTCTGATTGAGCTAGCGTGGGTATGTCAACTTAAGCTGGAACTCACACTTACGCTCAGTGCAGACATACCCTGAGGGCTTGATCCAAAACCCATTAAGTCAGTGGAAAGACTTCCACTAAATGGACTGTGGATCAGGCCCTAATCCTGCAACTGCTGAGAGTAAACACTATCTCTGTTCGCCTCTTTTTTGCAATACTCTACTGGAGTGTACCTCCTGGCAAGTCATGCTTGAGCGGAAACAGAGACACTAAGAAACCCTAGGCTTAATACTGTTCAACTGTATATGGATGTCCACACAGTGAGGATACAAATGTGACAGCGTCTGTAATTGATTGCACAGATGCTGATATTATTGCCTGTTCTTAAATTCTTAGAAGTGGCTGAAGTAGAGATTGGACAGAGTGTTCTGCCAAAAAATGATTTGTATTCCAACCCTGCAAATCTCTTGGGTGCCCCTAACTCCCCACATATAGACACACATACAAACACAGGGAAAATCCCATTGTTACTAATATATCAGCAGGGTGTACAGCACACCCGGGACATTAATTGTGCTTTGACTGGATATATACGCAGCTGAGATGACGGAATCAGATATTAAGATATCTCTCTCTCTCTCTCTCTCTCTCTCTCTCTCTCTCTCACACACACACACACACACACACACACACACAATTTGTGATCATTCTTCAAGTTACAACATAAACATGTCCACTAGAAGTATATACTTGGTAAAAGCAAGGTTAGCCTGAGTTCTTATTGTATGCCAGCCACATCCAGCCACACACCAGGGAAGCAAGGTAATAAGTAGGTAATCAGCTACCATGGATTCAGTGGGAAGGAGGGAAGAGAAGATCTTTTGGTAGCTCTCTTCTTCTACCAGCCTCCTGCAGATGGCACCAACCCTAGCAGTGATTGTTTCTTTCCTCAGGGACATATCTTTAACTTCTGTCTTTGCCTCTTTCAACTCAACCTCCAGGTGAGAGGAACGAAGCTCACCAGTAGCTCCACATCCCTTCACAGAGCTTGGGATGGTAGAAGTCCTCTCCATTCCCGTAGCCTGCGAATGAAAGAGGGAAGGGAATGGGACCAATGGGCTGATTTTCATATGATGAAGCGCAGGCATTCCCTGATTCAGAATACAAATATAGTATTATCCTGATCAGATATGTTAGTACAGTGCCTAGCACAATGGGACCCTGATTTTGGTGGGGGCCTCTAGGCACTACTGAGATATGAATACAGTATATATCATAATAACAACTCATCAGGAAGGCAAGCCCTTAGATAGCACCTTCTCTCCACAGATACCAAAGCACTATACAAAATGTCATTAACCCTATTTTACAGATCGGGAAAGTGAAGGGATTTGCCCAAACTCAAAAAGCAAATTAGTGGCAGAGCCAGGAATGGGACTCGGATTTCCTGACTCACAATCCTGTGATCATGCCACAGCTTCCAGTTTGTCTATTTATACAAAACATTGTAGCAGGTGGCTGCTCCCCTACCTGCAAATAAAGCTTAGCATGACAACAAAGAAAGCTATGTGGTCATTACAGGAGGAAAGTGTTAAGCACAGAGAGCTTTACCACCGGAAGAAACTGTTCTCCTATTAAACTAGTCTAAGCAGCAGGAAATGGATGGATTGTAAACATCAGATTTGGAACTTAAATAGACTCTCAAGTGACAGGTCAGCAAAAAACTTCTCTTTACTGAGTTACTTTTCTAAGGAGAGCACATACTTGAGGCGCTTCTGCCTTCCTGTTATTTTTAAAGTAGCCAGCCTGTAGGGCTGTGAAAAACCATATAGAATACCACTATGATTGTTCTTGTTAGGAGGAATTTCTTTCTATTAACATGGCTATTAACTAGACACATGAAGGTAGAATACCTAGAATTCCGGCTAAGATTGGGGATTACTCTATGTCAAAGTTTGGGTATTGTTAGTAATAACTTTTAATTGACACCAGTTGATCTCTGGAGTGTGGGTTGTTGGAAATTGAATTTGTACTGTGTGAAAAAGTGTGCAAAGATGAGCAGCATCTATTATTGGCATTATAGGAGAGATTGGCAAGGGATCGTTTGCCAGCAACCATACTGCAGATGTCTTTGGCACACAGGAGCTCAGCCACATGTTTTGGAGTTGACCCTCTTGAACTTTCAGCCAGTTCAGTAAAGGGAGATGTTTGCAGCTCCTGCTAAGAGCAGATCAACAGGGAGAGAGAGAGAGAGAGAGAGAGAGATTCTAATTGTTCAGATAACCACAGTGCTGAGCACAATAGCAGAACACAAATTAACAACTTGTGGCACAGATGTGTTCAAATTCAGAGCTGGATTCATTCTGAGAAGAATGTACAGCTTGATTCTAAAATAAAGTCTAACTGTACCAAGATATTCTAGTCACACAACTGAAGTAAAAATTATCTGGAGAGAGAGAGAGAGATCAGTACAGTAGCAACCCATAAAACCCAGGTCTGTATTAAAAGGCAAAATCACTGTTGTAATTATCTGACTCCTTCTGCTGAGAGGAAAGAGTTTGTCCTGAGAAAATCTGAGTGAAAACCTTTCATTAATTATTTGTTACAGGGACTGTGTCCTACTATGTGTTGTATCCTGCCTAGCACAGTGTGATCCCAATTGTGATGGGGGTCTTCCAATGATACCCACTTCTTCTCAGAGGGATATCTATAGTCAGTGCAAATATTTATACATTTAAAGTAGGCCAAAATAATCTCTTAATCAGGGGCTGAGCCTGCTCATTTTCTCTTTTAAAAATAAAAGAAACCTAAAATTAACTGATCACTTGGAATCACTATTCTTTTACTTTTGCAGCTTTATTCTACTATACAGAATCAGGTTTATTTTAAATCACAGAAAATGTATGAAACTAATGTACAGGACAGGAATGAGTAATTTAAGGTTAAAACTTTTTTTTCTATTCCAAGGTACCAGAATTGGGGTTTCATGAAGGACTATGATCCAATGGTAGGTTACACATCAATTCACTAACTGTAATCCAGCCTTTTTTTTTTGGTTTACACCAGAATTTCTAGTAGGCTAATATGCTAAATTGAGCCATCCTTGAGAGTAATTTGTCAAATTGTTTAAAATTAAAAACTGCAGGAAAATCTGCCTAAGAAATCTGAAGTGCCACTCATCTGCTATTCTCGTTCTAAGCAGATGGAATGCACTGTGTGTGTATTTCACCTCGGTTTTGAATAAAGTACAAATGCCATAGAAGGACTGACATTTTAAAAGGGTGCTTGAAGAATCAGCCTTGAAAGGAATTTAAGAAATAGTGCCAGCACAAGAGAATCTGAGTCATTTATTTTTAAAAACCCATCATCATCTTGCTTGACAAGTTTATAAATGGGATTATATGATGTGGTTGCCTATAATAGCAGGGTACGACTTGATGAGGAGGATATCTTCCATCTTATGTTCTTGCCATCACTACCACCACAGTGGGTCCTGACTGACAGCCCATGCAATGCTGGAGAAGTCAATGAGTTTGCATGGGAAGTCATGCTCCCAATGATAAAATTCACATTCACTGTGATTGGGAGCAGTATCAGGTCCTGACTTGAAGCAGAATTCTCTCCTCCCTTTCCCCTCCCTCCTCCCGGTGCCTATATTCTAAAAGGGGGAGTGTTATCTTATCATAAGGATGTACACCAATGACTTTGAATCCAATCCTGCAGCCCTTATTCAGGCAAAACTCCTCAGAGTAACTTGAAATTTGCCCATGTGAGGACACAGGGCCAAACCCACTTATAGTTTAAAATACCAAATGACTGCAAATTTTTTTATAAATGAATGATTCAACCAGACAATCTGAAACCATTTTATCCAGATGGAAGTTGTTGCATTAAATTACCATGTGCTCAGACTGTTCTTTGATTGGTTCAGAGAGCTAACTTCTTGGATAGTGCTTCTTTAAAGACTCTTGACCTTTGGTGAATAAGATGATATACCACTTATCAACAGCAAATGAAGGTGTCTTCTTGGAAGCTGATGGCGTGTCACCAATTTCAGTTATCTTAATAATGATTAATTTTACTGCTCCTATTGAGAATTTTCACAAATTCAGTAAATAAAATGTCAGGTAAACATTTTTCAAAATGTCTGAGTGACTTAGAGGCCTAAGTCCCATTTTCAAAAATGACTTAGGATCTTAGGTCTCATTTATTTTCATTTTTGAAAATGGGAATTAGAGGTTGTTGAAAACTTGACTGATAATCTTAAGCAAGGGTCTTTCCATTTATTTTTTTCTAGGGTAAGAAAAAGGAGCAGGAGCAACTGCCTGAGTATATGCCTGTGTTCTCAGACAAAATTCCCAACACCACCAACCAGACCATCGGCAGTAGATTGGACACTGAAACTGGCAAAACTCTAGTACACATGGATTACTTCCTCAGCAGTGGAAGACAAAAAAAGAAACTTGAGCATGAGTTCCAGCCCTCCTAGTGTTAGAAAGAAAATATCCCTAACAGGGATTGCAGGATTCAAACTAACAATCTTCTTAGAGTCTCATAGTAATGAAGTTACAAAGCATCAAATCCTTTCCTGATATCACTGTCTTGCACAGCTTTTTTTTCATGAGCAAAGATAGACCTTGTGCTTAAAAATCTTCTGGGGAAATCCTCATAATATTTGGAGTGATCAGATTAGAGTGGATCCAAGCATCTGCTGTTTAGATCTCAGGATCCAATCATGCTGCCATCAAAGATAAATGACATTAACTTGAAAGGGAACAGGGTCACCGCTAGAAAAGAAACCCTAACGTATCTAAGACTGGTCACAAGATCTTGCCAGATGCAAGATAACATTCTATTTTTAATTGCAAAGTAATCACTGCACTAGATAGCAGAAGTCCTGTGTGTTCCACTTGTTTAGCTAGGGTTTTATCACATTCCCCATCATCTCAATGTGTGAACTCCTCACTGAATGTAAAAACCAAGATGATGAAAACCTCTGTTCTCTCTGTTTCTCCCGTCTTCTGTGGAAATGGGCGCAATTTTCCATTGTTTTAAATTTGCTTTTTCCCCTCTCCTTCCTTTTACTACTACCACTTCCCTTCTTTTTCTCTTCTCCTCTCTGTCTGATTTAGTTGTGTTTGGGGGAACACTAACACAAAGAAGAGGGTTTTACACTCTGCTCTGGTGGCACTGGTAGTCATTCTGATCTCCTTTAGGGATAAGGAGTCTCCCGTTCTTACAAACTTCACCCTTGAGTTTAACAGATGCATAGTTCCTCAAGAATGTAGTTGCCCATGAAAATCATCATCAGGTTGAGAGACAGAGCATTCCTGAAGATATCTAGAGCCAACTCTATGGAGCGGCTTGAGGGCAAGGATGAAGACTTTGGTTTGATCAGGGAATGGGGAGTGCAATGCAGGGCACTGAAATGATGCAAAGAGAATGGCTGTTTTCTGGACTAATTTTAGCTGCTTAAGGTTGGAATGCTCAGACCAAGGAGAAAAGGGCTTTAGCAATCCAACCTCAAGATCCTGAAAGTATGGATCTCTGTAGCAGAGTCACCACCCAAATACAACAGGGCACAATGCTCTAGCCAGACTTCAGTGTGTGCTAGGAAAGTCCAGCATTGCCTCCAAGATTAGCCTGTGCGGCTTACAATTTACATGATCTCCTTGGAAATTACATTCAGTTCTGTGCTGTAATTAGATTCCTTATCCTGAGAGATACTGAACAGCCCCAACTCCCATGCAGGTAGCAGTTGCATGCTGAGTTGTAAGCGGTCAGTACCTCTCAGGATCAAGCTCTTATCTAGCCTCATGTAAGAACAGCTCATTTGTAACTAGGGCCCTACCAAATTCATGGCCATGGAAAACAAGTCACAGACCGTGAAGTCTGGTCTTGTGTGTGCTTTTACCCTGTGTTGTACAGATTTCATAACAACCAGCATTTCTCCAATTGGGGGTCCTGACCCAAAAGGGAGTTGCAGGGGTCCCAAGGTTATTTTAGGGAGGTTGTAGTAATGCCACTTTTACTTATGTGCTGCCTTCAGAAGTGGGCGGCCGGAGAGTGGCAGCTGTTGGCCAGGCACACAACTCTAAAGGCAGCACCCCACCAGCAGCAACGCAGAAGTAAGGCTGGCAATACCTTACCATGCCACCCTTCCTTCTGTGCCGCTGCCTTCAGAGCTGGGCAGCCGGAGAGTGGCAGCTGCTGACTGAGGGCCCAGCTCTGCAGGCTGCAGTGCAGAGGTACAGGTGGAAATACCATACCATGCCATCCTTACTTCTGCGCTGCTGCTTGTGGTGGCTCTGTCTTCAGAGCTGGGCTCCCAGCCAGCAGCCGCCACTCTCCAGCTGCCCAGCTCTGAAGGCAGCTCCGCTGCCAGCAGCAGCGCAGATATAAGAGTAGCAGCACTGCAAGCCCCGCCCCCTACCATAACCTTGGGACCTCTCCCCTTCCATACACACAACACTTCTTTTTGGAGCAGGACCCCCTACAATTACAACACCATGAAATTTCAAATTTAAATAGCTGAAAATCATGAAATTTACAATTTTTAAAATCCTCTGAAACTGACCAAAATGGAATTTGCTGAATGAGTTCGAAACAGGGCTCTACCAAAGAACTCTGAATGCACATGAAGTTACATGCCTAGCAACCTGCAGGTGGCACTGAAGACCAAACAATCCCTTGGAAAGAAAACTAAGGGAAAGCAATGTTACGCAATGATTTTTGTAATTAACATTCTTATTGACAGCATGCCAGATTCCCTGCCTGGTTACCCCTGTGTAAATCCAGAGTAACTCCACTGAAGAGTTACTCCAGATTTACACTGGGGTACATTCTCTCTCTTTTTTAAATTGGATTAAAAGCATCAAGCAAAATAATGCCACTGTAATTTTGGGGAGGGGGGGAGGGAGAAGGGAGGTTGCAGTGAAATGTTATACCGGTTTGTCTTTTTAATTAAAATGTTTTGGCTTCAGCTGATGGAAATTCATTTATTTTGTGCAACTATTTTGATTTGTTGCTGGAATGCGTTGCTGTGCATCATCAGTATTAAATCAGGCGACTCTGGTCAGACGTTTTGACATGATGGAATTGAGAGAAGGAACATTTCACATCTTTGCTATTTGGCAATGGAGAAAAGCTGCCAAGTTCTTTGGGTCAAGTAAGGGAAATGGCTTCTTTTCAGAACCGTGTAGTATCAACGAGGATAAGAAATTTGGGTTGAAATTAGATTTTAACTCAAAGGGCCAGATTCTGCCTTAGGGTATATGTCTACACTGCAGTTGGGGGTGTGGTTGTAGCTCGTACGCACTCTAGCTTTAATCTAGCTATCATGGCTAAAAATAATAAAAAAATACTCTGGCACAGACTGTACAAGCCCACCTAGAATCGGCCTGCTAAGCTAGCTAGTCTAAAGCTAGCAGGAATATATCTACTTGAGCGCCTATATTTCTTCCACTTGCAAAGTAGATGTCCCCTTAGACTTAGATACACAGTTGAAACTCTCATTGAAATTCTGTGCACAAGCACAAAGACACGGGATGTGTATGTCTATGGGCTGGTCTCCAGTAGGGGGGGAAATCGACTGTAGAAACGCAATTTCAGCTAGGTTAATAACGTAGCTGAAATCGGCGTCTCTACAGCCGACTTACCTCCCGTCCTCATGGTAGCGGCGGTCAGCGGCGCGGTCCCCCATCCACTCCAGCTTGCGCCTCTTGATGAGCTGGACTTCTGGAGTCGACGGGGGAGCCATTGCCGATCGATTTATCGTGTCTTAACGAGACACGATAAATCGATTGCCAAAAAATCGATGCTTCCCTGCCATAGTGAGGACAAGCCCTAAGGGAAGACTGGTGTATAGAAGATTTATACTTGAGGGGGTTGAAATTAGAGCTGGTCAAAAAAATTCTGTAAAATACTATTGCTGCATTTTGACCAGCTCATAGATTAGTTGATTTTTTTTTGAATATTTGAAATTTTGATAACTTAAGTAATTATCCACATTTTTCTGCATGGATTTTATCCCTAAAATATTTTTTCTACATGTTAATTATCTCAACATTTTTTGGAAATTATATTTTTACGCCTTTTTATCTAGTGCAAATGTAACAAAAACTTTTATAAGAGCTTGATTATGTTGCCCTTATTCATATACTCCCCTTGAGGTCAGTAACTACATCATTATTCAGGGAAGTTTGGGCCAATGTCCTCCCAGCAGCTGAGACTAGCAAGAAATAAAAATACTTTGAAATTTCACACTTATGCTGTCATGTTGCACATATGCTCACAAATCATCGTAATCTTCTTTCAGCATATTTTTACAATGGTTTTGCTTACAAACAGTGAGCCTGATTCTGCAGTCTTTACACAGGAAAAGTTCCCATTGAAGTGCCAAATGGGGTCTTCTGCTAAGTATTTGTACTGATTGAAGCATGTTTATGCAGTACAAAGCAAGGTCCTAATCCTGAAAACATTTATGCACAGAATTCTACTGTGCGTAGGCCTATCGATTTCAATGGGGCTGCTTAACTTCATGCGCATGAGGTACATCGAGAAGCAATTGCAGAATCAAGGCTGTCATTATGTTACCATTGCAAAAACCCTGGGTAAAAGCAACATCCATTTTACAGAAAATCTTTGTAAGCATACCTGGGATTGTGCCAAAGCATACAGGGATTTTCAGCTTAATCATGAAATGCACAGCTTTTGAATGAACAGTGCAATGCACTGTTGCCAGTTTACAATATTCCACAACTTTGTTGTGTGATTATGTTAATACCTTGACTTTCTGACTAATATAATTGATAAGAGGATTGAAAATGCTTTTAAAATGCTGGTAAGTGGCAATTAGATATTAATAGTTTATTTCTTGCCCAAAGGTACTGAGTACTTAAGACTCCTGTTGAAATCAATGCAGGCTACCAGCACTCAGCACCTTTGAAAAGTCAGGCCATAAACCAATTTCACTAACAAATGTCTGCAAGGGGAAAGTGATTGCTTAGAAAATAAAACAAATAAAGGACAGGACAGCCTTGATAATCTGAGTGCTGCACGGACATTTTGAATAGATCTGGATAATTGACGTTATTTAGTTGTAATCCAAAACTCTGGGAAATTACCAACCAGTAAATACAAATCAGATCCAGACAATGTCCTACCTCACCCACGTATGATCAGCCCTCATCACATCCTTCCTTTCACAAAAGCCTGGTAGGGTAAGATGGGCTTTGCAGCTTACTCTGAAATGTGAGCAGATGTGGGCTATTTCTGGGACTTCAGATTCTAAAGCTGAGAGCCCCTTGCAGAGAATCCCCCGCCAGCTGCCCCATCTTCGTTAATGTGAGGATGCTCCTAGTCGAGCCCCTATGCTGAGTTCAATGGCAACAATATCACAAAGGAAGAGTGGTGCTCTCTCTAGGGTAGGGAGGCGATGAGTCGTAAATCCTCAAATCAAAACTAGCACCTAAGGCTAACCAATAGGCTGCCAGAGCTAATCAAGGAGCTCTGCGGGGAAATGTGTTAATCAAGAAGACTGTCTCATTCTATACCAGTTTCAGTGTTCACATTTATCTGAGGCGTGGTTCCACATACTCTGCAGTGGTTCAGTCTAAAGATTACACGAGCATGGATGATAGATCCATACGCTAGAGAAATGATCGCAACCACCAAGCTAGATGGAGAAAAGCAGTCTTGGCTCCTGCAGCTATGTGGTCATCTTAGGCTCTGTCTACACCAGAAATTAAGGTACATTTGGAATATGGTAGACATAACAATGTTATCTTCAATCTAGCTAGTGTGGGTAACAATAGCAGTGAGGACATGGTGCCTAGGACCCCGGCATCGACCAGCATATACCCAGGGTCCCTGGTGGGCTTGTAGTGGAGCAGTTAACCCATGAGGTCACATCGTAATTACCACTGTTACCCACGCCAGTTAGATTAAAACTAGTGCAGGTATGCGCCTGCAGTGTCGATATACCCTAAGAGTAGCTGGAGATCTAACCAAAACTGAGTTAATGACTGAGAGAAGACAGACACAAACTCCCACCACAAAGGCAGCTATAATTCTCACCCTATCCACCATTTGCTTCCCCAAATCCAAAAGCATCATTTCCGTCATATCTCAAGGAAACATTATACTCCTGGACAAATTCTGCGCTAGAAAATTAAGAAATTCTGCACATAATATTTTAAAATTCTGCATATTTTATTTGTCAAAACAACACAATATAATCATGCTATCTTTCAATTACTTTGGTAGTTTATTTCAAAATACCTGTCAACAAGTATGTCTGTAACAATACAGACAAAAAATAAAAATAAAAAGATTCAGGGAATGTTTTTTTGACAAAAAGATTCCTTAATAGGCATATTAATACAGAACTCTGACTAACAATTCATTCAAACTACAATACAGAAATGTATTTTCCATGCCGCTCAGAAGCAATACAAAGGCTTGGAGGAGTCAGGAGAAACGGAGGAGCTCAGGGAGAGGGAAGGAGTCTGGGAGTGAACCCGGAAGGTTGTGTATAGAACATATTTTTTAAGGGGGAAAGAAAGGGATTATTAGGGAGTTTGGGAGTCTTCCCCAAGCAGACCTTGGCTGACCCCAAGCCTCTCCCATTCAGTTAGGCACATATGCCCCATTCCTGTGTGTCCCTGCACTCCCTATCTGCTGTCCCCATGTGTCCCTGCATCCCCTTTCCACCATTCCCATGTTGCCCGGCAACACCCCTCCCAGTCAGCCCCTGGCTCAATGCTGTCACCCCACTAGCTCCTGAGCTTCCGCTTCAGTCTGTCCCCCCAACGGCCATTCTGAATCCCAGTCTGTGACACCCCCAGGAGCCCCGTGGTATATCCCACACTGCCTGTCCTAACCTGGCTTGGGGAGCAGGGTGTTGGGATAAGGAGTAACTTTAACTAGCTGGCCCTCATTCATAGTTATAGAGATTGCAATCTATTGAAGATCAGACTAAATTATAATGGCCTCTTCTGGCCTTAAAATGCATGCATAGTCAATGGCAATTCAATGTGATTAATAGATCTTGAAGAGATAGCACTGATGGGGATAAATGAGATTTGAATATCCAATGCTAAATTGTATTGTAAATTTTTGTAAGTGTTGTTATGGTATGTAGTTATGTTCTTCCATTTTATAAGCTTGTTGTATCTGTTGCCAGATCCAAAACAAGAGATTAAACATTTAAGACGATTCATTTTTCATATTTCCTACAGTTAGAGAACATGTACCAGTAAAAATATTACTCTCATTCTTCACCTTAATAACGTGTTTTCCCTAGTGGATTTTGGAGCACTAACATTAATGCTAACTGAATGTACTCAGTAGTTCTAATGCTCCAAATATTTTGTGTGTTCTCATTTCAAACCCTGCTCATAAAAGGTAAAGAAAACATCAATGTGAAATCTACAGCATGTATACAGTAAAACACCGAATGTTGTATTTGTCATACTTTTACCACTTTGATAAAGTTAGGAATATCATTGTTCTCAAAAGGGTTTTGTTGATTTTTTAAAACACTAAAAAGATTTAGTTTGTGAGGTTTATCTCCCATGTAGTTCAAAATATAAGTGAACCCGATAAGGACTGCAAATCCAATCATGTAGCTTAGAAATGCTTATATTTAAATTCCACATTTTCTGCCTTTTAAGCATATTATAAAATAAAATTTCATTGTGTAGAAGTCATTTCAGTAGGTCAATAAGGGCACCAATCCCACATGAACAATAAAAAGATAAGATTCATGCAACAAACACACATGGAAGTTACATAGGAACAATTAGATGCCGATCTATAATAGAACTGGGCTGGGGTTTATATATAGATAGCTATCCCCTCGTTTGCCTCCCACTTTCATACAGTAACGTATATACAGCATAAAGATCTCAATCAACAATCACCCTCAGTCATGCACGCTAACTCAAGTATTCATGCCAAGCATTAGTGGTAATTTGCCATAACCTCTTAAGAGGTGGGTGGACCCAATCTTCCTGGTTCCACCCAGATCTACGCCGGTACAACTTTTGCAAGATATTTTAAGTAATAGAAGGGTTTCTAACATAAAAGCTCTATTGGCTCTTTAAAGAGACATGAACTGTAGCTCTTCCTCTCATGAAATGTACATGGATCAGCTGACTGAATTCCTTGGATCCTGGCTCTCTCTCAAGGATCTCACAAGCTCTGCATCTGCAACTGGGGAGCTATATAGTTCTGTAAATCACAGCTCTTCTCTTTCCCAGAGAGGACAAATGCCAGACGCATTTCATCTGACTTCTACCTTAACTCTCAAAATCTCTCAGGAAAGTTAGAAGCATCCATAAAACCACCCACAGAAGTTGTGTGTGAATGTTCTGTAAAAACTGGGGCCAGATCCTTGCCTCAATACAGCCCCTTTGTGTTTCTCTAGTGATTCAAATGGTTTCAAAGTTAGCTTAATCAGCAATTAGATAGAAAGGGAGGGAGAATGCTAGGATGTGCCCCTCCCGGGCTGCAGTCTTCCTTCCCCCCAGCCACCCAAGCCTCTGCTTGCCAGAAGCTGGGAATGGGCAAGAGGGGATGGGTCACTTGGCGATTATCTGTTTTGTTCATTCCCTCTGGGGCACCTGGCATTGATCACTGCAGGAACTTTGGTCTGACCCAAAATGGCCATGCTTATGAATGGCAAATGAACTTTCTACATAAAAGGGATAGTGTCCTAATTTAATATAAAACCCCATTTAAAGTGATTCAGTGTAAACTACTCACCTTGTGTGTTTTATCTCTATTTTTTTAATCCTGTGATGTGTTTCTGTTAGGATCTTAATAACCTACTTCTTAGCTAGCTTAGTTGAGCATAATATTTTAAATAACATGCCAATCCCCAGAGTGGCTTACAGACGCCAATACAACTGCTCTGCTATTACTGAATAAGCTATTTCACAAAGCAAATACTGAGTCAACACGTTGTATTTTTTGCTCACAGTACTTCCATTCAAAATTCTGTGAAGCTTCTATTCAGCCTACCATTCAACAGGCCTTGTGTAAGCACAGCAATATTCTCGTTCAGCCTCTAAGAGCTATACGGCACATAGTACACGTCAAACCACTCAACTGGCATGCATTTTTCTTTTGCATTTCCCTCAAACGCTCTTTCACAATATCAGCTGCATATGGAACAAATAGGAATCGGCAGGACAAGCCACCAAACGCAAAGGATGCCAAGTAAAAAAGCATTTGGCTGAACTGCAAACAAGCTGAGAAGACTATCAAAAGTGGAGAACTAAAATCAATCATGTGCCCGAGTCTCCTGGTTTTCCAGGAATGTCCTAGTTTTAGGTGTTCTGTCTTTCCAGTGGGGAGAGCAAACAATGTTTTTTGTTTTGCAGTGTTTGCTAAGCCCCAGCTGGCCTGAGATAATGGCTATTTGCCCACCATGCCTACCCACTTCCCCTGCCTCCTCTACCTCTGCTGTCACACAGCTGCACTCCCAGTGACTTCAGTACAGCTTCTGCACCCTGCCCAGGGTTGTCAGCCGGCAGGGAGTGAATAGCAGCTGCCCTGTCAGATCAGCTTCTCCCCACTCCGTTTCCAGGGCCAATTTAAGGCCAACACTTCACAAGGTATGTGTTTAGAGGAGCCCCAGAGCTCACCCGATCCTGTTATGCTGAGAAAATGTTTGGATCACAAACCTCTGCGAGATTGGATCAGTGTGAGCACACACTTCGATTAACATAACTGTCGGGGTGAGTTAATCAGAACCCCTCCTCCCCCACAATAGACAAAGCAAGAAAGCTAAGCAGCCACAGCCTGTGAGTACTGCATCACTTTGGGAAAAGGCAGAGAGGGATTTTGGGCCTGGCCTCTGGTGCTGGCTAAGAAGGCTTGAGGCTGTCAGCTAAGAAACTGCTCCTGTTGTTCTTGTTTTTTCCTGCTTTTGGAGAAGCAGGACGTTGTACATTCCTTGGACATAAACACGATTGCATCGATTTCCACTTCCAGCTGGCACATTGCCAGGGCCCTGAAATTTGACTAGTTTCTTGGGTAGAAAAGGGGGACAATACTATCAAGAGGAGATTCACCAGTCACATGCTTGGAGGCAGTATTGCACTTAAAAACACTTGAAAAGGTAGACTCCCAAAAAGCATGAGTTGATTTTACATTTTTTTTAAAAATAATAGATTTTGTATTTGCTTCTGGCTTTTGCGACGTAGCGCGCTTGTTTTCTAACTTGTCTCCACAACCAGGAGGCGTAGAACGTTACTCCTGTTTGAAAATGAGAGTTGAGAGTCTCACAGACTGACACAGCTCTACATGCTTCAAGAACCACCAAATATTGTGAGCGTTACCACCCCTGCACCAGGGTGCCAGATTGTCACCACAAAGCCATCTGCTCCACAAGACAGGCAGAGACGGCAGCTGCAACTTCACCCACAGCTGCTAGAGGGGAGGAGGGGAAAAGAAACTGACCTACCCAGACCAAATACCTCCACGTTGCCCTGCCATATAACATACAAGCCCTGTCCCAACTAGCTCAATTTACACTGGGAGAGCAAATTGGCCAAACCATCACAGCCAGGCAGAGCAGGGGTAAGGGGCTCTTACCTATTGTGCCAGTGCTCTTCAGGGAGCAGGTGTGTGTGTGGAGGCGACTGGTAGGGCCTCCTCCGCTCAGCCTGCTACAGTGTTTTATTTGTAATGAAAGAGGTGCCAGGGCTGAAGCAATATTTTTTTCTTTCATAACTGATGCAGCAAGCCCAGAGGTACCGGAGATACAAACTGGCAAACCCCAGCACAAATTAAGAACTGCAGCTACAGATTGTCTTTTGGGTAGCAGATGCATGGGCTGGGGCCACCTGACCGCCACAGCTGCTCCCAATGTTCCATTGGTTTGGACAGCAGGGAGCTTCCAGCTGCTACTGTTACTCCTGCTCCAGCACCCAGGCTGGGATTTCATCCACTCTGGGGCACCAGAGCCAGTGTAACTGCTAGTACAGGAACTCCTCACTTAACGTCTAGTTCTGTTCCTGAAAAATGCTACTTTAACTGAAACATTTTTAAGCAAATCCAATTTCCCCATAAGAATTCATGTAAATGGAGGGGGAGGGTAGGTTAGATTCCAGCAAAAAAAAAAAAAAAAAAAGTCAGACAAAAGGCATTACAGTGAAACCTCGATTTAACGGACTAATTGGGGCGAGGGGGTGTCCGTTAAAGCCAAAAGTCCGTTATTTAATAATTTTTAAAAATCATTAAATAACAGGACTTTTGGCTTTAATGGACACCCCCTCACCCGAATTAGTCCCTTATATAGAGGTTTTAGGAGCTGTCAACCCCCCCCCCCCCCACCTGCCTGGCTCCCCGCAACGGGGAGCCAGGCGGGAACTGTCAACCCCCCCGCCCGGCTCCCCGCAGCGGGGAGCCCGGCGGGAGCTGTCAACTCGCCCGGCTCCCCGCAGCGGGGAGCCCGGCGGGAACTTTCAGCCCGCCCGCCCAGCTCACTGTCAACCCCCCGCCGGGGTCCCCGCAGCGGGGAGCCCGGCGGGAGCTGTCAAAACCCCCCCCTCCCCGCCCGGCTCCCCACTGCGGGGAGCCGGGGGGGTTGACAGCTCCCGCCCGGCTCTCCGCTGCGGGGAGCCATGCAGGAGCTGTCAAACCGGCCGGCCGGCTCCCCTCTGCGGGGAGCCGGGCGGGAACTGTCAGCCCACCCGCCCGGCTCCCGCTGCGGGGAGCCAGGCGGGAACTGTCAACCCCCCCCTCCCCGCTGCGGGGAGCCAGGCGGGAACTGTCAACCCCCCCCCCCCCGCCCGGCTCCCTGCTGCGGGGAGGGGGGGGGGGTTGACAGCTTCCGCCCGGT
Source organism: Sternotherus odoratus (assembly GCA_032164245.1). Classification (NCBI taxonomy): domain Eukaryota; kingdom Metazoa; phylum Chordata; order Testudines; family Kinosternidae; genus Sternotherus; species Sternotherus odoratus. Next base: position 22,831,257 of record JAVMKO010000003.1, on the reverse strand, counting down.
CCTCCGCTGCCGGGAGCCGGGCAGGAGCTGTCAACCCGGCCGCCCGGCTCCCCTCTGCGGGGAGCCGGGCGGGAGCTGTCAGCCCGCCAGCCCGGCTCCCCTCTGCGGGGAGCCGGGCAGACAGCTCCTGCCCGGCTCAAAACCCCCCGTCCGTCCGTCTCCCCGCTGCGAGGAGCCGGGCGGGGGGGTTGACAGCTCCCGCTTGGCTCCCCCCAGCGGGAAGCCCGGCGGGAGCTGTCAAACCCCCCGCCCGGCTTCCCGCTAGGGGGAGCCGGGCGGGAGCTCTCAAACGCCCCCCCACACACCCGGCTCCCCGCTGCGGGGAGCCGAGCGGGGGCTCTCAAACCCCCCGCCCGGCTTCCCGCTGCGGGGAGCCGAGCGGAGGCTCTCAAACGCCCCCCCGCCCGGCTCCCCGTTGCGGGGAGCCGGGCGGGGGGGCGGGGGGGTTTGACAGCTCCCGCAGGGGTCCCTGCTGCGGGGAGCCGGGCGGGAGCTGTCAACCCTGCCGGCTCCCTGGGGCGGGAGCCGGCAGCCCCCAATAACGGATTTTGGATGCATCGGAAATTTTGTCCGTTGCATCCGAAGTCCGTTAAATCGGGGTCCGTTAAATCGAGGGTTTACTGTATATACATTTTAAACAAGCAATTTAATACTAGTCATTGCCGAGTATGAAGCAAGCACTTGGTGTAGAGCCCTATTCCTGAGCAGGGCCATTGGGCCATAATGCAACAGTGAATCGCTAGGGGTGGGGGGGGTAGTGTGCAGGTGTTGTGTATTTACAAACATACTGTGCATACAGTACAGTACCATAGTTGGAAGGTTCCCCCTCACACAGGCACAGCCCACCGCCACTGGCCCGGGAGACAATGAAGCAGGCAAGGAGGCTGAAGGTGCTGTGGGCTAGGAGAAGCACATTGTGCAGCAGCAACTTAAGAACGAAACGACATTAACCGGGGCAACTTTAAACGAGGAGTTCCCATATTGCTCTCTGGGAAACTGAGGGGGAGGGTTTGACTGGTGCTGTTCCTGCTCTTTGGGACACACCCCAGCCTGAGGTGCAGAAGGCTCTGTGTGTGGGAGAAGGATCTCCTAGCACCCTAGCAGATAGCCCTGCTCACCTGACACCACCTCAGCAGAGAGCTCTCTGAGGTGGGGCATCACTCACAGAATCCTGTGTAAGGCTTCCCTTCTCCCAGGCTAGAGCCCAGCCAACCTGAAGAAAGGAGAGAGGGCTGAGGAAGAAAGAAGATCTGCCAAGCTAAAGACCACCAGTGCATGAACCTGCCTGGGTCTTGGGTGGGAGTTTCCAACACTCCTCCCCAGACAGAGGACACCATGTTTGAAGGAAGTGCTTCTTTCTTTGTTATCCCAGCAAATCCCCATGCTGGGATCACAGGAACCCCCCTGCCCAAGTCCTCAGTTCTCACTGCACTCAGTGAGAGCTGGGAAGCTAATGCCTTCTAAGGCACACGCATCACTGCACAGGATAGGAGTCTGCAGTGGAGATTGGTTACACTTAGGGTGACCAGATGTCCTGATTTTTATAAGGACAGTCCTGATTTGGGGGTCATTTTCTTATATAGGCTCTGTTGCAGGGTACTCGGAGTCCTGTAGAAACGAGGCACACACACAGCTGCTAAACAAAAGTGGTGAGTTTATTGAAGGCAGAAAGTGACACACCCGCAACGGGGGCTCCCTTCATTGCGGCCACTGAGATGGGGAAAGCCCAACGCAACCGGAGCAATGCTCAGGGTGAAGCCCACTATGCACGGGAACACAGGCATAGAAATACACGTTCACATTTACATCTCATGCATACCTCATGAATAGCTAATGGCTTGTTTCGCTTCATTAGTATTGCACATTCCTAGCAAGCGGTTAGGACCAGATAGCTCTGGTATGCGATAGCAGTATGTTGACCGATAGTACCCTTTCCCTGGTGTCGGAGGTGAGAGCACTCCTACGTGCATACCGTTACAATGTCTTCGCGCACCCTACAGGCTCCTATTACCCTCCACCCCCATCCCGATTTTTCATACTTGCTGTCTGGTCACCCTAGTTACACTAGTGATGAGTCCGTACCACTTTGCAACAAGAGATTAGTGCAGCTGAAGCTCATTCACCCTCATCTCTGACAGGCTGCTGGTGGTAATTCTAAGCCAGTCCTACTCCCCACTGAAGTCAGTGGCAAAACTTCCATTTGACTTCCATGGAAGTATGATCAGACCCTTGTACCTTAAGACGTCATGCCTCAGGACAAGTGGAGCCACTTACATGAAAATGGTGCACTCAGAGACAGAGCCGGGTTCAGAAACTATTGACACATCATAGCAAACCTGGGAAAAGTCCCGACTCTATAGCAGTCATGGGCAAATTTTTGGCCCAAGGGCCACATTGGGGTTGCAAAATTGTACGGAAGGCCGGGTAGACCACTTTCTGCTCCCTGACTGGCCCCCTCAGAATCCTGATCCATCCAATCCCCCGGCTCCTTGTCCCCTGGCCCCGCCCCAAAGACCCCCCCCCACCACAACCACCCCCTATCTAAGCCCCCCTGCTTCTTGTCCCCTGATGCCTTCTCCTGAGACCCCACACTCTAACTGCCCTCCCAGGACTCCACATCCCACCAACCCCTACCCCCCACTCCCTGGCCCCTGATTCCTATCCACACCCCCGCCTTCTGACAGACTCCTGGGACTCCCATGCCTATTCAACCACCCCATTCCCTGTCCCCTCACCCCCACCCCTAGAACCTCCACCCCCTGGGATCCCCTTCCCTTTATCCATTCCCCCCCCCCCAGCCCTGGCCTGGCTCCCTTGCCATGCTGCTCAGAGCAGCGTGTCTGGTTCCGCGTGGCCCACCGGACCCAGACACGCTGCCCCCCAGGAGCACAATGCGCCACTGCAGTGTTGCCTGGGAGGAGCCACGAGCCAGAGTGCTGCCCGCGCAGTGCGCCTAGGCTGCAGAGGAGGGAGGGACACCGGGGGAGGGGATGAAGGAAGCCACCCCGGCCAAGGGTTCAGGGGCCGGTTAGGAGGGGCCCGTGAGCCATAGTTTGCCCACCCCTGCTCCAACCTAAAGACCCAGTCACATGAGAGGCAACTACTGGTCTCTCGTGCATGTGTGACTTCTATTTAAGCACGCGGGGAGCCAGATACAAACATTCAATGGCAGGACGTGGCTCTGAATTTGTAGTTTGAACAAGGTGGTAACTACATATTTTGCACAGATTTCAGGCCAATTTTCTTTATTTCACCCTCTTGCAAAATTTAAGGCTATTTTTAAAATTGGAGCCCTCTCTGTTACCATGCTAGGTGAAGAGAACAAACTGAAATAAAAAGCAGGTTTGAGTTCGTGGTGAAAAAAAATTGTGACTCTAGAGCATCATTCTAGTTTAGGACACACTAAAGATAATTCGAGGCCATTATCAGAAAAATGAATGGTTTGCTACTGAAAGCTTATTTCCTTTTTAAATTTATTTTTAAGACAGCAATCAGCATTGAAGAATGCTCTTTGCATTCTTATTTCAAGTGCAGTTGTGTTTAACCATGAGCTATCTGCTATAAGACAGGCGATCTGCCCGTTGAAGATTAGAAAAATGTAAAGACTTGAAACATAAATTGCAATTTAAAGGGGTACTCTCCTTTTCTGCAAAGAATTGATTGGGAGAATCCTATATTTGGTACAAAGTAGAACAATTTGGCCAGAGTGGCAGGCAATCCAGAGTCAACAACATGAACAAAAAGTAATTGCTATATTAGAATTAGATTTTAAAATGTTTTGTCATACAGTAGAGCAGTCCATTTTTTTGATGTGTGTTCTAAACTGTGCTGGGAGTTTAGATAAAAGTTCACCTCCCAATGACTTCATAAATATCTGCTTCAATTACATTTGGTAAATGAAATAACCAAACCACCATTCATTTTCGAATATAGCTGTAAAACTATTCTGAAAAGTTTTTTTAAAAAATGTATAGTGTGTACCTTCTAAAAATGAAACCTACATCTACCTCTGAGTTGTGAAGAATATGTATTAAGGTTATAACAACCAACAAGAATACGCTTTTATGTAGAAAACCGTGATTAAATTGAGTCTTCTTGACTAGTGATTTAAATCAATCATGATTTAAATCAAGTCCATGCTGCAACTAGTATATAATGCTTAGGTAATCAAAAAAGGCAAGCATTTTCTATCACTTCTTATGAACAAGTATAGATCTGTTAAAAAATTTAAAGAATCCCATCTTTCCTCTGCATAATTTTAGGTATCCTTTCCAACATCCTTTTTTGACCTAGACTCTCATTTAGCTGAATGTTACTTATAGCCGGTATTCCTATAATCTGGGAACAATAAGACCTGCTAAGAATCAGATGGGAGACGATGGAGATTTAACTAATCTAATCCAAATAAATAGTTATTCTTTTTCAGGAAATAAAGAGTAGTAACTTCTGGACCCATTTCAGTGAGGTCATCTAAATAGACACCATCAACACCAAGATGCCGGCTTCGTTTATCTGTCAAACACAGAGTAAATAAATAATGAATTGCTATCTTCCAAATACACAATAAGAATTTTAAAATACCACATTTCTTAAGGAGCTATAAAGCACATAAAGCATGTGCACACAATTCATAGTTAAAAGAAAAAGCCGTTATCTACAATGACAGAAAGTTTCATTTGGGTCACTGGCCACTGATTTTCAATGCCTTAGTGAGACACCAAAAGGCTAATTTCCAGAGGTGCTGAGCACCCACAATTCCAACTGAAGCCAATGCCGGCTATGCATGATGTCTCATTTGGATACCTAACCTGGATACCTCTTTTGGATACCTAACAAGTGAGGGATCAAAAGAAAACTTGCCAATGGTTTGGTTTTGCTGGGAGAGGAGTTATTTAAGTTAAGTGCCAATGTTGACACAAGGACAAATGGATACAAACTAGACATCAACATGTTTAGGCTTGAAATTGGATGAAGGTTTCTAGCCATCAAAGGAGTGAAGTTCTGGAACAGCCTTCCAAGGGGGGCAGTGGGGTTAAAAAAAAAAATCTAACTGGCTTCAAGACTGAGCTTGATAAGTTTATGGAGGGGATGGAATGATGAGGTTGCCTACAATGGCCTGTGTCTCATCCGCGACTGCTAGTAGCAAATATCACCAACGGCTGGAGATGGGACACTAGATGAGGAGGGCCCTGAGTTACTACAGAGAATTTTTTCCCAGGTGTCTGGCCGGTGGGTGTAACTGACATGTTCAGGGGCTAACTGATCACCATATTTGGGGTGGGAAGGAATTTTCCCCCAGGTCAGATTGGCAGAGACCCTAGAGGACTCGTACCTTCCTCTGCAGCAAAGGTCATGGGTCACTTGCTGGCTTAAACTAGTGTAAATGGTGGATTCTCTGTAATTTGAAGTCTTTAAATCATGATTCGAGGATTTCAGTAACTCAGCCAGTGGTTATGAGTCTATTACGAGAGTGGGTGAGGTTCTGTGGCCTGCAATGTGCAGGAGGCCAGACTAGATGATCATGATGGTCCCTTCTGGCCTTAAATTCTATGAGACTTAGGTACTTATATGGCCCCCATCACCATGTTATCTGAGCTCCTCACACTCTCTAATATATTTATCCTCACAACATCCCTGTCCAGTTAGAAGCACTATTGTCCCCATTTTTCAGGTGGGAAACTGAGACACAGAGATGCTAAGTGACTTATCCCTGGTGACAAAGGGCAGGGACTTGAAGACAGGTCTCCCAAGTCCTAGGTCAGTGCCCTGACCACTGGACCATCTTTACTCTCTTGTTGTAGCCGCTTCTAGAAGAGTGACTGCACGAAGGGTGAACTCCTAAGAATCTTACTCAGAGCTGCGACCTCTGTTTGCATCCTTTACTCAAAACACACAACTCACTCCCTGAATTTCTGAAGAGTAACCAAAGGAAGGCAAGTGAAGGAGCACAAATGACTGCATACTAGATGGAACACCTCAATCACTCCTACCTTCACAGACATGCAACCCTTGGGAGAAATGTGTCTGTAATAATGTCTGCTCATGTAAAGACTCCAGCAACCTGGAGAATTTTTGGTCTACCAAAATACACATTGTAAATGCGTAAACGTCATGCAGAGATTATATCCCTTATCAGAAAACAATCTAGCATCATCTTTGGAAATTAGAGAGGAATAAAATGGGCACAGCTGTATTCCAGTTGAAGAGGATTATGCGTGTGATAAACAGAACAGAAACTGCTTATGTGCGATTAGACCATTCTGCTGTGTGATGTTTAAGCAATGGACATGTTGCAACTTTGCACTGAGGCGGAGTCATTCCACAAGCTAGCAGTGGTGCAGCACAGCTGTAGAACAGACTGTCGGTACCGCTGAAAAGGAACCTGTAGCATGCTCATACCACAAAATTCTGCAACCCCGGGGTTTGCGAAATAGGGAAGAATTTAGTTCAAGTTTTGCAACCCTGCTTATCTGCACAGATCTGCTAAATATAGTAACCAAGGGAGAAAATTATTTCTCTCGCTGTCATTCCAGCTCCCCTTTAAAAAACCCACTCCACACACACATGCTCAGCTGTTGTTTATGTTAAAAGGCATATTGCTCTCCTTTCAGTTTCTCCAGAAATGCTCTGATGTTATAAATTAGTTCATCTGGCTACAAAGTGCCTCATCACTGTGATCTAAGGGTACAAAATCACATGTGTAGAATTTCAGGAGCAACTGCTTTACTTTCTTTCTAGAAGGGGAATCTATTTTGCTTGCTAGATGGACTAAGCAAGCAGCGGCTTGTTTGATTTCTTAATTTGCAGGCAGTGATGGTGCAGCTGCTCCTAGAGCCTCTATCTCTGGTTCATTTATCTCAGCTGGCGCTGGCTGGGGGTCATTTTCATTGGAAGCTGCAACCGCTGCCTGTCCAATGGCAGGTAGAGCAGTCAAGTGGCTTATCTCCTCTGCAGACTCACTCTGAATGACGTGAAAATGAGTGCTTTCTGAAGGATTTACATTCACTGTGCTGGATTCCTTGGACTGGGAGAAAAAATAAACAGAGCAGTATAATGAAAGGCCCTTGAGAAAAAAAGAGACTGCTGCCCAGGAGCTAACATCCCTCCCCCCTTTGCTTTACTTGGTAGAGCTGCTGCCAACAGACCACCAGCATCTTAGTTTGGGTCTTGATGATAACGTTCCAGGTGTACACACTGCAAGGCTGTCATGTCATAGAGTTGCCTATTGGTTAGAATATGCAGCAGCTAGACATGCACCATCTGCTGCCATACCCTGAGTGCCAAACGCTGCATTTACTTCAGCATTCACTCACTGTTATGCAGCTCTAATACGTGACATAAAATGAATAGTTGCGATCCATATGCTCACAAAGCCAGAGTAAAGGTGCCTCTTGGCTGGATGGTTAAACTTTCAAAAACCCCTTAAGTGACTTTGGAACCTAAGTCTCATTGATTTTCACTTTTGAAAATTTTACCCTGCATCATCTGTCCATGGGGCAACTGTGGGACACAGCATTTTTGTGTCTGGTTGTTTCAGTCACTGATGTCTCCTGCTATCTATAACCAAAGTTACAGATGGGGCTAAGAATTTCAAAATCAAGCAGTGACTTTGGGTGCCCATCTGCAGACACCTTGAAAGGGCCTGACTGTCAGAAGGTGGGTGCCCAGAACTTTCTGAAAATCAGCTCCTTTTAACATACTTCAAGATGGGCACCCAAAATAACTAGTCACTTCATGAAATCTTGACCAGGAATGTTCTCTATTTCCATCAGTAACAAATATGAACAACACCAAGTACCTCTAATTCCGTAGACAAAATATTTACATGGCAAGTCTTCCTCATTTAGCAGAAATGTTTGCCTACATCATTATTTCCTATCTAGGCCAAGTCCCTAATTTGCCATTTCTTCCCCTGCAATACTTTAAAGATCCAACCCTTCTACTCTGTCCCAACAGCTAAACTCTTGTCCACGTCTTCATCATCTCCCATGTCAATCAGTGCAACCTCATCCTCTTGGACATTCATTCTAAAAATCCACAACGGCCTCTCCAGCCCGTCCCAACTGCAGCCTCTAAAGCCATCTTCCTAGCCCATCCATCAAACCACATCACTATCCCCCTTGGAATTCCTTCATTGGCTCCCCCTTCTCTATCTCATTAGATATTAATTTCTTGTCCTCATCTTTCAAGACTCAACATAATTCAGCTCTTAATCCTGACTTTGATTTGCCTGTATGAAGTAAAAGCCTAAAATCAAACACGTGTATCAGCAATGTGAAATATTGCACCTGCATGTACACGTGCCCTATTAACAATACACAGTAGATCAGAGGTGGGCAAACTATCACCCATGAGCCACATACGACCCGCAGGACTGTCCTGCCCGGCTCCTCAGCTCCTCCTCTGTTTCCCACCTCCCCCACAGTGCTCTGGCTCGCGGTGTCTGACTCTTGCGGAGCTGCGAGCTCCTGACGCTCTGAGTGGCATGGTAAGGGGGCGGTGAGCCAGGGGGCAGTCACAGTCAGGAGGGCAGAAAGTGGGAGGGGGTGGGGGGCAGGCTGTTTGGGGCAGTACAGCCTTCCCTACCCAGATCTCCATACAGTTTCACAACCCCGATGTGGCCCTGAGGCCAAAAAGTTTTCCCACCCCTGCAGTAGATACTGGAAGGAATGAAACAAACAGCTAAGTAAAAGCAAAGCATAGGCCAAGCTGCATTATGCAGCATTCTTGTTGTATATTATCTGTATTATAAACATTGCCACAATACGCTAGGCACCTTCCAGTCACTGACCCAAAGAGTTCAAAAATCTAAGGAGTTTAGCAGCAAATCAAAGCTGTGGACAGACGATAAACCATTTTCAAAATAACTCTCTCAGATTGGCTCTCTGTGCATCCACTAATAGCCGTCCAGTTTTGATAGGCATCGGGGTCTGGAGGAGGAATTTGAAGGTGGTTGAGGTACAGACTAGTTCAGGGAGGGCGCATCCCTGGCATAAAAACACATGGAAGAAAAAGTGATCATTAGTAAATGACCAGTCTGTGGCATCACCAATCATCTCTAATGCAATAGTCAGTAGTCAATAGTACAAATGGTCAAGTCAGCCACTAATCAGTGAGGGTTCATAGACTCCATCCGTGCCAGGGCTGAGAGCCCGGGTCCCCCAGTACCACCCCGGCCAGGGCCCCCTCTCCTCTCCGCTCCCCGCGCCCCTTCCGGATCTGCAGCGCGGCTCCCCGCCCCGGCCGGGATCAGGCGGGCCCCGCGGGCGGAAGGGAAGGGCGGCGCCCCTGGGCCGGAGCGCGGCGCGATGGAGGCGCTGCTGGGCCTGGCCAACTGGAGCACGCTGCTCGTGTGCATGGTGCTCAAGCTGCCGCAGGTGGTGGCGGTGCTGGCTGCCCGCTCCGCGCGCGGCGTCAGCCTGGAGAGCCTGGTGCTGGAGATGAGCGGGTAAGAGACGGGCCCGGGCTGTGCCCGCTCTCCGGGGGCTGCCCGGCTTCACACGCGGGCCGAGCGCTGGGGAGGACGAGTGGATCCCCGGGCGGGTCCTGAGCACCAGGCGCGCCCCGCTCGCGAACCGTTGCGGGAAAGGAGGCGCCTCCACGTAGCCCACCGGGCACTAGCCAAGCTCCCTCCCGCTTCAGCGTGCAGCGATTCCCCCCCCCCCCCCCCCGGGCGGCCAATCCCCAGCCCGGCACCTTCACCCCCAGTAGCGCCGCAGCAGCGAGACCCTGGCGCCCTTCCAGGCCCGGGCGTGAGTCCAACGGGACGGGCTGGCGGGACCTCCGGCATCCTCCGCAAACGTGTTGTAAGTGTCCATCCCCCAGCCCAGCGTGTTTGCGGTGCTAGGGGCTGGGCCTTTACTTTGGTTTCTTTCTGAAAAGAGGCCCCAGCACAGGAGGCTGGCAGCGCAAAGATTTCCCGCCGCCATTGGACGGGGAATGCTGCTTTTTTACATGAAAAATCCTTGACTGTAGGAAAACAAGAATATGCAGAACAACCTCTTATGAAATACACTATTTGCTATAACAAAGAGATCCCATAGGCGTTGCAGATGTGTGCTTAAAAGTAAACCCATTTTGGGCCAGGCTCCTATAACTTACCTTAAACCTTAGTCAACATTTAGTTCTCAGGGGTAGTAGTTTTGAACCCCTGATAAGGCCAAGAGTCTCCCAGGAAATTATAACCAATCAGGGCTATTGATTCATCCTTGCGGGCTTATTTTAAAAAGCCTTGGTTTGAAAATCTATTTATTTGTGGAGTTGGTCTGTATAACTTGACTTTCTTACTGTTGTCACCCTCTACTCCACCCTCTACTCCACACCCACTGGATTATCTTTCTCCAGCAGCTATTGCATCTTCTCTTAATTTAGACTGTAAACTCTTTGGAGCAGGAATTGTCTTTTTTATTAGTGTTTTCACAGCATGGTGAGGCTCCCAATCCTGACTGGCACCTCTAGGTGCTACTGTCATGCCAATAAGAAGCCGAGCATTGTATGCTTCCTTTTTGCAATAAGTTTGCTCAAGGTTGTAAAGTGCATACAGTTGCTCTTGTGCTATTCTCATCACAAGCACTTGCAAGAAGTAATAATGATTCCTAACTGGCAAATTCAGTCAGACAAGTGGTGCTGCTCTTTCCTGGCAATACTTTATATAGAAGGAGCAGGTGCACTGCTGTTTAGAGCTGTTGAATAACTTTTGGATTATCTTTGAGAGTAAAGTTATTGGTAAACTGTGACCTACATAAAGATTTCTGAACCAAGCCTCCACCTTCAATCCAGTCACTCTTAGGCCTTGGTTACACTGGCACTTTATAGCGCTATAAAGCCTCCAGGAGCGCTATAACTCACAACCCGTCCACACTGGCATGCGGGGCCGGCGACAGGGGGGGTACTACCGGTACAGCTGTACCAGGGCCCTGGACTTAAGGGGGGCCCCCTTAAGTCCGGGGCCCGGTACACAGCTGTACCCGTAGTCGTCCCCCCTTGTCGCCGGGCCTGGGACAGGGCAGCGCGGGGGTGAGATCAGCTGTGCGGGGCAGGTGGGGAGGGCCGGGGGCGGAGCACTCCACTGAGCTATACACAGCTGTCAGCCGGAGCCGCCGCCGGAGGTTTGCAGGGCCGCAGCCGGAGTCCGGGCTGGGCGGCAGGCAAGGTGAGAGGGGAGGCGGGCGGGGAATTGGGGGGTGTCTTTGTCTCCCTGCCTTTCGGGACGAGTCGGGGTCGCGTATCTGTCCCCGAGTCTCCTCGCCTGGTGACACCCCCTCGCTGGGGTCCCTCACTCCAGGCCGGCGGGAGAGGAGGCGTCTCTCCTGCTCCTTGGGTCCCGGGGGTCCCACGTCTGGACACCTGTGCGGGGTCTTCTCCGTATCTGGAGGGGCCCCCACTCCGGAGCGCCCTAGGCTGGCCGGGAGCCACCTGCTCTCCCCCCCCCCCCACGGGTGTCCCCAAGAAGCGAGGCTGGAGCGGAGACCCCGCTTGCCCAGGGGTCGTCACCCCCCTCCTCACCCAGAGCCCCCTCCCCATCCACCCCCGTCCCCCTTCTCACCCAGAGCCCCCTCCACCCCCAGCCCCTTCCTCACCCAGAGCCCCCTCCCCATCATCCCCCTTCTCCCTCCTAACCCAGAGCCTCCTCCTCATCCACCCCCGTCCCCTTCCCACCCAGAGCCCCCTCCACCCCCAGCCCCTTCCTCACCCAGAGCCTCCTCCCCATTATCCTCCTTCTCCCTAACCCAGAGCCCCCTCCCCATCCACCCCGTCCCCCTTCCCACCCAGAGCCCCCTCCACCCCCAGCCCCTTCCTCACCCAGAGCCCCCTCCCCATCATCCCCCTTCTTCCTCCTAACCCAGAGCCCCCTCCCCATCATCCCCCTTCTTCCTCCTAACCCAGAGCCCCCTCCCCATCATCCCCCTTCTCCCTCCTAACCCAGAGCCCCCTCCCCATCCATCCCCCTTCTCACCTAGAGTCCCCTCCCCATCTACTTCCCATCCATCCCCCTTCTCCCGCCTCAGGAGCGGTTGGAGAGCGAGCGCTGCTCCGCAGGGGCAGGGGCCAGCGAGCAGGGCTGGGGAGACCAGGGCCGGGAGCCAATGGCAGCCCAGCGGGGGGAGGCGGGTCAGGAGACTAGGCTGGATGGGGTGGGCGAGGCGTGGGTGCGGGAGGGAAGGAGGTTTGGGGGGGGGGGGAGGCTGAGCTGGGCGGGTCAGGCATGGAGGCAGGAGGCTGGGTTGGGAGTGGGAGGGGGGAGGAGGTTAGGTTCGGTGGGATGGGCCGGGCCAGGCAGGGGTGGTGTGCTAGAGGCCGCCCACACGCACCGCGCGCCTCACGCCACCGTGCTACCGACGACCACGCCCGGTACCCCGTGACATGACACCCCCGCTATGCCCGACTTTGCCTCTGTAAAAGTGAGAAGACTCATAAAGTGTTTTTTAAAAATATTTATGTTCATCATTAACAATAAACAATTTAACTAATGATTCATTATTTTAATTACCTACCAATAATACCTGTCTAGCTATGTTCAGAGGCGTACTATATAGGTACATAGTTACTATTAGGCAGGCCTGGCAACAAGGGGGGGACTACGGGTACAGCTGTACTAGGCCCCGGACTTAAGGGGGCGCGTCGCTCCATCTTCCCCTCCCAGCGAGTCGCGTCTGGAGCAGCGGGATCCAGCGGTCGACCCACGTAGGCCCGGGCGGGGCAGGGCGTGGGCGGCGGGAGACCGGCCGGGGGGGGGGGGAGGCACAGACGATCAGAGTAGGGGGCCCCAAAATTTCTGTCGCCGGCCCTGCTGGCATGGCATGTATTGCGCTATAAACCCATATTTATACCACTCCTGGTAATCCTCCCTTCCCTGAGGATTAACGGCTATTGTATATTCACTGCTCCGTATTATCGCAAGTGTGCATGGGTATTAAGATTACTATGCTATAAGTGATCTCTGGAGATGCCTCTGAGCCATTTAAGGCAATTGATGTCTCTTCCCTCTATTTTGAACTCGGCAGGAGGAATGTGGAAGTACCTTTTCAGGGTTTCTCTCTTAACTCGGCAGATAAGCACTGCAGATGTTTACGGAGGGAGCTTGTGTCACCCAGAAAACTAGCAGGCTCTGAATTTCAAAGGACACTCACTGACAAGACTCAGCCCATAGAAAATCCTCTCATTCTCTCCGTCCGCATACACACAACACGTTCCCCCCTCACTCCCCTCGTTTGAAAAGCAGGTTGTACCCAGCTGAATGCTGGGATAGCTGCCCATAATGCACCACTCCCTGTGCTGCTGCAAGTGCGGCAAATGTGGCCACGCCAGGACACGCTATAGTGCTATACCTATTGCTGTATACGGGGGGACAGCTATAACCAAAAGCACTATAATCCTGTAAGTGTAACCATGCCCTTAGACACTCACTCCTGCTATGAAGCCTACAGAAAGCTAATTTATTATTATTAAAGTTCAGAGTAGGGCTTGAGTGCTCCGCATCTCTTAAACGGGAGTCTTAAAAAGCTGGTCTTGTATCTGTAACCCTGCCCAGCTGCACCCTATTTGCCCTTTCAGCTGTTCTCATCCTCATTTGTGTGGTGTCTGAACTCTGGATTGCAAACTCCCTGTGATAGGATCTGTCTCTCTGTTGTGTGAGGCATCAGCCACAGCTACAGTTGCACCACAAATAATAAAGGACATTATTTGCCTCCTTAGCAGTTTAGACCTGTTCACACTGTGGCCTCAATTATCTCCTGTTCACTCACCTGCTACCATTTCTCCCTCCCCAAAAGAATTAAGAGGCATTATTTGATTTAAGCTGTATATAAGTCATTCTATAAATAAAATGATCTGCTTGCTGTGTCTAAAGTAACCATACTACTAAAACAGACTTCTCCCCACCCCGGAGCTGTCATATTTAGTCATCTTAAAGAAAAACACAACCCCTATCAAATGAACAGTTCAACTGTTAAGTTCTAGTAACAGTGCAGTAGCTTTATATTTATAAAATTAATCTTTACTTGTTAAGACCTGAACCCCTCCTATAAATAGGTTTGTTTCTGACCAAAACCAAATTGTGTGTGTACATGCATGTCTGTGCATGGGAGAGAGAAAATCTATGAGTGACTTTCATATGCAAAGTATGAAGTGTTCCCCATTGTGTGAAGTTGCTAGGAACAGCTGACTGCATATGCATTGCCAACTCTCCCAATTTTGCTAGAAATACAATTTTATTCTGAAGATTTAAAAATGGCATCTTTTCTCTTCCCACTTCTTGGCCTGTTCAGGGTCATATCTGGTGACTTGGCCCAGTTTTGCAAACATGTAAGCACTCGTAACTTTATGCACTTGTGCAGTCCTTGTTGACTTCATGCTACACACTCACTTCAGTATCCAGGTCTTTCTGGAGGAGTAAGCACTGCTTTTTACTCCTTAGTCCTGAAGATCTAATGGCTAAGAACGAGTGAGTTAATTATGTACCAATTACAGGATCAAATTATGTCCTCCCACCTCCTGCTAGCATATGACTAAGAGATTGTTTGACCTACAGAATTATTACTGGTACTGATGGATGAATTATATGGAAACAGCCTATCTGTCAAGCCCTGCGTGAGTAAGCAGGACTGGCAATTAGAAAATATCATTTATTTGTGAACTGCGCAGATATGATCAGCAAATCAGAAAAGCACACAGAGCTACACAATGCCATCATACAGGGTTATTTTTCAGAATAGAACCTCGCAGTCGTGGTGTCCAATGAGAAGGTGGTGCCAAAATTTAAAACTTTTGTAATGTGTACAAGGAATACATGATGTTGTGTGGTAGGTACTAAGGTTTTATGGCAACATTTGGGATTGGCCTGGAGAAGCCATGTGTGGAAGTGAGTTCAAACAAGTGCCAATACATTTTATACCACAAACCACCACAACATAGCTTCTGCTCCTTCAGTGTGTTTTACAGGAAAATTATTTTGGGAATGTTTTAAAGATTTTTTTTATTTCTTGTGTCCTTCCATCTGTAAAGTCACCTGATTTAATTACCTTGATTCTAGTACAGAACTCACCTTAGTACTAGAATACTCTAGCTTAGCAGTTCTCAAACTTTAGCAACCGAAAGACCCCCATTTTGATTTAAACTTTTTTGCAGCCCCCCAAACTGTGCCCCCCCCGCTCAGACCCAGGCCTCGCACCCCACTCCTCCCCTTTCCTAAGGCCCCACTTCTTCCTGCCCCCTCCCTCCAGTGCCTCCTGCACACTGGGGAACAGCTGTTCTATGGCATGCAGGAGGTACTAAGAGGGAGAGGGAGGAGTTGATGAGCGGGGCCAGCGGCCCTGGACATGATTCTGTCCCCTCTTGAGCACATCCCGTCCCTGCTCCTCTCTCTCCCTCCCAGCGCCTCCTGTGTTCCAGGGAATAGCTGCTTTCCCCCAGCATGCAGTAGGTGCTGGGAGAGAGGGGGAGGAGTTAATCAGCAGGGCCTATGGACCCCCCGGGAGTACCCTTTCAGACCCCCAGGGGTCCACAGACCCCAGTTTCAGATATGCTGCTCTAGCTACACGTGGGGCCCCTCCGTAGACCAGACTCTCTGCGTGGCATATCATGCAGGAGTATACGACACAAATACTCCAGAAAGTTGCACTGGTGTCTAATAAGTTTTCAGCCGGGGAGTTCGTGTTACCATTAAGTCTTAAATGGTTTAGGAGCCAGTTATGCAGGGAACTGCCTCTCTCCCTGCCCCATACTGCTACATTTGAGATCAGTAGCTATTTAAACTGGAGCTCTGTCTTACAGTTCCTCTCAATTCTACATGTGGACTCCTTGACTGTGGCATTTGGTTTCTTCTTGGTGGACCAGAGCGTAGATTTTTTGCAGGAGGCCAGGGGGGTTAATATATTTTTTTGTGGAAGTTTAACCTGGTGTCAGGTTGCAAGGGAAGTAGTAGAAGCACCATTGCTTGGGACATTTAAAACTAGATTTTTTCACCACGCTAGTAAAGATCCAATAGGAAATGAAATGCATAAGCCTGCACTAACAGTGAGATCCTCTAGTAGGTATTTTTTCCACTTCAGGGTACGAGGATTCTGCAGTTATTCAGCTTTTTAAAACAATTTTATTCCCTCTTTTTTAATTTGGAACATCATAGGTAGGATTATAATAAATTGAGAAATCGGAATTATTCCCAAGGCAGGTCAAAGAAGATTTCTCAGATTATGATTGGGGTTTAAAAACCTATTTTCCTTCTCTTGTAAATAGCAACTGTTTGAAGTAAATCTTTCAGACAGTCATTGAGACCGTGTGTGAAAGTGTTCACCAATCTGCACAGCTTGGCAGTTCGCGTATATCTTGGAATAGATGGCGAGATCTTCAGGCCTAGGACTGTATCTTACTGAATGTACAGTTTGCATAATGGGAGCCCGATTCGCTTGTGGCGTTTGGGCACTCCCACAACAGACAGGTTCACTGACCATTTCATTTTAAAACCTATCTTCTTATAGTCTCTGGGGGAAAACAAACTGTTCAATTTTTTTCTCTTCAGCTTCCTTGTTTCTCTAAGGTATCAGAGTTACTACAGTTACCCCCTAGAGACTTACCTGGAGAACCCCTTCCTAATTGCACAAGGTAATACTTTTTTCTTGTTTTATATTTTAAAACTGTCCTTGATTTCCTGTCTATAATGACTGATTATTTTCTTTCAGATGTCATTCTCCTGCTCTTTGTTCTGCATTACAGTGGTAACTTGAAACAAGCTTTGCCTTACAGTGTCTTGTATCCTTTGGTGTCAACTCATTTCTGTTCACACAGCACTTCTGGCAGCTCTTTGACAGAGGACTGAGCATTTTATCTCCTAGTGCCATTGAAAATCATATTCAGCCACCCTTTAATGTGCATTTCTTATTTGCATGCAACTTTCTTAGACCCTAGTAAAACCCTTAATACAGCATAAGCTACATCAGTAGCTGATTTTACTGGCCCCACAACTGAGGAGGAATGAGACTAATTCATAATTTACATTTTGTGTCAGATCTGCACAATGGAAGAGATGAAGCTTCTTGTAACTCTTTTACACAGTTATGTCAACTGTGGATCATACACACCAGTGACTTTTAGATGCTCTTATGAAAAGATATACAGCTTTGGGTTTACATTTGGCACTGGAAGCTTTGGAGCAGGGCTTGATAAATTTATTGGACACCAACCAGAGAGAACGTGAAAAATGAGGATGGGGGAAGCACCAGCAAGATCTGGGATAG
This sequence comes from Sternotherus odoratus, assembly GCA_032164245.1. NCBI lineage: Eukaryota > Metazoa > Chordata > Testudines > Kinosternidae > Sternotherus > Sternotherus odoratus. The sequence goes on along the minus strand of JAVMKO010000003.1, from coordinate 22,814,026 downwards.
TGACTGCTGAGACCATGACCACCCTGCCATTCCTGCTGCTGCAGAAGGGGAGAGGGTTGGGATTTACACCAGCATACTGTCTTTGCGCTCTGTTTTGGGGCTCCATCTGTCCTAAGACCTGCAGCCTGCGGGCATGTGTTAAATGTGAAACTCCACCCCCTCCATTTTCTGGAGGGCAGAAAGAGAGGTGGTTTGGTCCTGGATTTTTTATCTTCCATGCCAAGAGCTGCAAGTCTTCTGGCTGCTGCTGTTGGGGATGCTCTGTAGCACTTTTCCCTCAGTTTCCTGGCTCCTGCAGGGCGGTGGGTGGGTGGGGTTTTGCTACCCTGCACCTCTCCTCTGCTGTTGTTTGGCTTCTCCTTACACTTCGGTACCAGTGCTGCCAGTTGCTGCTGCTTTAAGGATGGACATTATTCCTGACACTTTCACTACTATTCCTAAGGTTTTGAATAGCAGCAGTAAAACAGTGTCGTTAATTTCACTCTGCTGCTGCTGCCTGCAGACTTGTGCTATTGTAACATTAGATTAAAATTTGTAATAAATAAATTACAATGTAGTGTGTTTTCAAAATGCTGCTACTGATAGAGCATCTTATTTGAATTTTTCAAAACTACTATAAATTATGGTTCTGAATCTTAACCAGATATATGACTTGATTCACATGAATAGCCCAATTGGTTTCAACAGGACTACCCATTAAAGTTTAAAGTTAAGCATGAACCTAAGTGTTTGCAGACTCAAAGTTCGAGGTTTGTGACTGTAGCAATTATTCCAGAATAGTGTGACTTTTATTCCAGAGGTAATATCCACACAGGGAACTATTCTACAATTGCTATTACAGACTAGTTTATTCTTAAATAGCTATTCCAGTCAAATTCCTACAGTAGACAAGACGTTGGTGAAAGTTCAGCCCTCAGTTCCAACATTGCCCAGGTAAGGGGAGTGTATGAGGACTGGTCTGTTGTCCCCAGGACTCTGCCACAAGGGCTCCATCTTTTATATCACCTTTTGGAGTTACAGTGATTACTAGTAAAGTCTTGACCTGCTTCACACCTCTGCTTACTTCTAATGCCGTCCTGGGACCATTGTTAATCTGATTAATTTTGTTTTACTCAAAACAGTTTTATAACGTGATATTTTCTCTACAGAAACTGTTTCACCAAGAGTATCTTCTGTTTTCAGTGAGATTAGGAAAACACAGCTAATATCCTGACCTAGTGTTCAGGTGCCTACATAACTATGAGCATTATGAAACTTAACCCAGGGTAAGATTTGTGGGAGGATGGTACTTTCTAACCCTGCAGAAATGGATAATAGACCTGGCCATGGTAAGTAGTAGCTCTTCAGTTGGAAGTGTCCTCATATATAGGGGTCATCCCTTTCATAGCTCCATTTATCAGCGAAAAACCATGTAAATCCTTTTTATATACCGTAGAACCCCATTTATCTGAGCCGCCTTTATCCGGTTCTCCGCATTAACCAAACCTACCAGAACGCACAGGGGAATATGGGAAATGGATATTTCAGGCCAGGTGGCAAGTCTCAGGCTGACAGCTTTTAAAAACTCTCAATGGTTTTCTCGTTAATAAATGAACAAAACATTGTTTGTGAGAAATAAGGGTTTGTGTATTTTGTAAGTAGATAAGATGCTTTTCCCAGAGGGGTCAGCTAGTTTAAAAGCTCTTCATCTTAAAATAATAGATAGAAAGCTCTTCGCCCGTTCTCCTGATTATCTGAATTTTTTGATTTTTTCTGATCTGGCCCCCCGGTCCTTCTTAGATGGTAACTGGGGTTCCACTGTATTTTATAATTTTATTTTAAAAGGTGTTTTGAAAATGAACTCTTATGAGCGGTTAATGAGCAGTTTCCAAGTACTGCTTTGTCTCTCATCTCAATTACGGTAATAGTTTGAGAACATTCCACTACCCCATGAAGCACACTTAGTTTAAAAATAACTTTTGTTTTAAGTTGAAGTCACTAACTGATGTAATTGTTACAGTTCACATTTTATATTTCTCTTAAAGCCTGTACCACAAAACTAGACCAATTGCTTTCTGGTCAGTTTCACTTTGTTTCATACTTTTAGTAAGATTCTGTAATGTTTGGGATGCAACCAATGAAGGAATTTTTTTAATGTCAAAAGTATTTCTACTTTAAAAAAAAAAGTATACATTTTAGGCCTACGCTAAATACTTTATTAGAACTAGAAACAGCTGTTTTTTGGTGGCTTTTTTGGTATCTTTTTCTGCAGAATTTGTGTACGTTAATCAGCGCAGCAAGTAAATTTGCTCAGCTGCGGTATCTGTGGCAGACAAGAGATTCCGGACAAGTGAGTGCCCTGACCTGGAGTATGTCTGCATACACATGTGCAAGTAAGTAACATGCAAAAGCATTCAGTTTTGTATAATAAAGTGACCACCCCAAAGGCACTACTGTTCCTAACGCATCTGTATGTACAGCAAAAGGTCTTGTCAAACCCATGGTAAATCTGAATCTTCCCCGGGGTAGCTTTCTATATTGTTGTCTAAAAGGAATGGTGAAGTCCTGACCCCGTCGAAGGTAATGGGAGTTTTGCCATTGACTTCAACCTAGTTAGGACATTGCCCTAAATTTAATGGTTTGACCACATTTGAATGTTGTTTTTCTTTAACAGAACAGGTTATTTTATGCATATTTAATCTGTTGACTTTTATACAGAAAGAGTCTCAGTCCTCTATGATTTTTTTAAAATAGTGAAAATCCAAGCTAAAAAATAACAGTTGTAGCTCTGATGTGCATTGCAATTGTCTTCCTATTTTGTCCTTGCAAAAATGAACAAAAGATGGTTTGCAGTTTAACATCTTAGTACTTTCCATTAGTTAATTCCTATAATACCAGACAATTGTCAGTACTGGAACATCACTGATCAAACATAATATGGAGCCATATCATAATAGAAACAAAAATACTTATTTCTTCATTTAAATACAGAATTATAAATTATTTATTTCATTAGAAAAGAAGCTTTCCTGTCTTAAAGGATCAAATTAAAGGATCTCAAGCCATGTTCCACCAATAATTTTGAAGACATAGCACTAATTCAGGAAAACATTTAGAAACATTTTCTAAACATTCAGAAATGTCATGAACAAGAATGAGCTTAAACATGTTCCTAAATCCAGGCAATAACTTGTATAGGGTTCTAGTGTGTAGGTTAGGCATCCTATCCAACTCCTGATAGCAGTTCATACAAAAGGGCCTGCTACAACTGTTAATTAGAGATGTCTTGTGCAATTAAGTCTTGTATTTACTCGTTTGGAAAATTACTGCCATAACTTCTGATCTTTACACAATTTGTTTTTAACTTACTAAAATATTTTATAATAGAGATAGTGTCAGATCACTCCCATTGTGAGACGTATTGATCCAGAGGTTAAGGCCAGAAGGGACCCTTATGATCATCTAGTCTGACCTTAAGCGGGCCCATGGAATTTCACTGAGAAATTCCTGCAGCGGAGGGAATTATTCTTGTGTATAGCATAAGTGAGACATGGACAGAGAGATGGGCGTATATAAATTCTCCAATACAGTAAACTGGTGAAGTTTTGCTCTAGTTTTTAACTGTCACTTTGATATAGAAACTCATAGCCAGCTGACAGACTGAGATCAGCCACCACAAGAGAGAGAAGAAAATGGTAAATATGGAAGCAAGAAGCTTTTGCCATGGCTTAGCTGGTGGTAAAAAAAATTCCATTTGAAAATTTAGAAAAGTTCCAACTATGTCAGCATTTTGCTTTGCTACTTTCAAATGAACTCTTAAAAATAAAAGAGAAAGCAAGCTCAGAGTTGGGGCTTCATTTTTGAGGCTACAGGAAGTGAGGTGAATCCATTTAAGATATGGATATTTGTATGGTATTTTTTTTGCTTGATTTTTTTTTCTTTTAACTGCAAAGCAGAGGTTTCATCGTTTTTAGTAGTTGGATGCATCAGCAGATCCTCTCTGGCATACTAACCACAATTCCTTTAATTTACAGCAAGAATAGTTTCAACTTTAATGACCACAAATGATCTTACGGGTGAGTACTATATTAAATTGCCTTCATTTCTTCACTGCCTCGATCCAAAGATAACAGCAGCCTGTCCTGTTTTAATAGCAGTTATCCGGTTTTTAGTAGAATAAACTATATAGCTGAGTGGTTTATTCCAACAAGGGCACTGGATTACTGCTGAGAAAACAGCACAGGGCTGCTATTATGGCTAGGCGTTTAACACCCATGGGGAAGACTATGGGAAGAAAAATCTATTTGAGTTCATTATAGGGAATGTTGGCAGTTTAAAAGGCAGCTCTACTCTTAGAGAGAAAATAGATTTAAAAATGTGCTTAATTATGGAAATGCCAGCATAAAGGAAAAACAAAAACCCCTCTTTCTGTTGGAATACACGGTAATTGAGTGGTGACTATTCCAAATGGACAGGAGATCAAAAACAGCTGCTTCTCTCTCGCTGGTAGACTTGTGTATTAAAAAACCCCACCCCTAGTCAAGAACTGTAAAACTATTTGAATATTTGGAGTAGTTTGCAATGTGAAGGAAGTACATGACTAATGAAACTTCCATTTGGCTGAAAGTAACGTCTATTGCTGTGATGCTGTCACTCACAAGTGCAGTCAAGTAAGAGATTGGCTGACAACACATGGAATTCAGATACCATGTGATGGGCACATTAAATAAATTCATTATAAAACTAAGGGATGTTTAAAATCAGCCTTTTACAGTGTGGGAGGGAACAAAAAAGAGTGCATTTGAGAAAGTGACCCTGCCTGTTGTTGGCATTTCAACTGCTCAAGCTAGTACAATCCAAAATGTCATTTTTAGTGGGAAATGACTACATTTTGACATGGTAGAAAGCAGTTTTAGACAGTGGAAATGAGTAAGCCCGTATTTTTGATGTTTTACCAGAATGAGCTAAAGAAAAAACTGTTCCATCGTTACCCATATTGAATTTTAAAAGGACATTTAGTACCCATAAACTGCATCAAAATGTAGCACAATGAAACACAGATGGGAGCAGTGACATTTGGACTTTAAACAAAAATATGGCCTGCCAGCTGTTTGAGGGTTGAGAGCTCACACTGGTTTTCCCCCCATTGTTCTTGGTTACCCCATGTCTGGTAGTATGCTATATTTATAAATATCACCGGCTCTTAGAAAAGGGTTTTTTTGTATATTGTTTACTTCCTAAAATAGAACAACTTAAATAAATACACATGTGCAGTGTCAGGTGAACAGAGAAACTGCTTCTTTGATTTTTCAAATAGATTTTGTAGCCTTACTTTAAAAAAAAAATCTTAAGGTAATCAACACATTGAGCAAATTTCATTGTTTCTTTCAAGTTTGTGTCAGATTTTTGCCTATTAAACTGGTAATTATCAATAAATATTTACTGGTAGGAAAATAACCTCACAAGCTGAATTTAAAGACAGTTTTTAAATAGAGCATTACATATGTTTATATGCTCCTGTAAGACGCAGGTGATGAAAAAATTGGTATACATTGTGTGAATTTAAACCAGATTTATTAAACTTGGCATACATGGCAAGTTCATTTTTAATGTAAAAGTGATTCAAAGAAGCAGATTTACATTAAGGAATCTAGATGTATTTAAAAAATACTTCTAGATATTACTTAACAAATCACTATTCTTCAGGTGATAATACGTCTGCCAAATTCATTTCCCCCCATCAAACAAAACATGAACCTGGAAATTATTTTCAGAATTTTTGATGTCTGACATATATGGGTTCCTTAACACAGTATTTTGCGGCAGTCCATTAAGGAGTTGTGGAAGATGAACTGTTCAGAATGTACGCTAGTAAAACATAGTGAACAAGTTGTTGTATCCCGCGGAAATGGCAGCAGTTAGTTAGCATTCACAAAGCCATTACTACTGTCATGCTTACAATATTTTATTAATTGAATGTTTTTCTCCTTCTTAGTTCTAGTCCGTTTCATAATCATGCTGGTTCTTAATATATGGGTCACAGCCACAATATTGCATTACAGAAAGACTGAAAAGACTGATTAGATGGCAGCTTCTCCCCAGCTTCAACATACGTCAAACAATTTGGACCAAAAATATACAGTGAAACTTAACAAGAGACCTCCATGTACAGGCAGCCTTCTGTATGCCACCTGCCTCTCATTATCCCTTAAACGATTAAATATAAATTTATCTATGTTCTATTACAATAAATACTTAAAGCATATTTTATTAGTCATTTAAGACAGGTTTCAGTGGTATCTGACATTTTCTCTGGGATTTTTTTTTCATATTTTGTACTATGTAGATTCCTTGGTTTTTTACTTCTGGGGGAATTCTGCGCCAAAAAATTAAGTTCTGTGCATAATGTTTTAAAATTCTTTATATTTTGTTAAAATAACAATAATCATGCTGGTTTCAATTGTTTTGGTAATTTATTTCAAAATATCTGTCAGCAACTGTCTTTACCAATACAGATGACAAAAAAGATTCTCCCTGGAACAGAGAAACCCCATGACAACCCAGTTTTTGTTTCTCTGTCCCGTCGTCGTGCCCCCCCTCCTCCCCCCAGCCACGAGGCCAGACACCCACACCCTCCCTGTCCCCCAGGGTCCAGCTGTGCCCCCACCCCAGACACCTGCACCTCTCTCCCCAGAGTCCAGTTGCAGAGCCCTCAATCCAGACACCCACAAAATTCAGGGGGAAAAACAGCTTGATGCTGGGTTCCAGACTTGTAAAAGAAACTCCATATATCCTTCCTTCAGGGCATGCGGGGAACACTCCAGCTCTGTCCCCCTGACAGTGTATTCTATTGGTGAGCTGGGCTCTGCCGGGTCCAATGGGGTTCTGCAGTGCTAATTCTGCATAGAACAGTAATTCTGAACAAATTCTGCATTGCGCAGTGGCACAGAATTCCCCCAGTAGTTCTTGTAACACTCCAGTTCTTTACTGATTACCTTGAATCTTTTCAGCAGTTTTCTTCATTTTTATATAGGCATTTTTTTTGCAACTGTCTGACCACAACTCATTAGTAGATGCCTCTCATCTTTTTTTGTAAACAGATCTGTAGTTAGATATTTAACGCCCTATGGAGTCTGCAAAGAAGGAAGCCAGTTGAAAATCTGGCCCTAAATTTGTAATGATCTATAGCAGCGGTTCTCAAACTAGTTGAGACCGCGACCCCTTTTTGTGATCCGGCCGGTGGCTCAGCACGACCCCTCCGCCGAAAAGCCACTGAATTACAAAAAAAAAAAAAAACACACCAAAAAACCCCCAAAATGCGCGGACGCCCTGGCCCCCAGTCCCCGCCGCGGACAGGTGCCCGGGCCGCTGCGAGGATTGGGGGCCGGGGCCCAGCCGGCAGCTCGCCCGCTGCGGGGGGGCTGCCGGCTGTGCCCCAGCCCCAGTCGCCGCGAGTTGCGGCAGCAGGAGCTCGCGACCCCCCGGGGAGCGCTCGGCGACCCCCAGTTTGAGAAACCCTGATCTATAGTAACAGAACAAATTAGGGTGGGTTGTGATCTAGTTTGTTGTAAATACTTCAAAATGAGCTCCAAAGTGCAGAAGTACAGTCCATCACCATAATACAAAAGCTAGGCTGTTCTTTAGCCTCCCTCTTCAGTCAGAGCAGGGGATGCTTAGCATTCTCCTCAGTGTACTCTGTGGTGTCCTCTATTCAGCCCTCTCCCCCCCTTTCACCACAAATGAACAGTGTCCATTCACCCTTGGCTTAATGAAAGTACAAGATAATTAAGGCCATCCATCCCCAGGTTTAAATTCTGAGTCCTACCGTGGGTTTCCCCAGGATTAGTCCCTTGTACCTTCCTCCTCACTGAGGTTGAAGAATCAGCAAACAAACTTCCTTTTGCTGCTCCCCTGGCCCAGAGCTTTCCCAACTCCTTGTCTCAAACACTGGCCTGTCTGGATTTACCTTCTCTCTTGGCTCAAAGTCAGCAGGTAAACTCTTTTCTGTTGCTCTCTAGCCCTGAGTTTTTTCCGGCTCTCCACTCCTGCTTCTTTGGGGAACTCCAGCAGCTCACTCTCGTAGTAGGGATCTTCTACTAGATCCCAGCTGCCCCTTATCGTCACCTTTTCCAAACTTCTGCCAGATCCATTATAGGCCAGGTGTCTCGTCTCCAGTCCCTTATAAGGCAGTTATCCAGGCCCAGGTGGATTAGGCCTGCTGCCTTTTAAAGGGCTAGTACTCCAGCTCAATGAGCCTGCTCCAGTCTTAGTGGAAAATACAGCTCAGGCTTCTGCTTTAAGATCCCAATGGTGCCAGGTTTGATCTCCACTGCTGGCAACTCCCTTCAGTGCAGGACATCACACAGCCACAGGAAAACTGTTGCTCATATGGGCTCACCTACTTTCTAATAGAACCTGACATAACTCCTATTATAAGGCTCTGCATGTTTTCTGTGTTGCAAGATGCAAATGTACTTGGGGTTTTACTCTTACATTCCACACCGACTGTGTTTTCTACTAGAGCAAAATACCAGGTTTATTAAGAGAGATGTTTGCATAATTACTAGTAGTGACATGTGACATTTGTGTACTGGGAATTAATACCACTGTGTTTCCAAGGAGCAATTGTTCTATCTTATTCTGGTATGTAGCTTGCCTTGTTTTCTCCCAGAATTACGTTCTTCAGGTGGAAAATCATCATCTTTTCAGCTTCTACACAGGTACTGACTTAGTCTATTGAGCACTAGCTGGTGAAGACCTGGTCCCTTGGCAAAACTTCCATTTAATTCAACAGGATCGGGATTTCACCTGTGTGTGAAATCATAGGCACAAATCAAGCAATTAGATCCACGGAAGTAGACCCATGTACCTATGCGGAGCTCCACTGACTTCAATGTGAGCCAAAGGCTCTGCTTGCACAGATCAGATTGAAGGTACAGGACCCCCAGTTCCAGAAATCACAGTAACTTCATAATATTAAAATATCTTTTGCCAACCCTACGGGTATTTTTAATGCTTTTCATTGTATTTCAAAATCAATTACTTGGTATTGACTCAGGGAGCGAATGCAAGGGTAGATTTTTAGCTTTAAGCAGTCTGTAAATTTTTTTTAAAAGTTTCTACATTGGCTGTGCAAAAGGTAACTTTAAAAAAGCATTTACAATTTTTTTTCCTACTGGGTAAAAACTGCATAAAACACACAAATATGTAAACCAGCATCAGTATTTCTGTTCTATAGTGGCTCATGAAAAATGTCCTTTGCATGTATTTTTGTTAATGTATTAAGATATCCGACACTGAATTTCTAATAAAATATCCCATTTCTGCAATAAAAAAAAGCAAATTATGACATTTGTCTTGATTTTGCCATCAGATGCAGAGTGAAAACTAAACATTATACATACATATTTATCTACATGTTTAACCCCTTAGTGTTGGAAGCATCATGCTGTGTCTTTTTCCCCTCAATAGTGGTACATTAAACAGCTTTCACAAACTTCCACCACTAGCTCACTATGATATGGGATGAGTTGGGGATTAGTAATGGATTATTTGTAGAGGCATTTGTTTTTCTGGGGAACAATTTCCTCCCCCTCTCTAATGAAAAAAGGTATCTCCACATTCAGTGTGGGGCATGAGGTCCCCCATAGGGAGCTACAAAGGGGTCATCGAGCTATGAGTATTTGGAAGGAAACATTTAATCATCATGCCTGGTTTTGGTTTTTCTAATTAGGAGACCACTAGTCTTAAAATCACCTGTCTCTCATCTCAGTGCCCTCCGCTCTTGCAGGGGGTCTTCGCAGAGGGAGAATCCCTGCTGTGCAAAGCACTCAAGACGTCTCTCAGCTGGGGGGGCGGGGGGGAGCTCTCACTGCCAGCAGGAGCCCCAGCACTAGTCCCTAGGGAAAAGCAGGTGAAGAGACAGGTGCATCTCATCTTTATAATGGAATGATTTTTACCAAGTGCTAAGCCTACGTGTAAGCAACTATTCAGCTGAAGGTGATGATTTTAACAACATTAAACAGGAAAAAGTGGCAGCAGCAGCAGCAATTTGGAGACACTGCATGAATCAGTGCCAAGCCTTGACATCACAGAAGTTGCAGCTGCAGTACACGAGGCCCTCAACGTTATTAAAATTAATTTTATAAAATCCTGGGCAGCAATCATTGGTTCAGTGTGCTGTGTGCTGACTGCACTCAACTTCTGTTTCACAGTGAAGTCAGGTGGTTATCACATAGAAAAGTGCTGTGTGTCTTTAAATTGCGAAACAAAAGCAGAATTTTCCTTGGGAAAACAGACCTTGCACATTACATGTGTAATGTGGACTTCTTGAGTACGTAACTTATCTGGTTGGACATATCTGGCAAATTGAATCCACTGAACCTAACGCGTCAAGGTAGGAATACAAATATTAAATACTAGCGAAAATACCTGGCGTTGCTCGGGTCCGTCGGAGGTGGGGAGGGGGCAGAGAGCTGAGCGAGTGCGGGGTCCATTGGACGGGGCAGAGAGCAAACTTGACACCCCTACCTCACCCCCCCAACCAAACCCGACACCCCCACCTCACCCCTCGACCAACCCCGACTCACATTTTCACGCCCCCCACCCAAACCCAACACCCCCACGTCACCCCCCTACCAACTCCAACACCCCCTGACCAACACCCAAACCTCACCCCCGTTGACCAAATCTGACACACCCACCTCACTTCCCCCCCCAACCAAACCCGACCCCCCTACCTACCACCACAAACCCGACACCCACACCTCACTTACCCCTCGACCAACCCCGACCCCCCTCCTAACCCCCCCAACCAACCCCAACACCCCCACCTCACCCCGACACCTTCCCACCCACCCAGACCAAACCCAACACCCCCGGCTCACTTACCCCCCCGACCAAACCCGACACCCTGACCTCACCCCCGACCAAGCCCGACACCCTGACCTCACCCCCGACCAAGCCCGACACCCCTACCTCACTTACCCTCTGACCAAACCCAACTCGGGTCCGTCGGAGGTGGGGAGGGGCAGAGAGCTGAGCGAGTGCGGGGTCCGTTGGAGGGGGTATTATGACATCATAACTATGTCACAGAGAACAGCAGCTGCCCAGCTGATGTGATTGGCCTTTAAATAATTTCATCCCTGGGGGGCGTCAGAGGTGAGATTTGAAATTTTTTTGACTCTTACCCTGATTAGGACCCTAAGACCTATAACTGTACCAAATTTCAAGTCTCTAGCTCAAACGGTGTGGAAGGAGTAAGTGCACATACATACACGCACGCATACACCATTTGACTTTTATATATATAGATGAGGGATTAATGAAGCTTTGTCTTTGGAGATGCTACATTGATCAACATGTTGTTAATGACCAAATATTAACACGTTGGTCTGGATTGTATTCCCATTTGGAGTGTTTTCCTGCAGTTTAATATGAATCTCCAGCTACCAATTAGATTCAAAACCCACAGTTAGGAACAATTGACTGTTCCAAATAAATCTCAGCTCGAGAAAATCTCTTAGAGTTGTGAAGTCACCACATGCCACAAGCAAGTTTGCAAATCTACCAAATTAGAAATTCTGTTTCTGTTAAAAAAAAAAAGAAAAAAAGGTGTATAAAAATCTCCCTCATGAAGCTATAAAAGTGCTGCTTTCATTTGCTTCGAGTTACCTGGGCAAGTCTGGGTTTTCAGCAATGATTTGTGTGAAAACTAATTACCAAAATGGTTTAAGCTTGGAAAATGACTCATATCTGGCACTATCAGAGATTCAGAAACATTGAGCAACTCTGCCGTTCAAAACAGGCCCATTCTGCTCACAAAAATCTTACACTTGTCCAAACATGCCGAAGAATCCATATTTTCAAATTATAGTCTTAAAAACACAGTTTGGATTCGATTATACAATTAAACTATGTAGCTGAATAAGGTCACAGAACCATCCAAACTCTAATGTCATGAGTCAGTTTAAACAAACAAACCTGTATTTGCCCGTGGGAGCCTCCAAGTTTTAAAATATCTGTAAGGGAGCTACAGACTATTCTCTTTGATCCACACAATGTCCCAAGATGTCTCCTTCCCTGACCACCATGGCAATAGTGACTGTTGAGTACTGAGACTCTCTTCAAAACGGGGAGATGAGCTCTAAAGATAGAAAAAAGCATTCCCACAGGGCAGACTTTCTGCAGGATATCACAGATTCACATGAGAGGAATTTCACCTGATAAAACGTACTTATTCACCGTTAAGATAAACTCCTAGGTTCTTTAATACATTACAATCAGTCCAAGATTTGATGGATGTGACTGCAAGTTGAGAGGAGTCTCCATTTAACTAGTCCTCGAAAAGAAAAAAACAGTTACCTTTGTAACAGTTGTTCTTCGAGATGTGTTGCTCATGTCCATTCCAACAAGTGTGTGCGCACCGCGCATGCACAGTCCCAGAGTCGCACCCTTATAGCAATGTATATATGACCCTGCCGACCCGCCCCCCCGCTCAGTTCCTTCTTGCCGGTACTCCAACAGAGGGGAGGCGGGAGGGATTTGGAATGGACATGAGCAACACATCTCGAAGAACAACTGTTACGAAGGTGAGTAACGTTTTTTTCTTCTTCGAGTGATTGCTCATGTGCATTCCAACACGGGACTTCTGAGCAGTCATCTCGAAGGAGGGTTAGGAGTGCCTCTGATCCTTGCTGTAAGGACTGCTTGCCCCCACAGAAGCATCCTCCTTAGCTTGCTGCACGATGGCGTAGTGCGAAGAGAAGGTGTGAACCGAAGACCATGTCGCTGCCCTGCAGATGTCGACAATTGGAATGTGCGCCAGGAACGCTGTGGATGCAGCCTGAGCTCTGGTTGAATGAGCTGTCAATGCCGGAGGAGTAATGTTCGAGAGGTTATAACAAAGTTTGATGCATGATGTAATCCACGCTGAGAGGCGTTGAGAAGAAATCGGTAACCCCTTCATCCTTTCTGCTACTGAAATAAAAAGTTGTGGAGATTTACGAAAGGCTTTAGTGCGTTGTATATAAAAAGCTAAAGCTCTCCTCACATCCAAGGAGTGGAACATCCTTTCCTTGTTAGAGGCATGGAGTTTAGGAAAAAACACAGGGAGGAATAGGTCTTGATTTAAATGAAAAGATTAAACCACTTTAGGAAGGAAGGCCGGGTGAGGGCGCAACTGGACCTTATCTTTATGGAAGACAGTGTAGGGCGGCTCTGAGGTAAGCGCTCTGAGCTCGGAGACCCTGCGAGCAGAAGTAATAGCCACAAGAAAAGCTGTCTTCTACAAGAGATAAGATAGTGGGCAGGTGGCCAAGGGCTCAAAGGGAGGCTTCATTAGCGCTGTTAAAACGAGGTTAAGGTCCCACGGGAAACAGGGTGGCGAACCGGGGGATACAACCTCTCCAAACCCTTCAGAAACCTTCCCACGAGAGGGTTGCTAAAGACCAAAGTGCCCTCAATGCCCGGGTGAAATGTGGATATAGCAGCCAGATGCACATGCACAGTGGAAAACGCTACGCCTTGCTGCTTAAGGTCGAGGAGATAATCCAAAATAAAAGATATCGGAGCCGAGGCAGGATCCGTCCCTTTACCCTGAGACCACAAGGAAAAGCATTTCCACTTGGCCGCACAGGATGCCCGTGTTGATGGCTTTCTACTACCCAGGAGGATGTCCCTGACAGGATCCGAGCATTGTAGCTCCGAGGGGTTCAGTCATGGATATTCCACGCTGTAAGGTGGAGGGACTGCAAGTTGGGATGTAACATCTGCCCGTGGTCCTGGGAGATCAGTGTCTGGGATAGTGGAAGGGTTATGGGTCTCGTCACGCACAGGGACATCAATAAGGTGTACCAATGTTGACGAGGCCAAGCCGGCGCTATAAGAATTGCCCTGTCCTGACGGGTCTTGAGCAACACCTTGTGAATGAGGGGAAATGGGGGGAAAGCATAAAATAGGCCCCCGGTCCAAGGGATTTGAAAGGCATCCGCCTCCGAACCCGGACTGAGGTTGAGGAGGGAACAAAACCTCTGGCATTTTTTGATGGCCCTTGTGGCGAACAGATCCAGGAGGGGAAACCCCCATTCTAGGAAGATTGAGTGTGCGATGTCCGGGCTGAGGGACCATTCGTGACCCCGAAAAGAGTGGCTGAGCATGTCCGCCAGCACTTTCTGAGCCCCCGGGTGATAGGTAGCCAGGAGGTGAATTTCGTGTGAAATGCAAAAATCCCAGAGGGCGGGGGTTTCCCTGAATAGGGGAGAGGAGCGAGCACCACCCTGTTTGTTTATATAAAACATTGCGGCTGTGTTGTCCGTCAAAACCGACATGCACTTGCCTTGTAGGTGGGTCTGAAACGTCTGGCATGCTAGACGAACCCCTCTGAGTTCCCTGACATTGATGTGAAGGGACAACTCGCTCTGGGACCAGAGGCCCTGGGTTCTGACTTCTCCCAGATGTGCTCCCCAGCCAAGGGCGGAAGCATCCGTCACCAAAGTCCTTGATGGTTGAGGTTTCTGGAAAGGGACTCCGACCCCGAGAGAGTGGGGTTGGAGCCACCAGTGGAGGGAATCCAAAGTGTGGTTTGGGAGGGTTACTATAAGGTCGAAGGGGTCTCTGCCTTGTCTGTAGATGCCCGCTAACCAGGCCTGCAGGGGCCGAAGCCGTAGCCTGGCATATGGCCCCACGTATGTGCAAGCCGCCATATGGCTCAGGAGAACCATGCAGTTTCTGGCCGTGGTAGTGGGGAATTGAAGAAGGGAATGGATCATATCCGAAATTGCCCTGGCATGGGGGAGAGGTAGAAAAGCCCTTGCCTGTTGTGAATCTAACACTGCCCTGATGAACTCGATCCTCTGGGTAGGAGAGAGGGTCGATTTTAGCTCGTTTAGTATTAGTCCCAATCTGAGGAATGTAGCTCTGGTCAAAGCTATGTGCTGAATCGCTAATTCTTTTGACTTTGCCCTGATGAGCCAATCGTCCAGGTAAGGGTAAACATGTACCTGCCTCCGTCTCAGGAATGCTGCCACCACTGACATACACTTTGTGAAAACTCTTGGGGCAGTGGAGAGGCCGAACGGGAGCACTGTAAACTGGTAGTGATGATTCCCTAACACAAACCTTAGAAATCTCCTGTGACTGGGGATGATGGAAATGTGAAAATATGCGTTCTTTAGGTCAAGGGCGGCAAACCAGTCTCCGCGATCCATAGAGGGAATAATGGTCGCTAGAGAGAGCATGCGAAACTTCAGCTTCTTTAGTAGGAGTTGAGGCCTCGCAGGTCTAGGATAGGACGAAGGCCACCTTTGGCCTTCGGAATAAGGAAATAACGGGAGTAGTATCCCTTGCCCCGAAATTCTTGAGGAACCTCCTCTATCGCACCCAAAGACAAGAGGGTGTAGACCTCCTGTAACAGGAGTTGCTCGTGAGAGGGGTCCCTGAAGAGGGACGGGGAGGGGGGATGGTTGGGTGCGAGGGAAGAGAATTGGATAAAATATCCCACTCTTACCAAGCTGAGGACCCATTTGTCCCCAGTTATGTGAGACCATGCATGGTAAAAGTGGGATAGATGGTTCACAAAGGGTAGGGAGGGTACAGAAGGGAAAACTGGTTTGTCGTCCTCGGGTGCAGCTTCAAAAGTTGGGCCTGGTTCCTGAGGGTTGTCTGGGGCCTGAATTTTGCTGGGCCTGTCGGGAGGAAGAGCGTGGATGACCCTGGTTATTTCCCCTACCACCCCTCCTAGGCTGATCTCGCCTGGGGGGGGGGGGGGAGAGCCTGATAAAATCGAGATGGGGGGGCAGAGGGGGGTCTGAATGGTCTTCTTTGGGGTTGCAGGGTATGCAGGCCTAAGGACCTCACGGTGGACCTCGAGTCCTTCATGCTGTGCAGCTTTTTATCAGTATCTTGGGCAAATAACCCCTGCCTGTCAAAGGGTATCGTAGCCTGGACTGGGGGCGGGATACCAGAAACTTGCAACCAAGCCCCGCGATGCATGGCTATGGCTGTTGCCATTGTCCTTGTCGCTGAATCGGCGGAATCTAGGGCCGCCTGGAGAGCAGCTCTAGACACCACCCTTCCTTCCTCAACGATCGCCTTAAATTCTGTGGCTGATTCTTTGGGAACCTGATCCTGAAATTTAGCCAAAGTCGACCATGAATTAAAGGCGTATCTACCCAGGGCGGCCTGCTGGTTTGAAATCCTCAACTGCAGTGCTGCCGAGGAATAAACCTGTCTGCCAAACAGGTCCAGTCTTTTAGCATCCTGGGACTTGGGTGTAGAGCCCATCTGCCCCTGACGCTGCCTATGGTTGACAGTGTCAGCCACCAGGGTCCCCGGTTGAGGGTGTGTAAACAAATGTTCATAACCCCTTTGTGGGGTGAAGTATCGTCTCTTGGCAGTTGGTGGGATAGATGAGGGCGTTTGCCACAGGCTGTCCATAGTGGCCTGGATAGTCTTGATAAAGGGCAGGGCAATTCGTGCTGGACAGTCCGATGACAGAATGTCCCCTGTAGGGTCCACATTTTCCTTAACCTCTTCCGCTGGAAGGTTAAGGTTCTGTGCGACCCTACACAGCAGGTCCTGATGCCCTCGAATGTCCATAGGTGGGAGGCTTGAAGAGGAGCCAGCCACCGCCTCGTCCGGCGAAGAGGAAGAGGAGGTAGTAAAGTGAGGATCCTCCTGACCGTGAGGCTCCCTTTGGGGTGGTTCATAGGTAGTTAGTGCCTGGGCATGTTGGGCTACCCTGGAGGAAGGACCTTCGACTTCCGAAGGCCCCAGTACCGGCTCTTCCGCAGCTATCTCCAAAGGCGGTGCCATAACGGTTGCCGAGATAGGACCTCGCGGCACTGAGGGCAGCGACGCCGATACTGAAGCCGGGCCCTGCGCCTGATGAAAGGCCCACGGTGTCCAAAAGGGCCACTGCATCGAACTCTGGCCCTGCGGAGGCCATGAGGGAAGGCTTGGCTGACAGGAGGAACGTCGATGCCGTGAGTGGTGGTGAGATTGCGACGTGCGGCGACTACGACCGGACCTGGAGGAACCTGCGTCGGATTCAGACGAAGACTCCGACGCAGACCACGGTGGTGCTGATCCTTCTGGTGCCATGGTGCCCTGTCTTTGAAACATCGTGGGCTTCCCAGGATGTCTCACCGCAGGAACTGGGGGGAGCTGCACCATCTCCACCGGTACCAGGAGGATGGGTGCCGAGGAGGTCCGCACCGCAGGTGTCGGCACCATCGATGCCAACGGTGTGGTTAACGGTACCGCGGCAGCCTGCATCGGCAGGATGATCGGCACCAAGGGTCTGGTTACCGGAGCCGGGTCCTGCGTCATATCAATAAGGTCTCTGGCAGCCTCGAAAGTGTCTGGGGTCGAAGGCATATCCCGCTCCTCTATGTCCCCATGTGGAGATGTCGTGGCACCTGGAGAAGTGGGCGCACGCATTGAGGTGGACACTTTCGGTGCGGGTGCTTTACGGGACTCGTGAGTATGTCCCGAAGTCGGCTGAACCGTTGAGAGCTCACCCTGGGCTCTACGGGCCGGAGAACAACCTCTAGGCTTTTTTGATGGCACCGGCGATTGTGATCGATGTCTCCGGGAACCACTAGCGTGGTGTTGTGGAGATCAGCGCCGGTACGCCGTCTGATCCTTCTTTGGTGCCGCAGGGTCTCGAACCGATGCCGGAGCACTGCGCACCGTGGTGGATGGGGGATCCGACGGGCTGCAACGCAGACTCCATTAGGATCAATTTTAAGCGAAAGTCTCTTTCTTTCTTAGTGCGGGGCTTGAAGCCTTTGCAAATAGCACACTGCTCTGTTTGAGGACCCTCTCCCAAGCATTTAAGACACTGGGAGTGGGGGGTCACTGTTCGGCATAGGCTTCCCGCACTTCTCGCAGTTCTTAAACCCCGGTGCCCAAGGCATGCCCCGGTGCCGGAGTACGAATATACAATATACAAACATGAACTATATACAACTATTACTATTCAAGAATTAAACTACTAAACTATGACTACTGAACTGCTAACAACTATACACACGATACCGCTAAGAGTGAACTAGCACAAAAAGGCTGTTCCAGCAACCGCCACGAACTGAAAGAAGGAACTGAGCGGGGGGCGGGTTGGCAGGGTCATATATACATTGCTATAAGGGTGCGACTCTAGGGGTCTCCCCTGCCGACCCGACGGGTACCACTAGGGAAAAAGCTTCCAGGACTGTGCATGCGCGGGGTGCACACACTTCTTGGAATGCACATGAGCAATCACTCGAAGAAGAACGGTACTATCCAGTCATCCTTCCTGCCAATGCATATGGAACTAAAGAAAAAAAATGTATTGAAGATTTGGAGCCACTAGACTGTCACTTACTTCTTGTGAAGGACCATAAAGATATGGAGATCAGTGGCAGTGAGACAGTCTCCCCGCCCCACCCTTATGCTTGCTATGCTGCTGCCATTTAAATTATTTTCTTTGTTACGTGCCGTTCCAGCTCCTTCCAGCTTCTTGACTGCTACATGTAACAACAGATTCCTGTAAATCTAAGCAGGTGAATTGGAATTTGCAGCTTTACTCTCTAAGGTTTTATCTACACTTTGTGGCAGAGCACACCTGAGGGGTGGTTTTTTTTTCAGTGTACTCTTAAGGTGTTGCCCTAATTACCAGTGTAGAACAGATTATGTTAATGTGAACTAGGTATCTGCTAGAGCACACCAGCAGAATTTACAGGGGGGGGGGCAAGGGAGAGTTGGAGCACTCTACTTCTCACACTCTTCTAGAGCACTTTGCTGTACTATGGAGACACCTTAGCACAGGGGTGGGGAACCTCCGGCCCGCGGGCCTTATACGGCCCGCCAAGTCATTTTATCCGGCCCGCGGCCACCGGCCAGGGACGGTTCCGCGCTGGGACTGGGAAGTGCCGCGCGGGCCACCGGCGCCGGCCGGGGGCAGCTCTGCGCTGGGGCTGGGAAGCGCCGTGCGGGCCGCCGCTGCTGGCCGGGGGCAGCTCCACGCTGGGGCCAGGAAGCGCTGCGCGGGCTGCCGCCGCCAGCTAGGGGCGGCTCTGGGCAGGGAAGCGCCGCGCGGCCACCCTCTGCCAGGCAGCAAAACAAGGAGCCACGGGGAGCCGACGGTCGGCGGGGGGAGAGACTGGGCTGGGCGGGTCAGGCAGGCGGCAGGACCCTGGCTGGCAAGAGGCCAGTGGGGGAAAACCCCAAAGCAGTGCAGGGCTAAGCACTCTGCCTGCCACTGCTTTGGGGTTTCCCCTGCTGGCCCCTTGCCAGCTGGGGTCTCAGCTCCTGTTGCCAGCCTGAGCTTCGGGGTGAAAGGGGGGGGAGGAGAGCGGCCCGCGGATGACTTTATAACTGTCAAAATGGCCCTTGGCGGAAAAAAGGTTCCCCACCCCTGCCTTAGCAGATGATAAACTCTTAATTATCCCCCCCATTTTTGTCCCCAGGGACACTGGACTTTAGAATACAAAGAGGTAGCTCCAAATATATGAAGCACCTCCATAAATTGGAGGTATTTAGAGAGTTTGCCAGGATAATCAGTCTGACAGGCTAACTTAAGTTTCGCTTTATGTAATGAGCTTTAATACTTTTGGGGTTCATTGCATTAAAAATGAAATTGCATATGTGTTATTGTGGAATTATGTGTGTTTAACTTCTGTAGGAGACTGACTAATGCAATCTCTAGCAAGTATTAGGAACTTCCAAGGGGTTTTTGAAATAATACATGTGAAGCAGATTTCCTAGGAAATACCTGAGTGTAAGGGAATGCAAATGACCCACTTCAAATCCACCCTTTTGAAACTGTGCCCTGTGGATGAAAATTAAATTACCCGGTCCTGGAAATTCCAGATCAAAAGTCTCCTGAACAGTATAAAAGGTGGACAAAACCGATGTGTGCTTGTTTTCTGAGCTGAAGCTGTGATGAACTTGTGATCACAAAAGAAACCCCTTAGGTGAGGTTTGGAAGGACTGCTCTGGCAAGAGCCCATGTTAGGGTGGGGCTGATCTCTGGTAAGATTAGTAGCACGTCTGTTGGTTTTTTTACTGTTTACTCTGTAGTGCTTTTACCTTAAAGAATAAAATAAAAGTTATTGTGTGGTAACCTATAATTGCTGACACTCTATCATCAGTCTCTCAAGAGAAGGCAAGCAGCTGCACTGGGGCAGCCTGGAAATACCCCAGTCAGAAGGGAGACACACACAGGTCTCCACCCAAGAGCGGCAACGACCAGGGAGTGAGGAGCTTGAAATGCTGGACCAGTGAGGGGATATATAGGTGCTGTTGCCCTGAATTGTGACAATCAGGACTCCCTGTAATTTGTAGACCGTTGGCCTCCAGTCTTTACCCTAGAGCCAAAAGAAACATTTCCAGAAAACCTGCCAATTACTTGCCTCTGCTCAATCAGGCAGAGCAATACCCAGTCACTGGAGCACACATAGGGAACCTGAGGGTACATTTAGATTGTAGTTACTAGGCATGATTGCAGCTTGAGCCAACATACCCAAGGCTAACTTTAATCTAACTAACCCAGGTTCTGGAGCAGTGAAGCCACGGCAGTACAAGTTTCAGTGTGAGCTAGCCATATGAGAAATTACCAGGGTTTGTGCACCACAGTGACTTCACTCTTCTTGGACCCGAACTAGCTTGATTAACACTAGCTCGGGTATGTCGGCTGGAGCTGCAGTCAGACCCTGTGATTACGGTACAGACATACCCTCAGTGGGACTGGGCTTTAATTTCACAGATTACCAGGGTTCTTTTATTCCCAGCGATGTTCTTGAGAGTCTGATGTAGGGGTTCACCAGAAAGAATTTAAATAGCAAAACAAATATTGTGAACAAATATAACCCTCCATAGCTCTCCTTTACTTTATGCCAATGGCAGTTGCCTTTATTAAATTAATAAGCGACTGCTGTATGTTGTGTCTTAATCGCTTCTTTCAAAAGCATTTCTCTATGAACAAGATTAAAAGTCAAGTTTGCAATGATGGTCAGAATTAGTAGAACAAACAACATAGTTTTGGCAAGTATTTCTGAAACTGACTAAAGCATGAGCTTGCCCAATTCTGAATAAAACAGACCCTACCTGGGCTCTGGGGAACTGTAACTGTGAACAGAATGTAATCAGATCAATATATTAAGGGAGTGTTTTCTACAAAGCAATATGAGGGAAGGGAAGCTAATATGCAGACATGTCTACAGTGATTCTAATTAAAATCTTGATAATTTTGCATTCCAGATTACATTTTTAGCAGGCATCCAAGTTAGGGTGACCAGACAGCAAGTGTGAAAAATCAGGTCGGGGTGGGAGGTAAGAGGAGCTTATTTAAGAAAAAGACAAAAAATCGGGACTGTCCCTATAAAAATCAGGACATCTGGTCACCCTAATCCTAGTTTTCCATGATCAAAAACCAAAATTCTCCAATAAAAAAAACCCCCAAATATTTTTATTTCCAATTAAAATAAAGCACTGAATATTAGTTTCCCTCCCCACAATAAATATGGGTAGCAGTTTTATTGCTATATAGTAGAATCCCATTTATCCAAAGCTCCACTGCCCAGCTGTCTGTATTAACAAAACCACCCGCCGCTGTCAGCCCCTGGCGGTTCCATTAATATAGTAAACTGGATAATGGAGGCTTGGATAAATAGAGTTCACTCTGTGTATGTTTTTATTTTTTCACAAAATGTAAAAACTAAAGATTTTCTGTAAAAATGCAAATTCCATGATTTTTCGTGGCAAACAGATTTCTAGGATCTCCGATTATTAGTGTTATTCCTCAGTACAGGAAATAATCAGGGAATTCCACAGTAACATTAGTTACTTGCAAGGGCAAAACTAAGTACAATTTACTGTCTATGTAACAAGCAACTATTGTGTACTGTACATACAAACATACACAAATCTCAAAGATGAGGCTGGTAAACACAGTATATTCTCTCTTTGGAAGGTGGATATTTTCACAAATGATTTTTAAGGTTAAACTTCGTTATAAATAATGCTAGGTATCAGAGGCCATATTATCCCCTCCCATATGAAAAGCCACATGCAGGAACTTCTTATGAGGAAATCCCCAGGATGATTTATTTGTGGCGATTCCCTGTAACATGATGCTTGGAGTGGGGTGTTGTTCCATCCACAGAAAAACCACCCTAAACTTGGCAGATCCCTAGGGATCCTCAGGAGGTCATGGCCACCTATGTGGAGACACTGCTGTGGCTCTGGCCCCAAGAAGCTCCTGGGCCTTACCACGTTGTCACTGGAGCAGTGCTGCCAGGGACCGCCTTCTGGCCTTACTTAGATTTCTTTACACCTTCCCCTTAAACAACAGATTTCATTTTCACACAATCATGACAATTGCTGCCTTATATATAAAAATATTTCAATTAATTACCAGCTTTGTCAACATCAGGAACTATTTTACCTTACACAGATAGTTTATTTTTATATATATATACTAGCAAAAATACCCGGCGTTGCTTAGGATATTTGTAATTGGAAACTGGGATGTAAAAAGACTACAATGTTTTTTACAGTAAACCCTCGATTTAACGGACCTCGATTTAACGGACTTCGGATGCAACGGACAAAATTTCTAAGCAAGTCTGATGCATCCAAAATCCATTTGTCGAGGGCTGGCTGCCGGCTCCCGGTTGCCACCTGGGTCCCAGCAACCGGACCCGGGCGGGCTGGCTGCCGGCTCCCGCCCGGGTCCTGGCAGCGGGCGGGCTGCGGAGCTGCCACCCCAGCCCTGTGGCGGGCGGGCTGCTGCTCCGACAGCTCGTTTTTTTTTTATTTATTAAATAATGGACTTTCTGATTTAACGGACACCCCCTCGACCGAATTAGTCCGTTAAATTGAGGTTTTACTGTATTAATACAAATTTTGTTCAGAAGTCTCATTTTGTCTAATTAATTTCATTCTCTTGCATTTAGATGTGGGGGAGGGGGGAGAGAGCTGAGCGAGTGCAGGGGCCATTGGAGGGGGGGAGGGGGGAGAGAGCTGAGCGAGTGCGGGGGCCATTGGAGGGGGGGAGATTTTTAAATTTTTCAATTCTTACCTGACGGGGGAGAGAGCTGAGCGAGTGCGGGGTCCGTTGGAGTGGGGGGGGGGGGGAGAGCGGAGCGAGTGCGGGGTCCGTTGGAGTGTGGGGGAGAGAGCTGAGTGAGTGTGGGGGCCGTTGGAGGGGGGAGAGAGCTGAGCGAGTGCGGGGTCCGTTGGAGGGGGGTATTATTACATCATAACTATGTCACAGAGAACAGCAGGTGTTAACCTGCTGCCCAGCTGATGTTAATGGGCTTTAAAGTATTTCACCCCTAGGGGGTGTAAGAGGTGAGATTTGAAAAAATTTCGATTCTTACCCTGATTAGGACCCTAAAGCCTATAACTGTACCAAATTTCAAGTCTCTAGCTCAAACGGTGTGGAAGGAGTAAGGGAACATACATACACGCATACACCATTTGACTTTTTTATATATAGATATAAAAATAAACTCTGTGTGTGTGTGTGTGTGTGTGTGTGTATTTCACCAATTCAGAATGTAACAAATATTTTATATAAAATATTTATGCTTTCAGTGAATGGAAACAGTTTTATTGAATACATTTTTAAAATTCTATTTTGTATGCAAATATGCATTATCTAAAATATGCTTTATTTCAGTAAATCACAACAAGCAGAGAAAGGATACACAGCTTTTACTGTGCATTGGGCTAATACTTTAAAATTTTATGCACATTTTAGTTTTACGTTTAAGAATGCACAAACATTTTAGGTTGAGAATGCATAAATATAAAACTGAGTGCAGACTGGGTAAGTTACATTTTCAATACTCCCATGGTCCTAAGTCCACTCTTCATGATAGTGTTATACAAGTCATGGTCCTATTCTTTGAACATCTCAACACTGTTCCCAAAGAAAAGATCAAGTGAAATGTCTCCCTTCCTTGAAATGTTAGATCATATTTTTAATTATACTACCACACAATATATAAATATATATATATATATATGAAAAAAGAGACCAAGTAGGAGGCTACATTTTTTTTTTACTGTCAATATGTTTAACATAGCATCCTGTAGTTGTATAAAACATGCATTTTCTGGGATAATTATGAACACAGCATGAACGAGCCCACATAAATTATATTTTTGTACAAGTCCAAGTTTAAAAAAAATAATCAGATTAAGTGCCTCTGAGGCCCTTTATTCCCAGCTATAAGTTCTCAAAACACACTACTGAAATATTTTTCTATGCCTACAAGCTATGTGCTAGAGAACTGGATTCAAAAATTTAAAATACATCTACAGTCTGTTTTAGTTTTTTTTAAAGTTTGTGACAGTCCTTGGATATTGTACTGTGAAAATGAAAAATAGTCACAGACTTTTTTTCCAGAAATAAAAACACATCTAGGAGAGTACTCAAAACAAGGCAAAATGAAGTTTCATAGCACTTAATAAAGGTAATATAAAGTCAATGACTAATATTGAGGTTTGTAAAAAGGACCGGTTGAAAAGTTACATGTACACATGAAAGTTATATTAGTTTCAATACTATCAGTTATTGATTCTGTAACCAATACTCCCCCCAACCCCAAAACCAATCAATATACATTCAAAATAGGCTGACCTTGATATAATTGTGTGTAAAAATAGTGCACTATTTTTTTCTGCCACAAAGCAAATTTGTATCCTAAGAGCTGGTAAACATTCTTTTATCCTTAAATACAGAGAATGGGCATAGACCTTGAAAAAATTAAATTAAGGCATTCAGATAGGTAAAATAGGGCTGCCCATTATGAAATAACAAACGAGTATGTACTTCAAACGCCTCATTATACTAGCTGCTCAACGACGACATGCAGCTTTTGATAAACATGTATGAATGATATTAACTTCAACATTATGGCTTTACACAAGTGCATAGCTGCAACTGCAGTAAGTAATGGTATCTGATTAATATGCATAAAAAAATAAAGTGGAAAGTTTTTTAAAACCCTCTTGCAGTATTACAGTACAATATATATACACAGTATAATGGTCACTCCTTAAAGATGCAGTCTATTCCACTGTGGTGGATCTTTCCTGCTTACTTTTCTGGCAAACATGCTGGTGGCATCTCTCTATCAAAGCTGAAAGATGGATTTCTTCAGTTTTAATTTCCACTCTTCTCAATTCTTTTGTGAAATGTAGTGTGTGTGTCTTGCCAAGATAAACTCTTTTGGAACAAGACTCTAAAAGGTTACCTAAAGTATCCTTATACTATTACCAACAGTCCTCATTTGATCAGTTACCCCAAGGGATTTTAAAAAAAGCCCTCAGAGATTAGTAATTTATATTGCAGCAAAAAATTGTAAACCTCTGATATATATAGCACAGTCTCTCAGGAAAATATATATTTTTAATAAATTTTGGATATCGTGTTTCAGTCTTGTTTTAACGGGAAGAAAATTATCACCTTGAATAGTGACTGCATTCACAGAAGGCAGTTAGCTGAAAAAGAAGAAAGGTTTGGTCAGTAAATGCAATGCACATCCCTCTGCTGAAAAGAGAAATTTGCTCCAAATTTTTATTTTAAATATGCACTTCTGCACACTGGCAACAAATGCTACTTCTTTGCATTAAATAGCATGATGTTATTTAAAACATCCTATGCACCACAATGTCAAACTTATTCTGAGATTAAGGCAATTATATTTTACCGATACTAATAACGCAGTTCATTGAGCATTCTTTTGAGGGAATTCTGCTCCAAAAAATATAAATTCTGTGCAAAATATTTTAAAGTTCTGCAAAGATTATTTGTCAATAAATAACTGTGGATGCTCCAGCATGTGGAGAGCACAGGCCACTGGTTGCATGGAGATGAGAGGTCACCCTGCAGCTCCCCTCCCCAACCAAGGCACATACTTGGCGGTGAAGCTGCATCTGACCGTGACACAGCGTAAAGGCCGGACCTGCTCCAGAAACACCTTGGAGCCCTGCTCCGCTCCGCTTGTCATTCTAGGTGTGGGGAAGCAGGCTCAGACCAGCACGATCCTAGTGGGGGGGGGATCCAAGTCTGGGGTTGAGAGGATTCTGTGTGGGGCAATCTGGGTAAGGGTGGCTCAATGGTAGGGTCCAGGTACAACCTGAATACACAGGGGCTCATTGAGGAGAGGGGTTCCGAGTGGAGGGACAATGGGACTCTGCAGGAGGGGTCCAGGTGAAGGTAGTTGTGGCTCAGCAGGGGCAGTCTGGTGCTCGTTGGAGGGGCGGGAGAAGAGGCCTGGATGTAGGGGGCTCGTTAGGGAGTCCGGGTGTTGAGGGAGTGAAGCTTGGTGGGGTAGGAATCTGGATGGCTCAGAGGGATGGTCAGGTGCATAGGGGGTGGGACTTATTGGGGTGGGGTTTCAAATG
Organism: Sternotherus odoratus; assembly: GCA_032164245.1. NCBI lineage: Eukaryota > Metazoa > Chordata > Testudines > Kinosternidae > Sternotherus > Sternotherus odoratus. The sequence goes on along the minus strand of JAVMKO010000003.1, from coordinate 22,787,647 downwards.
TGTAGGGCTCAGCAGGAAGTGGTCTGGGTTCAGGGGTGGGGGTTTGGATGCAGGGGGGGTGGGACTTGGTGGGGGAGTCCAGGTATGTGTGGGAGAGGATGTGAGGTTCAGAAGGGAGTCTGGGTATGGGGTTGGGGAGGGGAGAGTCCAGATGCATGGGGGTTGGGTGGACAGGGGAGCAGCTCCATATACAGTGACCCCTTCCCTCATGGTTGAGGAGCCATAGGGGCAGCAAGCAGGGTAGAGAGATGTGTGGAGCCAGGGCAGGTTTGCAAACTAATTAGATCATTTTCAGTTAAACTCGTTTTACTGTGCAAACATAAATAGAACTGCTTTATATTTCCAATAGCATTCAAGGAATTCAGCTCACTGGATTAGCAATGCATTTTACTTAGAATTTGTTCAAGTGCATTGTTAGAAACCCCAAAAGCACAACACTAGAGAAAAGCTGAGTCATAAATATGTATTTCATAGCAATATTAGGAAATGCACAATGCAAAGCTCTTGTTTCAAGTCTACTAGCCATTGACAAGTCACTTTACACTTTAAAAAGGCATTTTTACTGCAAACTGACATATCTGCAGGGTGTCAAATAAAGATTGAAATGTGACAATTTTATTTTTACATCTCAAAAATGGTTAGCAGTACTACCACTGCTATAAGTATATTCTCTGACAGTAGTAATCTCCTTTTCCACTCAACTGGGGCAGATAGACATGAATTTTGAACAGAAAACTATCATTAAAATCACGTTTTAAAAGAAAAATACTAATTTTTAGTTAAAGTGACTCCTCTGAAAATTGATCTTTTTCAAACTGATTGAAATCTCATTTTTAAATGCATATTAAAAATGAGATCTCTCATACTTTTTCTGCTTTGAAAAACAAAACTCAACTAGCATGCTCTATTCAAAAGGCAAACAATGCATTCCTCACTACTTTGATTTACCCTTTTACATCTTCAGAAATCAAAAACATCGTCATCACCATCAATATCATCATCAACATCATCAAATGACCAATCCCAGTCTTTAAATGCCAAATCAAGCAATCTGCAATAGGAGGTTTTGATGTTTAAAATGAACTACTCCCTATTAAAATATTAAAATCCAAAGTCCAATGTTATTAAAATTATCACGATCACAATACTTCCTTGTGTACACCGTCTTCTGATTTAACATTTCATGACATGTGGCATAACAAAAAGCGGGTTATAAATGAGGATTACACAAGAGTTTTCATTTCTCTATACATAGTCCATGGCCATGCTAAATGCATACTATATATATATAATTTGTTTTAATAAACTAGATGATTTAGCTCATGTAGATCAATATATTTTATACACTGGAAATTTGACACATAAATCACTACATGTAATGTTGTAGATTCCATTTAACTAATATATATGAATATTTCAGACTAAAGTTAGAAATCCTATTTTTGTAACATTTTGTAAAGTTGTTTAAAAAACCCAAACTCTAAAGCTTTATATGGGCTAACTGCTATCTTTTCTTGATGCTGCAGTTCTTCTTGATTGAGCTGCAATTTTATGCTCATCTGCTAAACCTTCCATGAAACAGTATGTGAGCCACGAACAATTGTTTCAGCCCATCTAAAGAAATAATATTTTATGCAAGCCAAGATTAATTAATACTAAAGCATCTGAATATTCTAAAGGGGTTGGTCTGTCTGAATTTGCAAACAAATTAATGTTGATTTTACCATCCAGCATTTAGAACTTCATCAAACCAATAAAGAAAATAGGGGTCTTTTAATTGACTTCAATGGATTTTGCATCAGGCCTTTAAACATGACAAAGCGAGGATGGAGGAAAAATACTGACCTAAGTAAAGTGTGTAAATGAACCCCCCATGGCATAGTGTTTAAAATAAAGCATGTATTTATTATAATTAGGTTACATGTATTAAATATGATGGGTTTTGAGTTTTGTTTTTAATTTCTTTAACTTTCAAAAAAATGATGGATCACTGAAGTTTTGATATTTTACTTATTCTATGAGTTGTAAGTGCTGTCATTCCTCATATACTTGTAGCAGATATTAGATATCAAAAGAAGAAAAGAAGTTGTCATTCATGTGGGAAAGTTAAGGTTAATCTTTCTTGTCATGATTCAGTGCCGCAATTAAACTGATAATCAGAAACTACACATAGTGTATATGGAAACTGGTTTGCCTTCTTTTACATTATTAAAAATAACAGCTGTGAAAAACTTAAAGAAATGATCAGGACATTCAAGTCTCATGAGGGAAGAATCCTCATTCTTAATGCAGTTGGGGATTAGTCCTGATTTAGTGGGGGATTGGTCCTTCTTTGAGCAAGGGGTTGGACTAGATGACCTCCTGAGGTCCCTTCCAATCCTGATATTCTATGAAGTATAGAAAAGAAAAATATACATTCCATATTGTAAACCCTTGCAGTAAGAACCTTTACAGAAACACAAGTTAAACACAAACTGGCCATAGCATTCACACTAATTCACAAAAAATGTGTTGACTATTTGATAAACATACCAAAAAAAAATCTTAATTGAATTGATTTGACAAAGAAACTTGCAATAAGATGGATATGATGATTTCACAGGCCTTCTCCATCTATATCTCCTATAATTTTGCAATATAATTCAATGCTAAATAGATGAACAAAAAAACACAATCTGCACAGTGCAGTTGCAGGAATAAAATGTGTAAAAGTGAAAAGATATGCAGAATAATTTTTTTGTTGTTACTCTGATATACTAGATTTCCCACAACATATTTAATTATGCTATCCTGGCCAAATTCATCCCTGGTGCAGCTCTGCTGAAGTCAGAGTTGTCCCAGGGATTAATTTAAGCAATTATGCAGTTATGTTAGATGAAAATAGCACCAGACTTAAAAAAAAAATTAAATTCCATCGGTATTAGGATACAGAAACAGAGTATATAGGTTATGAAGGAGAAAGATTTAAAACAGCAATACACAAGCAATATATAAAATCCAAAAATGACAAACATGTTTAACATATGTGCCTGTTGTCATTCAGAAAATATACATATTTATATGAATTTGTTCTTTTTTTCAAAAATCACCAAATGTGATTGATTGAAATATATAAATAATTGTCATTTACAGATTTTACGTGAGTTTTCATGGTTAGTATGGTCAGCATGCTCACAGGATGAGATACAGGTCCCTATTACTTACTGTTGCTATGGCAAAATATACAGTATAGAAAAAAATCAGTGAAGAATGATTCGAAGGACAGGGCCAGAGCTAAAAAAAATTATTAATAAAATGTAGAAGTAAATATTATTACATATACTATGTTACATGAACATTTGTTAAAAAAAATCATGAGGATGAAAGTAGACTGTTACATACAAGGCGAAAATCTTAACTGAACATTGATGTTGACAGGTCAGTAATATGGCCTAGAATAAAAAACGGTCACCTACCTTTTGTAATTGTTATTCTTCGAGATGTGTTGCTCATGTCAATTCCAACTAGGTGTGTGTGTGCCGTGTGCATGATCATGGGAAGGTTTTCCTCCAGCGGTACCTGTCGGGTCGGCTGTGGAGCCCACCTTATGCTGGTGAATGTAGGTCCCTGCTTACCCGCTGCCTCTGCAGTTCCTTCTTGCCGGATACTCCGACAAAGGAGAGGCGGGTGGGTATTGGAATGGATATGAGCAATACATCTCGAAGAACAACAGTTACAAGAAGTAGGTGACCTGTTTTCCTTCTTCGAGTGATTGCCCATGTCAGCTCCAAGTAGGTGACGGCCAAGCAGTACCCTGGAGGAGGGGTCGGAGTTCACCGAGCTGCTGACTGTAACATGACCCTACCAAAAACAGCATCATCTCTAGCCTACGGAGTGATGGTGTAGTGCAACAGAAAGGTGTGACCAGATCTCCCCGTCTTCACCCTGCAGATGTCCTGAACTGGGAATGCTGCAGATGAAGCCTGTGCTCTTGTGGAGTGCACTGTCAATGCTGGGGCCGGAATCTTTGCTAGGTCATAGTACGTTCTGATGCTGGCCATGATAGAAGAGAATCTCTGGGACGAAACAGGGAGACACTTCATTCTTTCGGCAACAGATAGCCTCCTAAATGGCTTTGTTCGCTCGATGTAAAAGGCAAATGCCTGTTTAACATCCAGGGAATAGAGCATGCGTTCCCTGTCAGTGGCGTGTGGCTTAGGACAGAACACTGGCAGAAAGATGACACGATTCACGTGACATTGCAAACCTACCTTTGGGAGGAAAGCTGGGTGCAGCCGCAATTGTACCTTGTCCTTATAAAATATGGAATAAGGGGGCTCGGACATCAAAGCCTTGAGCTCAGACTGACTGATGTGATAGTCACTAGGAACCTGTACTTTCCAAGACAGGTAGAACAGGGAGCACGTTGCGAAGGGCTAAAAGCCTTGAGAGCACCAGGTTAAGACCCCATGGAGGGATGTTGGGGGTACAGTCTGTCCAGTCCTTGAGGAAACATCCCACCACAAGGTTTGGCCTGAAAACTCAGGCTAGCCATGCCTGAAGAGGTCATAGCCACAACCTGGCATGCTGTACCACATACATTCAAGCAGTCATATGCCTGAGCAACTTCAGACAAGTTTGCGCCATCACAGTGGGGAAATCTCTGAGATCCTCTATGACGGCACGCATGGCAAGGAAACAAGCTTCTGGGAGAAAAGCCCTCTATGACAGCACACATGGCAAGGAAACAAGCTTCTGGGAGAAAAGCCCTGGGGTGCAGAAGGGCTCCGATGAACTCTATTCTCTGTGTAGAGGTTATAGTAGAATTTTCCACGCTTAGAATGAGACTGAGACTAAAGAATGGCATGTGCACCAGGGTTACATGGTCCTCCACTTGGGCCCAAGATCGACCACTTTCACGGGAAGACCACCACATCCATTTGATGAACACCCAAGGGGCCGACAAGAGGCCAGATGGGAGGACCGCGAACTGATAGTGGTTGTCATTGACCACAAATAGAAGGAAGCGTCTCTGGGACAGGATTATGGACACATGAAAGTATGCGTCCTTCAAGTCAAGAATACCTGTATCCAGGGAGGAAATTATGAAAGCCAAGACAACCATGTGAAAACTTCAGCTTCTTCATGATTCTGTTGAGGTTTCACAGGTCTAGAATAGGCTGGATATTAGGGGCTTGGGGATTAGGAAATAATGGGAATAGAATCCCCTGACCCATAACTCCATAGGTACCTCTCAATCGCCCCAAGTTGTGGGAGAATTTGCACCCCCTTCACTAGAAGTTGCTTGTGAGAAGGGTTCCTGAAGAGGGACGGGGAAGGAGGGTGGGACGATACAAAATTGGAGAGAATATCCCAATTCTACCATGCTCAAAACCCAGACATCTGATGTTACTTGGGCCCAAGCCCAAATTTCTGCAAGTTACTTGGTTTCTGCAAAGGGAAATCGTGTCTTACTAATCTATTAGAGTTCTTTGAAGGGGTCAGCAAACATGTGGACAAGGGGGATCCGGTGGACATAGTGTACTTAGATTTCCAGAAAGCCTTTGACAAGGTCCCTCACCAAAGGCTCTTACGTAAATTAAGCTGCCATGGGATAAGAGGGAAGATCTTCTCATGGATTGAAAACTGGTTAAAAGACAGGGAACAAAGGGTAGGAATAAATGGAACTTTTTCAGAATGGAGAGGGGTAACTAGTGGTGTTCCCCAAGGGTCAGTCCTGGGACCGATCCTATTCAACATATTTACCATATTTTTCGCCCTATAAGACGCACTTTTTCTTCCCCAAAATGGGGGGGAAAAAGTTGGTGCGTCTTATAGGGCGAATGTGCGCCCCGGTTCCCCCCTCCCCGCCGCGGGCGGGCTGCCGGGAGCGTCCAGGGCCAGAGGATGGCCGGTTTGCCCTTGGATAGTCCAGCCCCCCATGTTGGAATTGTCGGCTCTGCCAGCTCCGGAGAGTGTTTGGTTGCCATCTCTGTGAGGTCCCTGACCGTCTTGAATGTGTCAGGAGTGGATGGCATGTTCAACTCTCCAATTTGTCTCTCCCGTCCCGGGGATTCCAATGGGACTGGTCTCAACAGTGTCGCAGTGAAGCGCTGGGCTTGGATTCCCAATGTGGTTTGAGCCGGCTGGGGACAGAGATCCGACTCCATAAGGAGAAGCTTAAGGATAATGTCTCTCTCCTTAGTCCTTGGGCAGAAGCTCCTGCAGATCTTGCACCTGTTGATCTGGTGGGCTTCCCCAAGCACTTTAAGCATGAGTCATGAGGATTTCCCCGGGCATAGGCTTCTGGCAATAATGCCAAGATTTGAAGACTTGAGACTGAGGCATGCCCTGGTCCGCAGAGGGGAGCAAGAAAACGGAGAAGGAGGGAGAACCCCAAACAGAAACTTATCTACGAACTAACTAAAACACCAGAAAACCTACACTAAGTAGAACTATATACAAGAACAACTGTTCGCTAGGAGAACTCTTGCCTGGCAAGAGAACAAAGTAGAACCAATGACCGCCACTGGCGGTAAGAAGGAACTGCGCAGCGGCTTGGCAGGGACCAATATTCACCGCCAAAAGGGCACCATTCCAGAGGGCTCCACAGTCGACCCAACGGGTACTGCCTCGGGCAAAACTTTCCAACGATCATGCACACAGTGTGCACACACCTACCTGGAACTGACATGAACAATCACTTGAAGAAGAATGTTTACTAGAGGAGGTATAAGTAGCCTATTTGCTTAAACACCGGGTAGCTTTAACAGGAATACCAGGCACTTAGCAATTTACATGTTCAAAGGGCTCTTGTAACAGTATATACACATTACTTACTTACTTACTTACACACACACACACACACAAAACAGCACATTGTTAAGGTTGCAAATTCAAGCACTCAAAAGTTAGGCAATTCCAGAATTAAGGTTGCCTTCATTCAGCCCTCTTGTGAATATGCATTATTATAGGGACCTGAATTACATAAATACATGCTCTTTTTTCCCCACATAATTCCTGTCCTGCCTCATTCAGTGCACAGACAATAAATCCATGTTGTGTAATGAATAAGGTTGTTGTCTGTCAGACTCTTACTTCATTTTTTGCAGAAGTTGGAACGTGTGGTGAATGAGGCAAATGACTACAAGAAGAAAAAGGATGGTTTCATGGTGAAAATGGATTCTATCCTTGCCTCTGCCACAAAGTTCCAATGTGATGGCAGGCAAGTCACTTATTCCAAATTTATCACAGATGATCATTAATTGTGTGTTCCTCGTTTTCTGGCTCCCCAACCTGAAACCTTGAGGTAGGGCTTGAAGAAGTGCTGGCACGGCAACCTTTAAAGTAAGTGTGTCTGTACTGTCCTAGATTTTTCAAAAAAGCAAACTAAAGAACAGTAATTCCATCTGGTGGAATCACACTGACACCCACAAGGGTAGTTAGCAGTGTTGGAACCTTTAGATTCACTACACAGATTTCTGTCACTTGACCTAACAGAATAACTGATAAAAGTAGTATGTGGTCATCCTCTAGAACTAGAGTACAGGACGGAGAGAGACTTTTGCCTGTGGGTTTGTAGACATTTGTAGATATTTGTAGACAGCACAGGGATAGCACAATTCTGGAATCTCAGATTCCATTCCAAGCTCTGCAGAGGAGTGGCTCTAGTGGTCACAGACCCTTTTGCCCCTGTCTCTAGTAGCCGCTCTTTGCCCCAATCTCCTCACCTAGCCAGTCCCAGTCTTTACATCCCTGGACTCCTCATCCAGTCCCTGTCTCCTTATCCTGCCAGTCCTAGACTCATCCTCCAGACTCCATGTCCAAGTTCCAATCTTTCCCCACCCATGACTCCCAGTCTTTCAGCTCCCCCACCTTTCCCCTGAGGTCTGGCTCTTGTCACCTTTGCATTCAAGTCGAACTGCTCCTCCTCTACGCTGCCTAGTTTCTGGGTGCCTCCACAGAAGCAATGAGAACACAGAAGAACCATAACGGCCTATAGAAGCACCTGCAGGGAAAGTCTTACTCAGTGTCTGCAGCCCTGAGATGCAGCATGTTAAGTGCACACAGAATCTTCACAGAATTTAGGTGCCAAACTCTAACGAGTCTCTACTGAGCATGCGTGAACTAAGAAATTTCAAAAGCTTGTAAATTCACCAATTTCCTTCCCCCCATTCCCCCGCCCCACTTCCCCCTCTGGACAGCAAAAAGCACATTCCTGACACAAAGGCAACCAACATTGACAGATTTAAATTCCCTGCTTTAAAGCATGGAGGCACTGTTACTTCTTAATGAAATACCTGTAACAACTTTTTTAATGTGATCAACACAACGTATTTTCCCCTAATCTCACTCTCTGAAACAGATGAGATATTTTTGCTGCAATGTTCCCAAGACATTTGGCATAGGAAATTTCAGGCCAAATGGTTAAAGTTTCACAAAGTTCTAAGCAACTGAAAATAGGATCTTATAATGTGAAGCGTCAAGCAATCTTACACATAGGTGAATGCTACCAGTTCTGCCTATAATATAAAACACATACAGTAGATTTAATTCAAAGATAAGCTAATTTAAATAAGGAAATGAAACATGCTCCCTCACACAGCTTTCTTAATATTTTGTAAACTGGAATTCACAAAAGATGACAGGATGGTCTCACATTTCATTAGTCATAGTATAAATACAAAAGGAAACAAAAAAAACAACAACAAAAAACAGATATCTTTGTGAATTGCCCATAACACCTATACAATATAAAGTATCACAGTGGGAAACTGTTTAAAGTTATCATTCTTTAATAGCAACTTTTGTGTTACCTTGGTTTGTTTGGAGGAAGCTGTCGGCTTGGCCGTCTCATAGACTGATTTGGCTGTACCTTCATGGAAGTTCTAGGAGAAGATCGAGCAAAAGGGTCGGGTGCTGGAGGTTTTTTTGGAATTTTCTTCACCAATCGGCTCACCCATTTCTGTTGTTCCTCTGTAGAATTAGCTAACAGTAGTAGATTCTTTGCAGTTGAAATATCATAATATACTGTAAGAGAAATTTTAAAACAAAATCTCATTATTAATTTTTTTACATGAGCTCATCTTAAAAACTAATGGGCAGATCCCTGGATTCTCATAAATTGCACAGATTGGAAGTCAAGTGATGCTATACACACTCAGTATAAAGCTGCAACTTGGGCTGCCACGATCACAATGCTACTTTGGGTATAGATTATGCCACAGCACTTTTAACATTCCTGCCAAAGGAGCTTTTCCAATCTATCCACAGTCTGATTTCTTCCATTTGGAGGATAAGGAGATGATTATTCTCCATGTTACCTAAGGAAGCAGGTATACAGGGAAACAAACACATGCTGTTACAGCCATCTCATATGCTCATAAGCGATATTGAGCATATAGAACTGTGGAACTCAGCCCAGAGGAAGCAACTTTTCTGAGTTTCATAATCTGTATTGCCACATACATGGACATCTCTGTCCCATACCAAAATGCAACACAATCCAGTGTAAATAGCCTTTTTGGGTAGCCCTTCCCTTACGATGTTGAAAGTATGTAGTATACATGTCCCTATGCTGGCTGAATGTCACTGTTGTGTAGTGAGCTGCTCTTCCCTAACAAAATCCTGATATGCACTCAAGGATTTGTCACTCCAGCAGGTACTACCTTTTACCTTGCACGTATCTGAGATCACATCATTATGGGAAACCTGTATCTGAATTATTCCCTGTAGTTAACTGGCAACCATGCATTTGTTCAATTATTCACTACTTACCTTTGCAAGGTGCTATAATCTCTTCCTTTTTATCCATATGATCTTTATGACATTTGATATGGCAGCGGCGGCACTCTAGAGCAGGAGGAGGTTTAAACATATGCCACAGTGGCTTCATACAAGCTTCACAGTTGGTTGGAAAATGATACAGAGTGGGTATAAACTCATGTCCCTTGTGGCAAATGTAATTTGATTTCTCCCCCATAGGCTCCACAGGAAATTCTGGTTCCTTCTTGCTTTCTCCTTCATTAGCATACAGAATCTAGAGTTAAAGAAAAACAAACACAACATTCATACACAATGGGTGTAGGTAAAGGGCAATTATCTAGATAGCAAAAATTCAGGAATACAAATTAGAGTAGGTTAGAATAGATTTTCTGACAATTTATATGATCTACTTTTCTCACTTGTACTTGTGTCTTCTTTAGTAAAAAAAATAAAATATTTTTGAAGCATTTTGTATTTATTTGCAATAGAAATTTTATCAGTTTGTTTTTCTAAAAACACTAATTTGTAACTACATACCTGGAATATCCTAGGAATCTCTTTGGAATCTGCTCTGTACACATCGGTCTGTGTGACTGGCCGGACATGGAACAATTTGCTGTAGAAGCAGATTTCAAATAAATAGAAAATAAAACAAAATAATACATTTGATATTAGAGCGTTATCTAATTATTAAATGTACTGATTTAAAATATACAATTAATTACGGAATTGTATTGTACCTTAGCTAATAAGGTACATCAGTGTGATGTAAAGATTGCCAGCAAACAAAATTCTAAATCCACTTTATTCAACTCCTATTCCTAACTCTGCATATCAATCTCCAGTCCTTAAACAATATAGCCACAAGAGTCAAATTAAATCTGAATAGCTGCATTCTGCACTTGTTAAGCAGAATATTAGGAACCATTAAGAAACGATTAGATAATAAGATTGAAAATGTCATATTTCCTCTGTATAAATCATCCATCAGTGCTGGTCACCTGATCTCAAAAAAGATATATTAGAATGGGAAAAGGTACTGAAAAGGGCATGGAACAGCTTCCATATGAGGAAAGATTAAAAAGACTGGGACTTTTCAGCTTGGAAGAGAGGTGATATGATAGAGGTCTATAAAATCTTGACTGGCATGAAGAAAGTGAATAAGGAAGCATTATTTACTCCTTCACATAACACAAGAACCAGGGGTCATGCAATGAAATTAATAGGGAGCAGGTTTAAAACAAACAAAAGGAGTATTTCTTCACATAATGGACAGTCAATCTGTGGAACCTGCTGCCAGGGGAGGCAGTGAAGGCCAAAACTATAATGGGGTTCAAAAAAGAAATAGGTCCATCAATGGCTATTAGCTAAGATGATCAAGGATGCAACCCTGTGCTCTGATTGTTGCTTGCTTCTGTTTGCCAGAAGCTGGGAAGGACAACAGGGGATGGATCAATCACTGATTGCCTGTTCTATTCATTCCTTATGAAGCATGTGGCATTAGCCACTGTTGGAAGATAGGATACTGGGCTAGATGGACCATTGATCTGACCCAGTATGTCCATTCTTCAGTTTATGTACTGCACCTGTATCTCACAGCCAAGTGTGTGATACAGTTTCCCCACTCTGTGCCAATCTGCAGAGGATATGAGTTGTTACAGCCCCCAGCTATAAAGTTTTGGCTCTTTAGTTCAAGCTATAACTCCTCCAACTCTTAGTTCTGGAGGTCTCTATATCACTGTCCAGTGTGTCAGCCAAGAGGGCAGTCAGACACACACTGACTGACCTCAAACTGTAGTTTAAATAACATATGACAACAAAGTCACTATCAGGACTCAAAAATATTTTCTAAAGTTGTTTTCGTTTCACGGCCATCTGCTATTGTTCACCTGAAAATTAACAAGGCAATGTATATCACAATCTCCTGTAATAATACTTACTCAATATCTAACACCATGTAGGGGTTAGAATGTTCTTTATCTTGTTCACTATCATAGAACAGAATCTTCTTACTGCTTACAATTACATACTATTAAAAAAAGATACACAGGTATTAACACAGTTATTAAAATACAGGCTTCATCTCAAGTATTTATTTCTGTCAAGTCAAATAGTTTCGTAACATGCTTTCATAATTTTATTATTAAATAATTAATAATAGCTTGGTAGTTTGGGTCCACAATTTGAGCACAAAGCATAAAAATCACCAGAGTTAGCACGTTTATTGGTAGCCTCAACAAAAGAGCCAAAGACTGAGTAGACAAGAGAAAACCTCCCACCCTAAAAGTTGTCTAGAATAGGCAGGTTGGTAGAGCAAGGAGAGAGAGCTGACACCACATCACCTATGCTATATCTTTTTTTAAACACAGAACAGGTATCAGGGAAACTTGAGATACCCCACTGGCTGAAACCAGTTCAGGGAAGACATCCAGTTCTTTATCTCCTACCTATCCTAGTGTGTTGTGGGGATCAGCACCTAGATGATGAGCAGGTGACTAAAGCTGAACCAAGGCAAAATGGAGGTGATGCTGCTAGGAAGAAGGAAGCACCTGAACTCAGCTCTTCCTCCCTTATCAAGGGCATCTGCCCTTGGATTATGTCAGTTCACAGATTTAGGATCCTGTTTGGACTCCTCACTACTAGATAACCAAACAATAAGCTGCAGGTGTGGAAAAAATGTCCATTCCCATATGTACTCTGACCTAACAGACTCAGACCTATCAATGGTGATCTGGGCTTGTAGTATCTTCAAGACTGATTAGAGAAAATACATGTAGGAAAAAAGCTGCAACTAATACAAAATCCAGCAAATCTGTTAAGTAGAGGTCAATGATTTATACTTCTCACCTTTTTTACCCATCCAAATTTCTTAGTGTTATTTCGGACAGGTAGTGATAGCCAACCCTCTAATCTTGATTCTGCAAATAAATATTAAAGTATTTAAACAACACACATTCATCTGAAACCACCAGGCATATGAAATAGCCTTTATTTAGAAAGAATAAGGCAGACATATAAATACCATAACCTGATAAGCAAAATGCCTTGCAGCATTTAGCACAGCAGATTTTTCAGGGGCAAAAAGCTGTATTGCACAGCCAATGCAAGCAAAAAATGCCACTCAAATACTAGTAATGCAGACTACGAAAAAAGAGCCAATGTCTAACTATAAAATTATAACACATACTTTTTCTTTAGTAAAAATAAGACAGGGACATTTATTATTTTAAATGCCTATAATTATTTAACTATCAGCCTCCAGCCACTAAAATTGCTTGAAGACTAGTGCAGAATACACAACATTCAGTTTTAGAAAAAAAAAACCTTATAAATATTAATACACATAAGCAAATACATATTTTAAAGCCTGTATATTAAAGTTTGTATTTAATGCATACTACATATATATTTTTATTATACAAGTTCAATAAATTTCCCCAAATATTAATTTACTGTGGGAGTTGTTGTGGGTTATAAATAAAATTAACTATTTTCCTGAGTTACAGCAATAGCTAAATCATAAGAGTTTGGGCATTATAATTAGAATTCCTTACTCTATAACCTTTTCCTTAGAACCTGTGTAAATCACCACAGCTTTCCCACCAGTAACAAAAAGTCACCTTTGGCTAACCCTTTTGCCTTTACTGCATTCAGTACACTCTTACTGAGCCACTTAACAAGAAATAGCTTTTGCTGCTAGTTTCACACAATAGGAATATTTTATACCACCTTTTCCCCAAAGATTTCAAAGTGGTTTTACATACATTAAGCCTCCACATCTCCATTGTAATTTAATATTTGTTTTGTGGTAGAAGCCAAAGACCAATCAGGATCATGCTCCACTGTGCTAGGCACTGTGTCAACACACAAGATCTCCCTGCCCTTGCTTACAAGCTAGTTACAAGAATTTGTCTCATTTGTGAGGTAAGTAGTAGTGGGCAGAACTATAATTTCTTTCTGATTATCTATATCAGAAGAGTTCATCATATTCATAGATCTCTGCCTCTGCACAGGAACTCTACATTCAAAGTTCTAATGCATTTGATTTTAACAGGGGCATCTTGTTCCAGCAGCCTATGCATGGAATGTAACATCCCCTGGCCCTGTAACCACTCTTCCTTTTAAGCAGATGGTGAAATCATTCCTATGTGTACAAATGGAGATTGAATAACAAAGAGAGAAACTTTGCAGAATCTGCAACATTGTAGAGAGAAAGGTGGGAGAGGTTATCTAGTATGATGTATACACTATCTTCAGAATATGTTTGTTTGCTGGTACCCTTAATGAGGATGCACATTTTAATAAGAACATAAGAACATAAGAACATAAGAACGGCCATACTGGGTCAGACCAAAGGTCCATCTAGCCCAGCATCCTGTCTACCGACAGTGGCCAATGCCAGGTGCCCCGGAGTGAGTGAACCTAACAGGTATGATCGAGCGATCTCTCTCCTGCCATCCATCACCCCCCTCTGACAGACAGAGGCTAGGGACACCATTTATTACCCATCCCGGCTAATAGCCATTTATGGACTTAGCCTCCATGAATTTATCCAGCTCTCTTTTAAACCCTGTTATAGTCCTAGCTTTCACAGCCTCCTCAGGTAAGGAGTTCCACAGGTTGACTGTGCGCTGTGTGAAGAAGAACTTCCTTTTATTTGTTTTAAACCTGCTGCACGCCAATTTCATTGAATGGCCCCTAGTTCTTCTATTTTGGGAACAAGTAAATAACTTTTCCTTATTCACTTCCTCCACTCCACTCATAATTTTATATACCTCTATCATATCCCCCCTTAGTCTCCTCTTTTCCAAGCTAAAAAGTCCTAGCCTCCTTAATCTCTCTTCATATGGGACCCGTTCCAAACCCCTAATCATTTTAGTTGCCCTTCTCTGAACCTTTTCTAGTGCCAGTATATCCTTTTTGAGATGAGGAGACCACATTTGTACGCAGTATTCAAGATGTGGGCGCACCATGGATTTGTATAAGGGCAATAAGATATTCTCCGACTTATTCTCTATCCCCTTTTTAATGATTCCTAACATCCTGTTTGCTTTTTTGACTGCCGCTGCACACTGCGTGGATGCCTTCAGAGAACTATCCACAATGACTCCCAGGTCTTTTTCCTGATTGGTTGTAGCTAAATTAGCCCCCATCATATTGTATGTATAGTTGGGGTTATTTTTTCCAATGTGCATTACTTTACATTTATCCACATTAAATTTCATTTGCCATTTTGTTGCCCAATCACTTAGTTTAGTGAGATCTTTTTGAAGTTCTTCACAGTCTGCTTTGGTCCTTACTACTTTGAGCAGTTTAGTATCATCTGCAAACTTTGCCACATCACTGTTTACCCCTTCCTCCAAATCATTTATAAATAAGTTGAATAGGATCG
This sequence comes from Sternotherus odoratus, assembly GCA_032164245.1. Classification (NCBI taxonomy): domain Eukaryota; kingdom Metazoa; phylum Chordata; order Testudines; family Kinosternidae; genus Sternotherus; species Sternotherus odoratus. The sequence continues at coordinate 22,772,511 of JAVMKO010000003.1, read as the reverse complement.
GCCCCAGGACTGACCCTTGGGGAACACCACTAGTTACCCCTCTCCATTCTGAAAAAGTTCCATTTATCCCTACCCTTTGTTCCCTGTCTTTTAACCAGTTTTCAATCCATGAGAGGATCTTCCCTCTTATCCCATGGCAGCTTAATTTACGTAAGAGCCTTTGGTGAGGGACCTTGTCAAAGGCTTTCTGGAAATCTAAGTACACTATGTCCACCGGATCCCCCTTGTCCACATGTTTGCTGACCCCTTCAAAGAACTCTAATAGATTAGTAAGACACGATTTCCCTTTGGAGAAACCATGTTGACTTTTGCCCAACAATTTATGCTCTTCTATGTGTCTGACAATTTTATTCTTTACTATTGTTTCAACTAATTTTCCCGGTACGGACGTTAGACTGACTGGTCTGTAATTGCCAGGATCACCTCTAGAGCCCTTTTTAAATATTGGCGTTACATTAGCTATCTTCCAGTCACTGGGCACAGTAGCCGATTTAAAGGATAGGTTACAAACCCTCGTTAATAGTGGCGCAATTTCACATTTGAGTTCTTTCAGAACTCTTGGGTGAATGCCATCTGGTCCCGGTGACTTGTTACAGTTAAGTTTATCAATGAGTTCCAGAACCTCCTCTACTGATACTTCAATTTGTGACAATACCTCAGATTCGTCACCTACAAAAGACAGCTCAGGTTTAGGAATCTCCCTAACGTCCTCAGCCGTGAAGACTGAAGCAAAGAATTCATTTAGTTTCTCTGCAATGACTCTGTCATCTTTAAGTGCTCCTTTTGTATCTCTGTCATCCAGGGGCCCCACTGGTTGTTTAGCAGGCTTCCTGCTTCTGACATATTTAAAAAACATTTTATTATTACCTTTTGAGTTTTTGGCTAGCTGCTCTTCAAACTCCATTTTAGCTTTTCTTACACACCAAAGTACATGGGCAGCACTGGGCATACATTTTGCCCCATTTGTCTGGCTTGTTAGATAGTAAAGAACAATTTAAATCTTCAGCAATCAGCTCAGTGATGCGCAACTCATGCCTCTAAGATCACATGTGGCTCTTCAGGACCAAACATATGACTTTTAATAGTCTCAGTGGGTTTGCCTGGAGCTACTCTCAACCTGCCTGATATCAGACAGAGCAAACTGAATGCTAATCAAAAGAATGCTCCCCAGTGTGAAAAGAATATATTCACTAAGAATAAATATTCACATTCTATTCTCCAAACTCTAAGAATTCAGCTTGAGGGGGGATAGAAAGTGAATCCTCCCATTTTACTGCTTCGGGGGGGCTATTCCCTGCTTAGAGAACAGAAAAAGTGACAGGCAGTTGTCCCTTCCCCACTGTCAGTGCAGCTGCATATTTTAAATACTCTTCATTGGATTTGCTGCTAAAACTGGCTCCACCCCAGTAATGGCTAATGCTCCCCCTCTATAACTTTTCCCACATACAGGGATAGGAGAAAAACCACTGATGAAAAATATTCAGACACCTCCAGGGAAAGGAATTTGGAAGAGAAACTGGGTTTGGCTGGGTCCCACCAAGAAATGCTCAAGGAGTTTAAAAAATCTCTATCAGTTGAGCTGCATAAGCATTAACCTGCTTCTGTTGTTGTGTATCCCTATATCATGTTTCCCAGGAGCAGAAATATGAGAATCTAGTCTCGTTCCTCTTAAACTGCATCCTTAGTCTGGGAGCAGGGACAAGACAGAAGAGAACATATTTCCCAGGAAACCCCCCCTCATGGCAGCTTAGAATTGCCTGTATGCTCAATGGACATAAACCCTGTTTTATCTCAACAGGGCAATGTCCCAGCCCTGCCTTCTTATCAGAAAGGCAACAGATGTGATTGATCGAAGTCACTATATAATTAAACATTTCTTAAAGACAGCCTAATTTGGCCTGAACTCTGAAAACCCTGCTGATCTGACAAGGGTCCCAGGACAAAAGTACAGCGATTATAAAGCAGCTAGAAAGAGAGACCAAAATCTAGTTTGTGTTTCTTTTATAAGGAGCACCAGAACATAAAGACTCTACTTTCGTCCTTACCTCACTGTGCTGACAATATTCTAAACTAATATCTATCCTTATGTTGAAAGATAATCAAATAAACAGCTCCAGAATCAAAGAAATCTTTAGTCAGATATTAGATGTCACGATGGTAAAAAACCCTCACTTTAGTACTAGGAGGGCTGATCTATAGAGTATGTGTCTATTCACATATCATTAGTTCAAAATACATAATATATGTTTATAAAAAGAGCTATCTTTCACCACAGCTGCAAATAATTATTTCCTTCTTGCTGTTGGAAAAGTACATTTTGATAACTTGCTACTTGTCTTTTATATTGACAAGGATCTATAATGAACACACAAATCTTCTGTATTAGGGATCAATTTTTCAAAAATAGCCTCCAAGTTTTTGGTGTCTTAGTCATGTGACAGCCAACTTTATGCAAAGAATTTGGGCAGGCCAAAATTGGATTTGCACAGGCAAGTAGTAGCTGTACTCACAAAGTGAGTACAGCTAGATATTCGATTATTCAACTGGAGTAGTTAATTGCTCAGCCGGAACAAATAAATATGGTTTTGGATACCCAAAAACTTTGAGGCACATGAAGTTAGGCACATATACTGGATAGAGACTACTTTGAATGTAGGGCAATAAAATCACCTTACAAAAGATTTCTATAAAATGACTGTTTTTAAGCTATAGGTCTGATTTGGTTGCAAACACTGAACATTTAGGGAAAAACAGGCCAATTCATTGTTCATGCAACATTCTCTTTAGTATGTTCTGGATTACTACTTGTACTTCCAGTGATTTTGAACATAGTATATTAATGGTGTTAGTTATAAAAAAGGCCAAAAGGACAACGTTAGAACAAAACATAAGTGCACCAAGTGGTTTCAGGATGTCACCTGTGCTATCAGGTTCTGAAGGGATGTGTACACAAGACAATGGTTCTTCCTCTGAGTCAGAATCAGAGTCGATAAGCATGTGAGAACTGGAAGGCTTAGTGGCAATACTGACAGAGGTAGAAGAATGCTGGTAGGTAAGAGACATGGACTCCATAGTGTGGGATTGAGTGATATGGACTAAAGCCCCAGCACAAAGGAGGAAAAAGGACAGAAAAGTTAAAACAAAATCACTGAAAAGGGAATATTCGTTTTTACATTTTATCATTGAATTTAGTATTTACAAATGAATATATCAATTAAGAGAAAAAAATAACTTAATTCGAATGAGAAATAGAATGTCATCTTTTAATTCTTAAACAACTGAAATGAACTTTTTTTTAAACAATTCAAGAAGAAAGAACTAAGTATAGTCAAAATAAAGATTGTTTCAGTTACTGCATGGAGATTAAGTGCTATCAGATTACTGAAAAGGTACAAAGAAGTACAGAAAAAGCAAGGAAGTCACAGAAGTGTAAGAATGTCATTTAATGTTTTGATTTCCATGATAACACCATGAAACTGATAAAGAGAGGAATATTGATTTAAAAAAACCATACCAGGGAATCCATCATCTGCCTCAGCATCCCCAGGTCCACTGCCTATGCTGCTGCAGTCTAGACCAATATGTATTGACTGGAGCTGTGAGCGAAGTTGTTCAATGTCGCTATCCTTGCTGTCAAGTGTCATCTGCAGTTCGATTCGTATCTGGCTCTCCTCTGCTATTTGCTGTGAAAATTATTTGAAAAGGTTTTCCTTTTAATATTACTGTTGTGCTCTATAATTTCTTATTTATAGTATTTTCTTGGTGAAATAAGGAGTTTACAACCAATCTTGAAATACACAACTATTTAATTTCTTTAGCTGAGTCATCCCTAAAATACGGAAAATATATGTATAATAAATATGACATCTCGGAATAATTTTAAATTTTGTTTCAATTGTTTAAAGAAATGCAAGAACATTTTTATTGCTATTTATTATTACAAATTCACTTCTTACTGCCTGCATTTCATTGATCTCCTTCTGATATTTAATCATCATCTGAGTTAACTTTTCACGTTCAGATTTCAGTTCCATATGCAGTTTCCTATTCTCTTTTTCTTTCCTCCGCACATCAGTGTCAGCTCCACGTTTGACTGGATCCTTCCGATTCATGATCTCAGCCAGCTTGTTTACAGCCTTAAAACAAAACACGGAACATATAATAAAGCCCTCATAGGCAAACAACAGGTACAGATAATGTCATCTCTCCAACCCATGATTAGTCTCTATTAAAATATTTTACCCATGAATTCAAAATATTTGTGCATTTCCAATTTAATTTTGTGGCTCAATAAAGTATTGTAAAAATGATAATGACATTTCACTCTGGAATAAAGTACTTTTGTTCTTTTACATACTTTCTTTAGATACCACAGTTGGTTAGAAGTCAAATACAACTTTGAATTGGAATGACTAATATATCTCTAGGACGGGGAGGGCAAACTACGGTCCATGGGACTGTCGTGACCGACCCTTGAGCTCCCGGCCGGTAGACTGCCTGTGGCCCGTCCCCTGCCTTCCCCCTCCCGCAGAGCCTCAGCACACTGCATGGGTAGAGCTCTGGGGAGGCAGGGCAGCACGGCAGCATGTCTAGCTCCATCTGGGCTGCTGCTCTAAGCAGCATGGTAAGGGGACTGGGGGTGGGGGGTTGGATAAGGGGCAGGGGGCAGTTGGATGGGGTGGAGGTTCAGGGCAGGGGCAGTAAGGGGATAGAGGGGTTGGATATGGCGTGGGAGTCCTGGGCGACTGTCAGGGGGTGAGGGGATGGATAGGGGTCAGGGCAGCGAGGGAACAGGGAGCAGGGGGGTTGGGTAGCGGGTGGGATCCCAGGGGGGGACAGTTAGGGTGAGGGGGTCTTGGGCGGGGGCAGTCAGGGGACAAGGAGCAGAGGGTGTCTCGGGGGTTTGTTAGGGGCAGGAGATTTCAGAAGGGGCGGTCAAGGGACAAGGAGCACGGGGAGTTGGATGGGTTGGGGATTTTTAGGGGGCCATTCAGGGGGCAGGAAGTGTGTGTGTGGGGGGTCAGATAGGGGGCAGAGGCAGGCTGTTTGGGGAGGCACAGCCTTCCATACCCGGCCCTCTGTACAATTTTGCAACTTGATGTGTCCCTCAGGCCCACCCCTGCTCTAGGATGCCTATAGCACAATGGAGGAGCACAAAATATGACATGAAGTCTAGTATGCAAACTTTGGCAGAGTTTATTACCAGATGCTTCAGGGAGAGATGAAAAACACAGAGGAAGATAATTCAAAGTTGCTAACAATATAATTAAATCAAACTACCGTATTTTTCGTCCTATAGGACGCTCCGGCCTATAAGACGCCCCCTCGTTTTTCGATAAAAAAGCCGGACCAAAAAAAATTAAATAAATAAATTAAAAAAAAGCACCTCGCTCTCCCGTCCCCGCCGCGCGGGCGGGCTGCCGGGAACGTCCCGGTTCCCCCCTCCCCGCTGCGGGCGGGCTGCCGGGAGCGCTCCCGGCAGCCCGCCCGCGGCGGGGAGGGGGGAACCGGGACGCTCCCGGCAGCCCGCCCGCGGCGGGGAGGGGGGAACCGGGACGCTCCCGGCAGCCCGCCCGCGGCGGGGACAGGGGGAACCGGGGCGCACATTCACCCTATAAGACGCACCAACTTTTCCCCCCCCCCCCGTTTTGGGGAAGAAAAAGTGCGTCTTATAGGGCGAAAAATACGGTATGTCATAAGCAAAATACATGTCAAAACTTGCTTCTCTGAATCAAAATAAATGATTTATCTGGATTAGGGATTTACAATGGGCTAAATCACACTGGGACAAACTGTTTTATTCAAATACCGTGTATCTCCATTACAAGTCTTCACCCAAAATGAGCAAGTTTTCTAGTGTAATCTGTTTTAATAAAAAGCTCAGAGGATATAAAAATTGTGTCCAGGCTTCAATGAGTGCATATAGCTGGTTTATAACTGAAAGCAATCATTCCACTTAAAAATGCTATCTGCCTCATGAACAGTATATTATTCCAATTATCATGATAATCTGCTCATTCATTAATACTTACCTGGGTTTTAAGTGTTCTCTCATTCAACAACTGCTTCTCAAATTGAGTTTTAATAATTGTTGTATTTATTTCTTCCTCTTTTACTTTTGCAATTTCTGCAACAATAAGGTAATAAGAAATCTGTAATGGCTAATTAGAGCACCAAGTGGTATACTTTTTGAGAACTAAAGCATTTTCAAATTAAATTCAAGTTGTGCAGTGAACACTCACGTTCTTGGACTTCTTTCAGTTTATTATTCAGTTCTTCTTTCTCATTAGCAAGATTAGCCACATCACTAGTTAGTGTCCTATTGGCTTCCTCCAGCTTAAAAAAAATTAAGTATATGTTACCACACAACAACAAGTAATGCACCAGATTTACTAGATCACTTATAAGAAGGAAAAGAGAAATGGGAGACAGAGGAGAGAGTGACCAAGCAAAGAAATGTGAGAGGCCAGAGGTGTGGAGGAGAGAGCAGGGAGCGAAATGAAAAATGTTGTAAAGATTGTGAGATATGGAAAAAAGGAACAGGAAGAGTTTGCCATCAAAAATCAAGACACTAACAAGCTTAGGGCTTGGCAGAATTCATGAAAAATTACAGCCAACTGGAGGCGAGAGACTTCAAAACAGAGAATGTGTAGGTTTAAGTGCTATATGGAGTTGAGAAAGCTTGGAATTGAAGGGGGGAAAGGAGCTCACTGCAGCAAATCTTTAGAATGAAAAGGAACTAAAGGAGAGTCTGCTGAAAGAGAGGACAGGGATATAAGCTGAGTCAGAGAAGCACAAGCACAAAACTGAAGATAATCATATACTGAAGTGAATTTTTTGCAAGACAGAGCAGGCTGTGCATTGGAGCCATGCAGGGAACCTGCCAGTCCCACCAGGTTATGGCAGGCAGGGGCAGTGCCTGTAGGCAGGAGCAGCACGCAGAGCCCTCTGGCCCCTCCGCCTAGGAGCTACAGGGACATGCCGGCCACTTCCAGAGAGCCCTGTCGATGTAAGCACCGCCCTGCACCCCAACCTCCTGCCACAGCCCTGAGCCCCTCCCACACCCAAACTACTGAAGCTATTGGGGGGAGGGGTAGAAGGGGGATGTGGTGGCCTGAGAGTGCAGCTGGTTCAGGGGCTGCCTGAACAGCACAGGCAGCCCTGAAGCCAACTGCTGCAGAATCCCTCCAGCTACAAACCCCTTCTAACCAAAGGAATCAACTCCTAGGATGTCATGTTTCAGAATGACTAGGAATTTTTATGATCGAACTATACACATCTGAAAAAATACGATTTAGAATGGAAAATGTGACATAACCTTAATTATAGCAACATAAACTATACCATCATACATAGATTTTTATATACAACGGAATATATATATATATTCATATTCTCAGGTTCCTTTCCATAGGTCCAAAGTATGGAAATAACTATTTTTTCATCCAGATGTGAAAAATATGTAAACAGAAAATGTTTCTCGGTATTTGTAATAATTTCTAAATTTCAATTAAATATTAACCATGTAATGGCTTCTAAAAAAAGAAATTCATGATCTCATACTGCTTTTCTCTTGTCCACTTTAACAAAAATCCAAAATCTTTCAAGCTGTGTATTTCTGTGAGCCTCCAAATGTATCTTTGTTATAATGATTAAAGAACTTTTAGCATGCACAAAAATATACCACAGGAGTCATGATGCAGATTACTCACAGATCCTATGGTAGCATCTTTCTCAGTAAGTTCTTGCTTATGCCTAGCCATCATCTCTTTAATCTCCAATTCTTTCATGATCTTCTCTTTTTCCAAATCAGAGTACTGTTCTTCAGCAATGGAGCGCGCAAGTTGCTCTGAATCAGCTTTTGTCAAAGTTATCTCAAGTTGTGCAGCCAGAGAGTCTCTGCAAATTATTGAAAAATAATTAGTTCAGAAACTAAATGAAAACTTGTTCCAGCTGAAGTAAATATTCTGATTTTCTCTACATATACAAATATGTGGCAAACCCTCACCTCTCATCTTGTAACTCCTGTATCTTTTGTTGCATTTCTTTACAAAGTTTGGTCTTTTCTTCACATTCCTCTTTAAGCTCACGAACTTGAGTCTTGTACAAAGTCTAGAATTTTAAACAAAGAAAAGAAAAGAAAAATGACTTGCATAATCTAGATTATAGGGTAACTGAATTAATGAGGCAAGACCATGTTAAATCAAAAATCCTTTAATACAGCAATAGGTCAAGCACAGCAGTGTTCTGTCTCTCTGAGGCAGCAGTACTCCCCAAAACAGTTTCTTTTACCTTCAATGCATAGTCCCTCTCATCACGCTCCTGAAACCCAGCTAGTGGGGAAAAGCGAACCCACTGAAATCCCCCCAGCCACCAATATATTAGTCCATAAATGTGGTGCCTTGTCCTCACACAATGATTAAAAGTTCAAAAGTATGTATGTACAATTTATACACCACACACACAAGTACATGATTTTTCATGGGTTTTTTTTTTTTTTTTTGGTATTGCAACATAACTCATTAAAAATACTTTAGAAATTTATTTTGAGAGAGGTCTGGAAAAAGTAGTCTTTCCAAATCTATACCTACATTTGATGGAAACATAACTAACAACAATAATTATTTATTTGTTCATGTACAAAGTTGATCTCCCACAGAAATGCATCTTTTTATAAAGATTTTTATTACTTTAAGTTGGCAAATAAGTCATTGCAAATTAATTACATGACAAATTGAATCCTTTATTTTTATTGTTTATGCATTCCTGTGACAGATCCTACTTTTCTAAAAGAATTTGAAGAGTAGGTTATGTGAACAAATATTCAGACTACATGCATGTTTGCAGATTGTTAATTAAAAAGTATTTGCAAGTCACTATCTGAGATGCAACTGTTCATCTAACTTAGGGTATATCTTCACTACCCGCTGAATCGGCGGGTAGCCATCGATCTTCTGGTGATCGATTTCTCGCGTCTTATGAAGATGTGAGAAATCGATCGCTCACGGCACCCCCGTCGACTCTGGAACCCCAGCTTGCCGGGAGGCGCAAGCTGGAGTCAACGGGGGAGCGCGCCGCCGACCGCCGCCGCCATGAGGACGGATGGTAAGTCGGCTGCAGATATGCAAACTTCAGCTACGTGATTCACGTAGCTGAAGTTGCGTATCTGCAGTCGATCCCCCCTCCCCCCCCCGTAGTGGAGACCAGCCCTTAGATGCATCTGACGAAGTGAGCTATAGCTCACGAAAGTTTATGCTGAAATAAACTAGTCTCTAAGGTCCTCGCTTTCTTTGCGGATATAGACTAACACAGCTGCTATTCTTGAACCTGTTTAGATGGTACTGTTTCTGCTCTTTAAAGACTGGATTGGTAAAACAAAAACTACAATACATACTGAGAAATATTGTTCAGCTTCAAGCTGGTCTTGAAGCTCTTTCATTTGTCCATCTGCATCCTGACGTTCTCTGTAAAGTCATAAAACAGTGCTTGTAAGCAAGATTTGTGAAGATATTCCAAACAACTACATAAGCACAGAAGGCTACACTGGTGCTTCCCAGGCAGCCGGCATGTCTGCCTGGCTCAGCAAGGAGGAGCCATCTTCTGGAGGCACCAGAGAGCCAGTGTTGTGCATGCAGCGACAGCGAACCCCAGCCATGGAGGAGCCGGCACAGTGCAGGAGGGCAGCAGCCCTGCAAAGGCGGTAGCACCGCTAGTGGGGAGTAGCTGCGCCCCTCCTGGGGGCTCCTACATCGGATGCATCGTGGGCGCCAGCTCCTCCCCTTGCCGGGCTCGGGATCTGCTGCTCCCGGGCATGTGGGCTGCCATCCCCTCTCCCGGAGAAGGCTCGGGGTCCTGCGCCTTGGACGGGGGATGCTCAACCTCTGACGGCGGCCCACTCCCACCATGCCCGGCCGCTTGCCGGGGCAAGGACCAGGAGCTGATGCAGACGGTGAAGGAGGAGAAGGCGGAGGACATCAGCACAGTACAGAAGCTGCAGCAGCAGCCCACGTCTGGCAAAGCCAGTGACTGGACCCGTGGCTCGGGGGGGGGGGGGTGTCGCTGGAGTGGGGGGCCGCTGCCGGCGTGGGGAGGGCTCAGGGGTGGCTGTACACCCTCTAGAGGAGCTCAAGGGGCGGGGAGGGGGCAACCTGGTCTGGGGAGCAGCCCCTGGGCATGCTGGGATTTTCCCCTCAATGAAGCGAGGTGCAAGAGGAAGGGGACGTACAAGGTGGAAGTTTCACCTACAGCGCAAAATATCCTTGCATCGGCCTTGAATCTATAGGTGTAGCTCATGTGGTCAGGAATATTTTTTGTTTTCTTTTTTGTAAGCTCTTTGGGGCAGCTACTGTCTTTTAGCATTTGTTTGTACAGCACCTATTGCAATAAGGCCTCAACCTCTGCCAGGGCCATTAGATACTACTACAGCATAAACAATGGCAATCAACAATCAGGACTGTCTATATGACATGACTGATTTTGTATAGTCGGGATTTTATATACATACAGCTCTCAAATTTTGCATAAGTAAGATAAAAATGCAATTGAATTTTTAAAATTAAAGAATTAAATAAATCTGGGATGCAGCTCTACTTACTTGCGGAGTTCATTATTTTGCTTTTCCAAACTCAGTTTGATTTCCAGGAGATGGTTATTTTCTTGTTTTAGCTGCTTCTCTGACATTTTCAATGTGTTGACTTGTTGTGTTTGCATCTTCAGGTCATTCTGCGTGAGGCAGCGCTTTTGTGTTTCCTGTTCTATTTTTAATGTTAAGTTTTTAACCTGAAAAACAAATTAATTTCTTTTCTTTTTTTTTGTTACATCAGAGGAATTTTACAGATCCATACAGCAAGGAACTCTAAAAACAATATTTACACTTGCACTGATTCTCTATTGTATTAACTATTACCTACTGTACAACACAAATGTCTTTTTTGGATATAAAGATTATTCTATAGCTAAAATTATCTGTAAGTAGAATAAGAAAGTTTTTCACCCTAATATTACAGAATTTTACATTCCACATAAATTTTTCTAAGTTTAGCACAATGTTGAAAAACTTCAGAAAATGAAACTTTACATGGTAAGGAAGCCTTCCTGCAACCTACAGACATGAGTTTGGAGATATCCTTACTATTATTTTCATTTTAAAAGATTTACAGATACTGCACATAATCAGGAAACTTTAGTACTTTTAAAACTGGAACAAATTTTACAATATCCAAAAGGTTCCAATTCAGACTACTTATAGAATTGCTACTTACATCTTCATTTAGTTTATCCTTTTGTTTAAGCAGCTCATTAATTTTCTGTTGCGACTGTTTAAGATCACAGTCTAACATAGAACACCGCTTTTCAATTTCTAACAAGCAGTTTTCGACTTTTTGCTTTGAAGTTCTTTCCTCCAATAACTTCTTTTCCATTTCTGAGAAATAAGAGAATTTAAATGTGAAGTCAAGTAAGAGTTGTGGGTGCTCAGCACTTCTGAAAATAAGAACACTTATTTAAGTGCCTTCGTGTGGCCAAAATTTTAAACTTGGGTGCCTACAATTTAACATACTTTGGATTTCTGTGGGATGAAAGGTACTAGATGGCATGACTGGAACGGATGATAAAATTATAAGACACACAAAGGTGAGTGACTTAATATCTTTTTCAGGACCAACTTCTGTTGGTCAGAGACACAAGCTTTTGCGCTTATATAGAGCTCTTCTTCAGGATGTGGGTCTAGGATCCTTAGAAAGCAGACAGCCATTTTCCCACCAACAATGCTTCAAAGCCTTTGCAACTTTAACAGAAGGCTCCAGAGTTAGAATTGATGAAGACCCCAACGTCCTAGAACCTTTAGTAAGCAAGCTGCCTGGAGAAAGCCACAGGCACCAGACCTAGTCTCTTAGGCTTTGCATCTGATGACCACCCAAGAACCAGAGGGTTCAGCAGCTAGCGCTTCCTTATCAGAAGTATGTACAGTCTATTCTGCCCCTTTCCGAACACTCTGGGCATGAAAGTCCAGCAAATGAAACACACAGAAGGAGAATGACCTTCCCCCTAGGACTTCAGGCACCTAATATGGTTGCCTGACGCTGGGAAGACAGATGAGCACAAAGCATGTCTCCTAAATCCTGTTTCTTTTTCTTTGGATCTGCCATAATATGGAATCAAACCTACCAACTCTACAAACCTACCATCTACACTTATTAATATACTTAAATTACACCACACACTAAACCACTACAAAAACTATCAAAGGTACTATCAATGGAGAAAACCCCCAGGATTTGAATGGATCCGAGCAGTTCATGTCCATTTAGCATAGCAGCTGAAAGATATACGGCCTCGTGCTCAGAATGTTCAAAAACACTGAGGGGAAGTATAGGAGAGGGTGCACAACTGCTTCAATGAATACTGCTTGGAGAAGGTTCCACCGTTAGGCACCAACAGGCAGTGCAATACCCATAAGTGGGAGTATGCAGAGCCATTCGAAGAGGCTAATAATGTACATGACATGGAGTAACTGCCTGGACTAAAATCCTTTTATTCATCCCCAGAATAGCTACCAATAGGGCAGTATGCGAATCCTTAAATCATTCCACCAATGTACCTTAACCCTAACATGCAGGAGAGTATAATTCAAACAGCATCCGCCTTCAAACCTTGGCCATTCTTGGGAAAGTCAACAGGGGAGGGAAACGCTATTCCAAATGTGATTATTTTGTGTGATCTGAACAACTCTAGACTTTTTAAATTTATACACAAAACTCCTGAACCAGCTTCCTACGTGATTCAGAAGTGTATATTTTCATAAAATGTCAACTTCACAATTAGCATTATAAAAAACATATATTATCTAGGTTACATACTTTTAAAATTAAGATTGTATGTATACCTTTCATGGCTTCAGACTTGGCTTCCTCAATAGATTCATAGATTTTATTCTTGTCGGCTAATCGTGCTTTTGTGGCTTTATGTTCAGCTTCTTCTTGTTCCAGGTTCTGCTGCATAACCTTGAGTTTATATGTCATGTCTATTTCCATGTTGCTCTTCTCCTGTTGAAGTTACAGGAAATAGGAAATTGACTCATTTGACAAAACAATTATTCTTGACTTCAAATTAAGGCTAAAATAGTTACGAACTGTAATACTATGGAGCATGACTAAAAGGCAGTACACTAACAGAAGAAGACATAGTCCATGCTCCAAGGAGCTTACAAATTAAGATATCGGTCCTGCAGTTGATTTAGTGTGGGCACAAAGAGGCACTACATGGTTGCAAAAGTACCTCTGTATGTAGGAAATTATTGAACTGAGACTTAAAAAGGAAGTACTATGTCAGGTTAGATATGGTGCAAAATTTAAGATTAGTGAAAGCAAGGTTTTATAAAACTTAATACCAATAGAAAAGTGTTCATAGATTTGATTAAATGCTACTAACAGTTTTTTTTCTTTAAAATTTCTTCTTTAAAAGAAATTTGTACGGAACAATAGCTTTATATGGTACTTTACAGAGAAAGAAAATAACATGGTTCCTGACAAGCAAACTGAAATCTAAATGAAAAAAACATACAAATAGAGAAAAGGCAGAAAATGTTAAAGCAAATAAATGTAGGGCTAATTGCATTCTATAATGCAGCAAGTAAAAAAGCTCTATGCTTCATCAAGTTCCAGTTTTTCAATGGGGACTAAAATAACCTTGTGCACAATACAGCCTAGACAATAGAGCATCCCTATAACATCTAATCTGCTATGGGCAAACTTTCAACATGTTGCACAGGGAGCTTTCTAAGCAATCTGTGCAACACACCACGAATATATTCCTCTAATACACTGGGGTCCACACCTCAATTTAAAAAATTTTAGGGGTCCACAAATGAGAAAAGATTGAAAACCACTGCTCTAAAGATATTGCTCTATCTTTAAAATACATTTGCTGATTTCCTATACATGCTGAAAATTATTTAAAGAGAAAAATTAGGGAAAAAAGTGACCAATTCATATAACTACCACGGAGCTTCAATCTAACTCCAGTTTAGATTCCAATAATGCCATCATTTTATAGTCTACCTTTTATATTGCAAACCAAGTATACATTCTACTTTAATATGTGCAGTTACCTTTTCCAAATCTGTGAACCTCTCTTGTAATTGTCTCTTCTCCACTTCTGCTTTGGCTAATGCACTCTTTCCATTTTTTACTTCTTCTTCTAGGCTAGATATTCGACCTAAAAATATCCAAAACAACCACCAGTCAAAAAAGTTAGCAATAAACAGAAAGAAAAAAAAAGGTAGCTACAAAAGTTAAAACAAATACATTCACATTTAACAGGTGATTCAGAGGCGTTAGCAGCATTTTACATCTACGAATAAAATATGATTAAGGAAAGATACAACACAACTGACTTGGACAATTTATTAAAATTAGTTATAATTCCCAGATCAAATAATTACACTATACTCTTTTGTATTTCTGAAACGAAAATCAATGTAGACATTTGCTGTAGTACCTTGTAGATCGCTGATAATCTCTGACCCGTGACTTCGATCTCTTCTTTCAGATTCTAGGGCTGACTGAAGATTGATGAAGTCCTTCTCAAGTTTGAGTTTAGCATTCTCCAGCATGCAATTTTTATCTTGTAATTCTCGATTATTAGCTTCCAACTGCTGGATCTGCTTTGTACTTTCAGTCTGGTTCTTCCTTAATCTGGCTGCAGTATCAGACTCTGTGCGTAGTAAAGCATTGGCTTCATCCAGCTATTGATTAATAAATGTATGTTTTAGACAATTAAAATGTAAAATGAGTCTCCATTACAAATTAATCAACAATTTATGGACAGAAGGAAAAGAAAAAATATGGAAATGTTTTCTAACATTACATTAGTAAACCAACATTTCATATTAAAGAGCAACTTCTGTAACTTCTTGCAATTTTCTTCTGCTAAGTAGGAAGTCTGAACTTCAATAGCCCATTATAACAATGACTTTAAATTCACACACACACACACACACACACACAAACACACACACACACAAATATACAACTTGCCTGTCTTTGTAGCTGATTGATTTTCTCATTTGATATCTGAGAGTTCTGATTTCTCCTTTTCAAATCTTCAAGCTGGTCTTTCAAACTGTTAACTATAATAAAATAATCATGTGTGACCTCCATCACATACAGATTCACAATCTTTAAACAGATCTTACCAACAAAACAAGAGTTCTGTTATCTTATGTTAAAATCCCCGTGTACCACGTTTAACGTTCTATTCCACATACCATCATTTTCCAAATTGCGTTTTTTATCTGCTTCATGTTCTGCTTTCCGCTGGTATTCTGCATTCTTGTGCTGAAGAAGAGCCTTCTCTCTTTCTAATTGCCTTAATGCAGATTCTACATTTTTCCTTGATGTTACCTGGAGATAATTATAGTTAAATTCAAATAAAATACACAGAACCATGGTATTACTTTGAAGTTATAAAGGATAGCTCATGGATTCCAATTAACTTACAAATATACAAAAATGTATTCCATCTGCTTGCTGTATACACACATCGTAACACTTAACAGCTGTGTCTGTATACAACTGCAGAACAATAAACAATTCACAAACAACTGTACAGTTATAAAATTCTATTTCTAAGGAATCTGGGTAGTCGGGAGATCAGAAATGGATATCACGCCCGTTCAAATCCACTCCAGACTGGCAGTGCCTGAAAGCTGTTACCATATGAAGGCTGTTGATAGTCTATGTTAAATGATTGTGGGGGCTTCTGTCTAGTTTCCAGTGAACAAGTATGCAATGAACAAGCAGCATCAGCAAAACTGGCAGACTCAGTAGCAAAACCAATGATTAAATGGGCATGACAACTAAGCTATATTCATTCCCTCCAGGGGTGGTCCCTGAATATCAGGATTGAGGCACAAGGATGGGGGCAGTAGAGAGATGCTTGAACTGCCACTACCCGTTATCTGCTCTATGAAGGGAGTATTTCAGCCTTCAACGGTATCAACCCTGCATCTTTAACTGGAATTCAATTCACACATGCTATTTCTTTACAAATTATTAACTAAGGCACAGGACATAGTAAACATGATTCTAGAATCAATTAAGTAATGTAGGAATCATTCTACCCTTCTCTTGCCAAGATATTGCAATAGTGGCAGCATATTTATGGTAGGGTTGCCTGTTAGAACATAAACTCGTGTTCTTGTGCCATAGTTCCATTGTTACTTGAAAGTTGGTGTGTCCTGAGAAAAGTAAACATACCTAAAACACATAAGAACACTTAAGCTAAAAGTGCAATAGAAAATACACTGATTTACCTCTTCATCTAGTTCTTTCACTGTCTTCTCTAAACGAGCATTAACAGACCTGAGGAATATGAAAACAAATATCAGAACAAAAGCAAGCTTTGGTTATAATGAAAAGCAGAATAACATGGATGTGTCTTGTGAATCTTCTATAGTGAATCCTGCTTTAAGCAATCACACAAGCACCAAGAAAAGAGTAATCAGTCCAGTAGAGGTGGTCTTCACTAAATACAAAACAAAAAGATGGTCAGGGATGCAACTCCATGCTCTGGGTATCCCTAAACCTCCGACTACCAAAAGCTGGGACTGGACTACATGGGATGGATCACTCAATAATTGCCCTGTTTTGTTCCTTACCTCTAAAGCATCTGTCACTGACCACTGTCAGAAGACAGCCTACTGGGCTAGATGGACCATTGGTCTGACCCAGTACAGCCACTGTTATGTTCTAAAGGTAGTGGTAATCAAAAGGGGCTAACAAATTAGCTGTTTAAAATGGGATCTCCTTAGTGAAGCTAAGGTCTCTTAAGAATGCTTTTAATTGTATTTTTAATTTTTTAAATAGAAAATTTAAAAAAGTATGGCATAAATATATCATATATAAACTGCAAACTCTTACCTGAACTTCTGTTCTAGTTCATCTTTGGCTTGTATTTCATTACTGAGTTGTTCTTCTAACTTGCTCATTTTTTTCTGAAACTGTGCAAACTGACAGAAAAAGTATGGTCCACATATAAAATACTATCACATAAAAATGAGTGTAGTTCAAATAACCAAGACGGAGGCGCAATGAAAATCAATATAATCTTTTAATTTAATGGGAACAGAAAATTATTTCTCAGCCAGTCACCGCTACTGGATTTTTGGGAATTAAAGTTACATCTCTGCAAGATATTAACGCTCATGAAGATTCTTCATAAAGACATCCATAGAAACAAAACTTATTGCATACAATATTAAAATAAATCTAACCATCACAGCATTATGTGCTGCAGATGGTGAGCCATAAAAAGTCCACAGAAATAGAAGGTTGTTTCTGGCCCTCTCCTTTATTCTCTCTAACCCCAACTCTTGAGAGTGGATTCTTTGGATTAGTCTCTCCAAAAAAACTATATCAAGCACATGAACAAAATGGATGACATTTTAAGAATGACTCTGAGCATGCTCAGGTAGAACACATCATGAAAGAAGGTAAGAATTTCTTAGTCTAACACTTGCACAGAATCTAACTCGTCCCCATTACTTTGGAAATCACTGTATTGCCAATTCCCAACATTCTAAAACCATAAGTCAATGCATAAAAAATCATGAGACTGAATCAATTTAAAAATCATAAATTTGGGAGTTTTGAATTGCCTTCTGGGATTCTGAGTCTATAAGGTTCATGTTTTTCTGCAACCATAAGGGGAAGAAACATTTTTAAAAAAACAAAATTTGAGATTGACACAATTACATGCCTATAGGAGCTGAGGCATTAAGAACAACAGGGGGATGAGATGGATGAGGCTTTCTTCCAGCAACTAAGAGAAGTCACTAGATCACAAGCCGTGGTTCTCATGGGAGATTTCAATCACCCTGATATCTGCTGGGAGAGCAATACAGCGGTGCACAGACAATCCAGGAAGTTTTTGGAAAGTGTAGGGGACAATTTCTTAGTGCAAGTGCTGGAGGAACCAACTAGGGGCAGAGCTTTTCTTGACCTGCTGCTCATAAACCATGAAGAATTAGTAGGGGATGCAAAAGTGGATGGGAACGTGGGAGGCAGTGACCATGAGATGGTCGAGTTCAGGATCCTGACACAGAGAAAAAAGGAGAGCAGCAGAATATGGACCCTGGACTTCAGAAAAGCAGACTTTGACTCCCTCAGGGTACTGATGGGCAGGATCTCCTGGGAGATGAACATGAAGGGGAAAGGAGTCCAGGAGAACTGTCTGTATTTTAAAGAACCCTTATTAAGATTGCAGAAACAAACCAACCCAATGTGTAGAAAGAATAGTAAATATGGCAGGCAACCAACTTGGTTTAACAGAGAAATCCTTGCTGATCTTAAATGCAGAAAAGAAGCTTACAAGAAGTGGAAGATTCGGCAAATGACCAGGGAGGAAAATACTGTAAAAATATTGCTCAGGCATGCAGGAGTGAAATCAGGAAGGCTAAATCACACTTGGAGTTGCAGCTAGCAAGGGATGTTAAGAGTAACAAGAAGGGTTTATTTAGGTATGTTAGCAACAAGAAGAAAGTCAATGAAAGTGTGGGCTCCTTGCTGAATGAGGGAGGCAATCTAGTGACAGAGGATGTTGAAAAAGCAAATGTACTCAATGCCTTTTTTGCCTCTGTCTTCACGAACAAGGTCAGCTCCCAGACTCCTGCACTGGGCAGCACAGCATGGGGAGGAGGTGACCAGCCGTCTGTGGAAAAAGAAGTGGTTCAGGACTACAGTGAAACCTCGATTTAACGGACCTCCATTTAACGGACTTCGGATGCAACGGACAAATTTTTTCAGAAAGTCTGATGCATCCGAAATCCGTTTGTGGAGGATTCCACCGGGGTTTGAGCCGGGGGCGGGCTGCCGCCCGGCCCCCAACACCATACAGGGTATGTGGAGGGTCCCGGGAGCCAGGACCCTGCGGGCTCTCAGCTGCCGCGGTTTGAGCCGGGGGCGGGCTTCCGCCCGGCCCCCACCACCATTCACCCTCCTTGGAGGGTCCCGGGAGCCGGGACCCTGCGGGCTCTCTGCCCGCTCGCAGCGGCCGCCGCGGTTTGAGCCGGGGGCGGGCTGCTGCCTGGCCCCCGGCACCATGCTGGGTACGCGGAGGGTCCTGGGAGCGGGGACCCTGCGGGCTATGAGCCCGCGTGCCGCAGCCGCCGCCGTTTGAGCCGGGGGCGGGCTGCTGCCCGGCCCCCAGCACCATTCACCCTCCTTGGAGGGTCCCGGGAGCCGGGACCCTGCGGGCTCTCAGCCCGCGCGCGGCAGCCGCCGCCGTTTGAGCCGGGGGCGGGCTGCTGCCTGGCCCCCGGCACCATGCTGGGTACGCAGAGGATCCCGGGAGCCGGGACCCTGCGGGCTCTCTGCCCGTGCGCAGCGGCTGCCGCGCTTTTGAGCCGGGGGCGGGCTGCCGCCCGGCCCCCAGTGCCGTGCAGGCTCCTTGCCCGCTCACAGCGGCCGCCGTGGTTTGAGCTGGGGGCGGGCGGGCGGGCTGACAGCTCCCGGCCGGGTCCCAGCAGCCGGGGACCCCGGCGGGCGGGTTGACGGTAAAACCTTGATATAACGGACTAATTCGGGCGAGGGGGTGTCCGTTAAATCCGAAAGTCCTGTTATTTAATAATTTTAAAAAATTATTAAATAACGGACTTTCGGATTTAACGGACACCCCCTCGCCCGAATTAGTCCGTTAAATCGAGGTTTCACTGTATTTAGAAAAGCTGGATGAGCACAAGTCCATGGGGCCAGATGCTCTGCATCCGAGGGGGCTAAAAGAGTTGGCAGATGTGATTTCAGAGCTATTGGCCATTATCTTTGAAAACTCATGGTGATCGGGGGAGGTCCTGGATGACTAGAAAAAGGCTAATGTAGTGCCCATCTTTAAAAAAGAGAAGAAGGAGGATCCAGGGAACTACAGGCCAGTTAGCCTCACCTCAGTGCCTGGAAAAATCATGGAGCAGGTCCTCAAGGAATCAATCCTGAAGCACTTAGAGGAGAGGAAAGTGAACAGGAACAGTCAGCATGGATTCACCAAGGGTAAATCATGCCTGACTAACCTAATTGCCTTCTACGATGAGATAACAGGCTCGGTGGATGAGGGGAAAGCAGTGGATATGTTGTTCCTTGACTTTAGCAAAGCTTTTGATATGGTCTCCCACAATATTCTTGCCAGCAAGTTAAAGAAGTATGGGCTGGATGAATGGACCATAAGGTGGATAGAAAGCTGGCTGGATCGTCGGGCTCAACGGGTAGTGATCAATGGCTCCATGTCTAGTTGGCAGCCGATATCGAGCGGAGTGCCCCAAGGGTCAGGCCTGGGGCCGGTTTTATTCAATATCTTTATCAATGATCTGGAGGATGGTGTGGACTGCACCCTCAGCAAGTTTGCAGATGACACTAAACTGGGAGGAGTGGTAGATACACTGGAGGATAGGGATAGGATACAGAGGGACCTAGACAAATTAGAGGACTGGGCCAAAAGAAATTTGATGAGGTTCAACAAGGACAAGTGCAGAGTCCTGCACTTAGGACGGAAGAATCCCATGCACTGCTACAGACTGACCGAATGGCTAGGCAGCAGTTCTACAGAAAAGGACCTAGGGGTTACAGTGGATGAGAAGCTGGATATGAGTCAACAGTGTGCCCTTGTTGCCAAGAAGGCTAATGGCATTTTGGACTGTATAAGTAGGGGCATTGCCAGCAGATCGAGGGACGTGATTGTTCCCCTCTATTCGACATTGGTGAGGCCTCATCTGAAGTACTGTGTCCAGTTTTGGGGGCCACACTACAAGAAGGATGTGGAAAAACTGGAAAGAGTCCAGAGAAGGGCAACAAAAATGATTAGGGGCCTGGAGCACATGACTTATGAGAAGAGGCTGAGAGAACTGGGATTGTTTAGTCTACAGAAGAGAAGACCGAGGGGAAATTTGAGAGCTGCTTTCAACTACCTGAAAGGGGGTTCTAAAGAGGATGGATCTAGACTGTTCTCAGTGGTACTGGATGACAGAACAAGGAGTAATGGTCTCAAGTTGCAGTTGGGAAGATTTAGATTAGATATCAGGAAAAAAAATTTCACTAGGAGGGTAGTGAAGCATTGGAATGGGTTACCTAGGGAGGTGGTAGAATCACCTTCCTTAGAGACTTTTAAGGTCAGGCTTGACAAAGCCCTGGCTGGGATGATTTAGTTGGGGACTGGTCCTGCTTTAAGCAGGGGGTTGGACTAGATGACCTCCAGAGGTCCCTTCCAACCCTAATATTCTATGATAAAATATTGTGAGATTTGTGATAAAAATTACAAGAGTTGGCAACACAAATATAGCATTTTATAAATGTTGTAAAATGTAAAGCATGAATAAGTCAGAAATATAGAAAATCAAATATTTGCAATTAAAACATACAAACATACTATGTCACATGTGCTTGCCTCTAAAACTACTGGAAGAATTCAGCCGATACTGCATGGGATTTTAAATGGCAATAGCTTCCTTTTAAAGAACACCACAAACTCCTAATCTGCACAGTATGATGGAAAAGAAGTACAGAAGCACAGGATGTATTTATTTTCATGTTTGCCAATGTGTGGCATAAGCTTTTTTCACAGCTGTTTTTAAAAGGTCTAAAAATTATCAACCCTCACAATTTTTAATTAATGGCATAATCCCATTGATTTACTAAGGGTATGGCTACACTACCCACTGGATTGGCGGGTAGCGCTCAATATATCAAGGATAGATTTATCGCGTCTCATCTAGACACGATAAATCGATCCCTGAATTGACTCCTTTATTCCTCCTCGGCAAGAGGATTAAACAGAGTCGGCGGGGAGAGCGGCCGCGGTCGACTCGCCGCTGTGGGGATGGCCAGGTAAGTTGACCTAAGGTACTGCGATTTCAGCTATGCTTTTCGCATACCTGAAGTTGTGTATCTTAGGTTGACACCCCTCCCCCTATGCCCCCGGTAGTGTAGCCCAGCCCTAAGAGAGGGGAAAGATCAATAGTGGTTAATATATTTATTTTGATATACAAAAAAAACATCCTATCAGACTTTCTGCCATTTACTGCATGAACTCAGTTGGCAATCCACAAATACTGAATAAAACTTCCTGTTCAAACACTCACTCCTACTGAGGGTCAGTTTTATGCTTATAACCATTCATTCACCAGTACGGTATGAAAATTTACTTTTCATGCCCTGAACAAATTAGTGATGAATCACTTAGATGCGGAGCCAAAATCTACAACACTCCCTGGAGCAAAATCTTTTGTGGTGAACAGAGTCTTACATGTTTATTTGCAAAATAAATTCTGGTTCCCAAATAGGAATTAAAGGTGCTATAGTATAACTCTGAATTAATACTAATGACATTTTACTTATAAATAACTGTAGGCTCTTGCTTAAAAGCAATTTACAAGTTATTTTATTCATAAACAAATTAATCTACTATTAACAGTTTACTGGGATAATCCTTTAAGATACTACTTCATGCTGACAAAAAAAATAACTTCGCTATCTTAATTTCTTTCATGATTCAAAATGATGCACCTACCTCTTTGCTGTCCTATAAAAAGAAGAAAACATTTTTTTAATCGTGAGCATTGAAAGTACAGGAAACATTCCCTACATTTTTTTTTAGATGGTCTCACCATGGTTAATAAAATTTCAGACTTAGAGTATTTTATACTTTGAAGGTCATCTTGGAATCTAATCATGTTTTAATTACAAAATGTTAAAGAATTTAAAATATTTGTTTTATTAGAGCCAATATCCACTACTACAGGAAATACATTTTCAATGGTTGCAGAAATTTATACAAATGTTAATATAACTTTTTTATTTCTAAATTAAACTAATACTACAGAAGCACAATCCTTTCATCTAAAATGTATACTGCACAATTTCATGTAGTAGTTTGACTTTCAAGTTTACAGATGGAATCTGTCAGTAATTATATAGAAATATTCCAACATTAAGTAATACAAACTAACTATTCATAACTGAATATTGTTTAAATCCACTGTGCAAGTCTTAACAGACAGAAAAATAATGTAAACACACATTAATGTTTATTAAAACAAAGTACTTACCTCATTTTTCCTGGATTGCATGGATTCATTTTCTCTACAAGACTGAGGAGAGTCACTTAGCAACCTGTAAGAAAAAAAACAACTCTTATTCAAGTTTTCAACAACTCTAGCAACCATGCCAATCAACTCATTTTAATCAATCCTCTCAAGTCTTAATCTCTGCTAGGCTATTCTCCAAATGAAGTCATTTTATTCAGTATAAGTTTTCATTTGAATGTTCCCTTGGCCAAAGTGAATGTTTAGACTTTTTCAATTCAATACAAGTTTCTAATGTTTAAATGAACACTTACAATAGTTCTGTAATTATTTAGAGACAATACATGACTAATAATGCAAATTCAACATAAATAGTAATTAAAAGAAACAGCCCTAACACAGTGTATGCCCTAATTGTACACTTTTTTCTAAAATTAGCTAATCCAAAAATCCAGTATATATGCTAGAGCACAACAGCAATTTTATAAATTACTACATAAAAATTAGGAACATCCAAAAACTGGCATCTTTTGACAAATCCAACTTAAACACCTCATTTCACATGTTCAACAAGGGGCAGAGCTATATTACAGTGTAATATTAGATGTGTGTTTAAAGCAAAAGAGGAATGTAATAAAATCATTTTCAACTGTATTTGAAAAGATGCACATTAAAATACATTACATACAGATTCTCTCGATAGTAGGTAAATCCTATAAAAGGCAGCTGGTTTCCCACAAAGGCTTTGGGGATTGGAAAGGTTTCCACATCTCCTTTGTCATCCTCAACGTCATCAAAATTACTGCTGTCTATGTCACTGCTAAGCTCAGGTACAACAGGAGCAGCAGCTACAAAGGAAAAAATGGTCAGCTTCATGGTAAGATTCAACATCCTTTGGTGGATACATCAAAACACTAGATGATGAAAGGTAAATATGGCACACAGTAATTTCGTCATTTAATTTATACTATTTATTACATGGCAGATCCATTAATATCTCTGGATTAATAAAATAATTTTCTTTCTACACCCACATCTGACAAAGTAAATGTTTTGAAGTGATCTGTTACCATGCAATACAAAAAAATCATTAAAAAAATCAGTTTGCTGAAGCAGGTAATTTTTACTGCATAAAACACTACATTTTCTAAAGCATCCAGTTTTAGGTCAGATATTTAATCCCAATTTTATTTTAACTATATGAAGAAGCTTCAATAAATGTGTCTGATTACAGAAGTTTTGATCAAATGGTAAACTAAAACAGCTAAATTTTTGCCAGGGGCAATTAAGTTATATGAGCTTAAACTATTCTAAGATATAGGTTAGACTGTACTCATACAAACTCAAACAACTTCAGGAGGTAAGCAAGTTTGGAAAGTACATTTGTAGTCATTTGTTAAAATAATAAAAGATCATCAGACTCAGTTGTTCAAACAAATGCGCTCTATATATTTACAACATGGCAAAAAGAGAAAAGGGGGTATTTATGAACCCATATTGACATATCTTTTACTACAAACAAGAACAATAGTAAGAAAAACAGCTTTTGTGAAATCCTTTGAGACACAAAAAATGACTTCACATAACAGTTTTGTACAGTAAGTAATATTTTCAGTGTTGTACATTTTTAATTCCACACTGTTAAATAGTAGCTGTTTATGCAAATATCGAACATATTAAAAATATAAACTAGTTTACTTACTCTCTCGAATGTTATCCCAGTTCCACTGATCACTCTTAAAGAAAGGGTGCTGTTTAATTTCTTCTACCCCATTTCTCCCAAGTCGCACCTCCCTAAACATAGCAATTAACCCAATTTCACATTAGAAAAATCAGTACTCCATTTTTGTTAAGTAACTTGTGACTTGCACTTAAGTACACAGAGACTTTAAACAGAATTAAGGTTCAAAGAGATATGGGCAGTCAATCTAATTCAGGCTACTTTTAATTACACACAACTCGTCTGTTGTTTCTCATATTAAAAATGCTCCCAGTTTCTTAGCAGGCACTCTCTCTGCACGTACTAAAATGGCTAGAATTCTGAATCTGCCACGTGTGGAGTAAAACATTTTTCCATCTAGATTTTGTGTAGAAAGGGAGCACACAGGCACAAGTTTTAAATAAAAAAAAATTAACTGCAAACTTAGAAAGTCTGCCAAACCACATGACAAACCTTAGGACGCAAATGAAGGGAGGTCTGGCTTAGTACACAGAACGGTTATTCAAAATCCCAATGAAATAAATATTTCAAAACTTCTATCCTCCTCCCTAAAAAATAACCCTTACATGCCTTTCTTACATTTACAACAAAGTCAGCATCTGGCAAATTTTAGAAGAGACAACAAAATTATTCTTTATATAAGACTATTTTTTTAAGATAGCTCTCAGAACATAAAAACAACTTATGGACTTGAACAAATACGTCACATGATAGATGCTCATTCCTTCTTGTCACTAAGTGCTTCAGTAGTGATCATGTATACAGAGAGAGAACATCTGTTTTAAATAAATTCCCCAAGCACACATTTAATATAAACAGGAAGATGTACACACATGGAGGAAATACTCCTGGATACTTTTATATTATTAAACTCTTCTCATATATCTCCTCTCTACCTTTCAGCCATCCTAGGTCTTGAACAAGACAAATCCCTACTAAAGCAGCTCTTTCATGAATGGGATTTCTTTAGCTGCATGCAATCTTGCTCAACAGACCACACAGTCCCTCTTTGAAATACAGAACTAGTACATACCACCAGATACATATTTCTTTTAAAAGTTTTTTCAGTTGATTTTTTTTTAAATCAATCATTCTACACAGTCACTAGACTATATTCTCTACTGTGGCCAAGCTCTGTTCAGCACTAGGGAGTACGAGGGCACCAGAGAATTAGTTATTCCTCCGATTCTGCACTATGTAGCTCTTGTGCCCTTGCAGCATCTCCTAGACTGTCCTAGTGTCTGGCACTGGAAGATAGCAAAACAAAGGTGAAAGTGAGGGAAGAAGGGAGAGAGGCTGGGGCAAGAACAAGCTACACGAGCGTAATACCAATGAGGAGCTCTACCACACAAGATGAGATCTCATCTAGCAGTTTACATCCAGAATCATTCCCCTTTGTGGAAATTAGCTATACCTGTACATTCTTACCTCAAAAATAGGTTTTAAAATGCATATGAATCTCTTCTAAGGAAACTGGAATAACTCTCTGCATAAAATTCTCTATTTTTGATAATATATGTGTTTTCATTATTATTTAGTGAGCGCTGACGACATGCTCAGCACTTAATGAATGCAAGACAAGTTGGTCCCTGCCTCAAGGAACTCACAATGTATTTCAAATATTGTTACTATATTTTGGACCTTGTTTTCACAGCACTAGGAAACATATTCTTTGGGGCAATTTTGAATTCTTAGGAAGAGTGTGGACAATGTAGTTATTGCCAGAAGTACTCATAAAAACACTAATTTTAGTTAACACTAACACAGAGCTTGTACAACAGCCAGCCACTAGAAAGCAGAAGATAAGGTTAATTTCTCACAAAAGGCGAATGATTTAGACAGCACAATTAAAGGAAAGGATTTAATGATTTAGACAGCACAATTAAAGGGAAGGAATCCACTGTTCTAGGATACCATAAGTGTGTTTGCACCCACTATAAGAGAGATTGCACAAATGTAGTATGCACACATACCTGTCAGTTAAAAAGTCACAAATGAGGTTCTTTGCATGCTTAGAGATTTCCACATCATCTGGGAAACTTAATGAATTCTTGTGATCCATGATTTTACTATACGTTCCTACCAAGGAGTCTGCATAAAATGGAGTGTCCCCTAAAATAAAACATGCATAACTGTGAACACTTTTAATTTAAAATTTAAGTATTTTAAGATAAACAGAGAAAGAGGAAAGAAGACCAATAAATTATAAAGTTCAGGCCTATTTTGTAAAATGGCTCTATAAAAATGGGATTGGTTGTTCCATGTTCATTGTAGCTCAATTTTAAAAAAAAATCTGTATACTCAATTTACAACTAAAACTATTTACCCCCTAAATGCCCACACTACAAACTAAGTCTACCGGTATGCCCATGGGAATCAATCTAGGATATTTCCACCATCATTACTGAAGTTTTTGACACCAAAACAGATCGATCATACTCATACAGTGTCTTTCAATTATGCCCTCAGTGACACCTTTGTAAATCCACTAACTTCAAGGGGCATGGATAGGAGTAATTGACTGGAACCATTAAACACTTCAGTTCATGCATGTTATGGAATAGAATTAACACTTAACTCTTAATGGTTTCAGTTGTGCACTTCTAACAAGAACAAACAGCAATCAAAATGTATTTGTCACCAATGTGAGCAGCTAACACTCTGAATATGCAAAAAGAACAGATCCATTGACCAAGAAGTGGCTATTTTTACATAATTCTCCTTTAGAGTTGAAACACACTAATGAAAAAAAAAACCCAAACCGGAGGAATATGTTTAGTGACCACGTTACCTATTTTGTCCAGCAGGAAAAAAAAGGCATTTGGATTTAACAGATTCAAAAAACGATCACCAATTAGAACATTTTCACCATGTGGAAAGTTTATAAGTCCAAGAAAGAAGAGAGGAGAGATGGATGCAGATTTCAGTGAAGTTGGTCTTTAGGCAGTATTGTACATGGGCAATGTTGTGAATGTTGAGGAGAACATTTACAAACAATATAGATAAGAACATAAGAACATAAGAACGGCCATACTGGGTCAGACCAAAGGTCCATCTAGCCCAGCATCCTGTCTACCGACAGTGGCCAATGCCAGGTGCCCCGGAGTGAGTGAACCTAACAGGTATGATCGAGCGATCTCTCTCCTGCCATCCATCACCCCCCTCTGACAGACAGAGGCTAGGGACACCATTCATTACCCATCCCGGCTAATAGCCATTTATGGACTTAGCCTCCATGAATTTATCCAGCTCTCTTTTAAACCCTGTTATAGTCCTAGCCTTCACAGCCTCCTCAGGTAAGGAGTTCCACAGGTTGACTGTGCGCTGTGTGAAGAAGAACTTCCTTTTATTTGTTTTAAACCTGCTGCACGCCAATTTCATTGAATGGCCCCTAGTTCTTCTATTTTGGGAACAAGTAAATAACTTTTCCTTATTCACTTCCTCCACTCCACTCATAATTTTATATACCTCTATCATATCCCCCCGTAGTCTCCTCTTTTCCAAGCTAAAAAGTCCTAGCCTCCTTAATCTCTCTTCATATGGGACCCGTTCCAAACCCCTAATCATTTTAGTTGCCCTTCTCTGAACCTTTTCTAGTGCCAGTATATCCTTTTTGAGATGAGACCACATTTGTACGCAGTATTCAAGATGTGGGCGCACCATGGATTTGTATAAGGGCAATAAGATATTCTCCGACTTATTCTCTATCCCTTTTTTAATGATTCCTAACATCCTGTTTGCTTTTTTGACTGCCGCTGCACACTGCGTGGATGCCTTCAGAGAACTATCCACAATGACTCCCAGGTCTTTTTCCTGATTGGTTGTAGCTAAATTAGCCCCCATCATATTGTATGTATAGTTGGGGTTATTTTTTCCAATGTGCATTACTTTACATTTATCCACATTAAATTTCATTTGCCATTTTGTTGCCCAATCACTTAGTTTAGTGAGATCTTTTTGAAGTTCTTCACAGTCTGCTTTGGTCCTTACTACTTTGAGCAGTTTAGTATCATCTGCAAACTTTGCCACATCACTGTTTACCCCTTCCTCCAAATCATTTATAAATAAGTTGAATAGGATCGGCCCCAGGACTGACCCTTGGGGAACACCACTAGTTACCCCTCTCCATTCTGAAAAAGTTCCATTTATCCCTACCCTTTGTTCCCTGTCTTTTAACCAGTTTTCAATCCATGAGAGGATCTTCCCTCTTATCCCATGGCAGCTTAATTTACGTAAGAGCCTTTGGTGAGGGACCTTGTCAGGAGAAGTAAATAAGGAGATGCAGGAGAAGTAAATCAGTGATAAGCGAGACATCAATTATATGTATTGAGGCAGACTGATTATGTTCTTATGTAAGAGAAAACATTTATATGTGGGTTAATTCAGTGGATTGCATTCACAGTACTGTGGCTAACATCGACTCTCAGAGCGGTGCACTGTGGGTAAGTATCCAACAGTTCCCCCCAGTCCCCGCTACCCCTTGGAATTCTGGGTTAAGCTGGCATTGCATGATGGGGGCAAACACATTCTTGCGGGTTTTCATTTGCACTTCTTGTCAGTCGCCCCTCCCTCCGCGCAAGGTGCAGCAGACAGTCGTTTTGCGCCTTTCGGACTTGCAGACATCATACCATTTTCGGCAGACAGAGCAGTATGTCTGCCACCCACCACTTCTGCTAGAACGCCACTCTCCTACTGCTATGAATCCACCTCGCAGGTCCCCTCGCTGTTCTGTAAAAATATCTATTCTGGTGGCATCAGCATCTCTCACTGTGTGGCTGCTATGAATCCACCTTGCAGTCCTCTCGCAGTTCAGTAAAGATGTTACGTCTTGTGGCTCCTGCATCTCTCGCCGAGCGGCATCTCTTCTCTCCGTCTGACATCACTTCTCCCGTCTTTCTCTTCGTTGTTGAATGCTTCTGCTGCCAACTCTGCCCTTTTCCATGGATTGCCCACGCTGATGCCATAGCGGTGGAAGCATGGAGCCCACTCAGCTCCTGGCAGCAGTTACAAGCATTGCAAACAGCTTGTGAAGTATCGTGCAGTTTATGCAGAAATGGAAAAACCCTGTGAGGGCGCAACAGCGGAGCGGTCACGAGAGTGAGGACGACATGAACACAGGCCTCTTAAAAAACAATGGCACTGGCAACTTGGGATCCTGGTGGCAATGGGGCAGGCTCATGCCATGGAAGGGTGACTCTGGGCCCAGGAAACAAGCACAGACTGGTGGAACCGCATAGTCCCGCAGGTCTGGCTCAGAAACTTCCGTATGCGTAAGGACACCTTCATGGAACTTTGTGACTTGCTTTCCCCTGTCCTGAATCGGAAGAATACCAAGATGAGAGCAGCCCTCTGGAAGCTTGCAACGCCAGACAGCTACCGGTCAGTCAGTAATCAGTCTGGAGTGGGTGTATCTACGGTGGGGGCTGTAGTGATGCAAGTAGCCAACTGATGCTATCACGGGTAGTGACTCTGGGAAATGTACAGCCCATAGTGGATGGCTTTGCTGCAACGGGGTTCCTTAACTGTGGTGGGGCTATAGACGGAACACATATCCCTATGCTGGCACCAGACCACCAGCGCTGTATGTCAACCGCAAGGGGTACTTTTCCATGGTTCTGCAAGCACTGGTCGATCACAAGGGACATTTCACCAACATCAACACGGGATGGCCGGGCAGGGTTCATGATACTCGAGTCTTCAAGAACTCTAGTCTTTTCAAACAGCTGCAGGAAGGGACTCTTCTCAAACCAAAAAATTACTTTTGGGGATCTTGAAATGCCGACTGCTATCCTTGGAGACCCAGCATACTCCTTAATGCCCTGTCTCATGAAGCCATACACAGGTGCCCTGGATAGTAGTAATGAGCTGTTCAACTACAGGCTGAGCAAATGCAGAATGGTGGCAGAGTGTGTGTTTGGGCATCTAAAGGGCCGCTGGCACAGCTTACTGACTCGTTAAGACCTCAGCGAAAGAAATATTCCCATTGTTATTGCTACTTGCTCCACAATCTCTGAGAGAGCATGGGGACGATGTTTATGGCAGGGTGGGAAGTTGAGGCAAATCGCCTGGCCGCTGATTACGTGCAGCCAGACACCAGGCCAACTAGAAGGGCACCGCAGGATGCGCTGCACATCAGGGAAGACTTGGCAACCAGTTTCATAAATGGCCCGTCTACACTGTGACATTTCTGTTTGTGTCTTTTCTGCATCTTGAAAACCCAACCGCCTTGGTCAGGCTACAGTATGAAAGTTCTGTTTCCTTCTACTTGTTTGTTTTCTTTTTCTTGATCCACTGCACTTAACTTTAAGCCTGCCACTCTCCCACCTTCAATCAGTGCATGCAATAAAGCTAATATTGTTTGAAATACTATGCATTCTTTATTAACTAGGTCACAGAAATGGGGGGAATGCTGCAAAGGTAGCCCTGGAAGGCGTAGGTGAGGGGGGGAAGTACCGGGTGGGGTGGTGGATGAAGGGAGGACAAAAGAAAACTACAATTCACAACTTTGGGAATGCCAGCCTTCTGGTGCTTGGGCACTCCTCTGGGGTGGAGTGGTTGGGTGCCCGGAGCTTCCCACTCCGCATTCTTCAGAGTATGGGTGATGAGGCTAGGGAACCTGGGGTGGAGGGGGGGGGCGGTTACAGAGGGGCTGCAGTGGTGGTCTGTGCTCTAGCTGCCTTTCCTGCAGCTCCACCAGATGCCGGGGCATGTTGGTTTGATCTGCCAGTGGTCGGAGCATTACTTCCTGCCTTCTTTCATCTCGCTCGTCCCTCCTTTGTTCCCACTCATCCCTCCTTTGCTCCAGTTTGTTCCTTCTCTTCTCCCGCTCCCCTTCTTTCCTCACACTCATTTACCACTTTACGGCACTCCAACATTGATTGTCTCCAAGCCCTCAGCTCTTTCAGACCCGGAGAACTACATGAGCTCTGTGAACATTTCATCGCACATGCATTTTATCTGTGCAAGCCTGTGGGACGCGGATGAGAGGCAGAAGGTTGAAACATTTGCAGCTGTGGGATGAAAGAAAGGGAGAGTAGTATTTAAAAAAAGAATTCACAGAACAGTTCTCTGGGATGAGCGTTGCACCCCTTCCTCTCAGTGTGTGGCTGGTATCGGGAAAGATCCCTAATAGACTTCTCCCGACAGTAATAGCACTGTCCACTATTGCATCCCAAGTCCTCAGGGCACAGTAATCATTAAAAAAACAGTTGCTTTTCAAGCATGTTATACATTTAACAAGGGACACTCACCAGGGCGGCCTTCTACGGCCTCTCTGTCCGGGATACCATCTTGGAAGGGTTGGGAGGTTACTGGCTCCAGGGTGATAAATAGATCCTGGCTTTCGGGGAGAAAGGTGTCTCCGCTTGCCTGTTCTGTGCTGTACTGGCCCTTCTACTCATTTCCCTCAAACGCCAAAGCATCTTCCATGTTGACAATCACCCTATCGGTGGAGTCCACGAACATGTGTGGGGTAGTTGTGGAGCACCCGCCTAAAATTGCATGCAGTTCTGTGTAGAAGCGGCATGTCTTGGGCTGTGACCCAGAGCATATGCTGGCTTTGGTTTTTTGGAAGGCCTGCCGAAGTTCCTTAATTTTAACGTGGCACTGTTGTGCGTCCCTGCTGTGGTCTCTTTCCATCAGGCCCTTGGAGACGTTGTAATATGTATTAGCATTTATTTTTTTTTTGGATCGCAGTTCTGCCAGCACGGATTTGTCTCCCCATAAGGCGATCAGATCCAGCACCTCCCTTGCAGTCCATGCTGCGGCTCTTTTGAGATTCTGGGAGTGCACAGTTTCCTCTGCTTGTGGGCTCTGCATGGTGAACTGTGCAGGAGAGCTCGCCACACTGACCAAAGAGGAAATGAAATTGCAAAGTTCCCGGGGTTTCCCTGTCTAACTGCCCAGTGCATCCGTGTTCAGAGTGCTGTCCAGAGCAGTCACAATGGAGCACTCTGGGATAGCTCCTGGAAGCTAGTAACGTTGAATTGCGTCCTTGCTAAGCCAAGTTTGAAACATCGAAACATCAATTTCAGCGCTACTCCCCTTGTTGGGGAGGGGTATGGAAATTGATTTAAAGAGCTTTTTAAGTAGACTGAAATGGCATAGTCGTGAAGATGGGTACATGGTTAGATCGATTTAATGCTGATAAATTCGATAAACTCGTAGTGTAGACCAGGTCTAAGAGTCACACTGAAACAAACAGGAAGGAAGCAAAGAAGAGAAGAGCATGCAGAAGAGAAGGAAATGAGGTTGAGGAGTAAGGCGGGAAAGTAATAGAGATGGAGAAACGTGGTAACTAGATGGACCATAGGAGAGGAAAATATATACAAACCATGAAGTATCATTAGCTCTCCCAGATGAAAAGAACAGTTACTTACCTCGTAACGTTGGTTCTTCGAGATGTGTTGCTCACGTCCATTCCCAGATGTGTGTGTGCGTTCCGCGCATGCCCAGTCCGGAAAGCTTTTCCCCAGCGGTACCCATAGGGTCGGCAGGGGCGGCCCCTGGAGTGGCGCCCTTATGGCCATGCATATATGCCCCTGCCGACCCTCCCCCGCTCAGTTCCTTCTTGCCGGTACTCCGACAGAGGGGAGACGGGTGGGATTCGGAATGGACATGAGCAACACATCTCGAAGAACCAACGTTACGAGGTAAGTAACTGTTCTTTCTTCTTCGAGTGCTTGCTCATGTCCATTCCCAGATGTGACTTACGAGCAGTCATCTCGGAGGAGGGTGAGGAGTACTTTGAGTACCTGTTGACAGGATCGCTTGTCCCACAGCTGCGTCCTCCATCGACTGCTGCACGATGGCGTAGTGCGAAGTGAAGGTGTGCACTGAAGACCACGTCGCTGCTCTACAGATGTCGACTATCGGAACGTGCGCCAGGAACGCTGTGGATGCGGCCTGGGCCCTGGTCGAGTGCGCCGACAGTGCTGGTGGAGTAGCATTCGAGAGGTTATAAGACAATTTGATACAAGAAGTAATCCAGGCCGAGAGGCGCTGAGTAGAAATTGGTAACCCTTTCATCCTCTCTGCCACTGAAATAAAAAGTTGTGGAGATTTACGAAAAGACCTGGTCCTTTCTATGTAAAAGGCTAAAGCTCTCTTTACGTCTAATGAATGAAGCATCCTTTCCCTGTTATCCGCATGGGGTTTGGGAAAAGACACCGGTAGGAACACCTCCTGGTTCAAATGAAAGGGCGAGACTACTTTGGGCAGGAAGGCCGGGTGTGGACGTAACTGGACCTTATCTTTATGGAAGATCGTGTAGGGTGGTTCGGAAGTGAACGCCCTAATCTCAGAGACTCTGCGCGCAGAAGTAATTGCCACTAAAAACGCGGTCTTCCATGA
This sequence comes from Sternotherus odoratus, assembly GCA_032164245.1. Lineage (NCBI taxonomy): Eukaryota > Metazoa > Chordata > Testudines > Kinosternidae > Sternotherus > Sternotherus odoratus. The sequence continues at coordinate 22,738,378 of JAVMKO010000003.1, read as the reverse complement.
GAGATAAGAAAGGGGGCAGGAGGATATGGGTTCGAACGGAGGTTTCATTAGGGCCTTTAGAACCAGGTTGAGGTCCCACGGGGAGGCTGGTTGACGTATTTGAGGATACAACCTCTCCAAACCTTTAAGGAATCTGCTAACCAGAGGGTTACTAAAAACTGAATTGCCACCAACACCCGGATGGAACGCCGAAATGGCGGCCAGGTGTACCCGAACAGTGGAGAGCGCTAATCCTTGCTGTTTCAGTTCAAGGAGGTAATCAAGAATAGTGGAGATTGAAGAAGACAGGGGATCCACCCCCTTGTTCTGAGACCACAGTGAGAAGCGCTTCAATTTGGCAGTGTAGGCTCCCCTCGTGGAAGGTTTCCTGCTACCCAGGAGGACATCCCTGACTGAATCCGAACACTGAAGCTCTGCTGGGTTCAGCCACGGATATACCACGCCGTGAGGTGGAGAGACTGTAGGTTGGGATGTAACATCCTCCCGTGGTCTTGGGAGATCAATGTTGGTGACAGGGGAAATGTTACCGGCGTCGTCACACAGAGAGACAACAGGGTCATGTACCAGTGTTGACGAGGCCAAGCTGGTGCTATCAGTATGACCGAAGCTTTGTCCTGACGGGCCTTCATCAGTACTTTGTGGACGAGGGGGAATGGGGGAAATGCATAAAGCAGGCCCCCCGTCCATAGAATGTGAAATGCATCCCCCTCTGAACCTGGGCTGAGGTTGAGGAGGGAGCAAAACCTGTGGCACTTCCTGTTGGCCCTTGTGGCGAACAGATCGAGGTGGTGAAACCCCCACCTTTGGAAAATCGAATGGGCAACATCGGGTCTGAGAGACCATTCGTGACCCCGAAAGGAGCGGCTCAGGGAGTCCGCCAGTACGTTCTGAACCCCCGGAAGGTAAGCCGCAGTGAGGGAGATCCCTCTGGGAATGCAGAACTCCCAAAGGGCGAGGGCTTCCTTGCACAGGCGAGAGGAGCGAGCACCACCCTGTTTGTTTATATAAAACATCGAGGCTGTGTTGTCTGTTAAAACTGACACGCTCTTGCCCCTCAAGAGTGACTGGAACGTCTAGCATGCCAGGCGAACCGCTCTGAGCTCTCGAACATTTATGTGGAGAGACAGCTCTTCCTGAGACCATAGGCCCTGAGTTGTAGTCTTCCCCAGGTGAGCTCCCCAACCTAGAGCAGAAGCGTCTGTCACCAGCGTAATGGATGGCTGGGGCTTGTGAAAAGGCACCCCGCTGCCCAGAGATCTGGGCCGGAGCCACCAGTAAAGGGACTGTCTTACCTTTAATGGTAGAGTCACTACGAGGTCGAGGGGGTCTCTGCGCTGGTTGTATACCTTCGCGAACCAGGCTTGCAGAGGACGAAGGCGGAGCCTCGCGAACGGCACCACGTAAGTGCACGCTGCCATGTGGCCCATCAGGACCATACAGTTTCTTGCCGTTGTCATGGGAAACCGAAGAAGTGGTTGAATAATGTCCCCCATGGCCTTGGCCCGAGAGGGAGGTAGAAAGGCTCTTGCACAGCGAGAGTCTAGTATCACCCCAATAAACTCGATTCTCTGGGTAGGAATGAGGGTTGACTTTGGTACATTCAGAATGAGGCCCAGCTTTAGGAAGGTGGCTCTGATGAACGTTATTTGCGTCAGAAGCAGCTCCCTTGACTTTGCTCTGATGAGCCAATCGTCCAGGTAAGGGTAAACATGGATGCCGTTCCGTCTGAGGAATGCTGCGACTACCGCCATGCATTTCGTGAATACCCTTGGAGCGGAGGAGAGGCCGAACGGAAGAACGGTAAACTGGTAATGTCGGGATCCCATCACGAACCTCAGGAATCGTCTGTGACTCGGGATGATGGAAATATGGAAATATGCGTCTTAAGTCGAGGGCGGCGAACCAGTCTCCATGATCCATAGCGGGAATTATGACAGCCAATGAGAGCATGCAAAACTTCAGCTTCTTTATGTAGGAGTTGAGGCCTCGCAAGTCCAGGATGGGGCGAAGACCACCTTTGGCCTTCGGGATAAGGAAATAACGGGAGTAGTAACCCTTGCCCCGAAATTCTTGAGGAACCTCCTCTATGGCACCCAAAGACAAGAGGGTATGGACCTCCTGATCTAGGAGTTGCTCGTGAGATGGGTCCCTGAAGAGGGACGGGCACGGGGGGTGGGTGGGAGGGAGAACAGAGAATTGGATAGAATATCCCATCTCTACCAGGCTGAGAACCCACTTGTCCGAGGTGATAAAGGACCATGCCTGGTAGAAATGGGATAGACGGTTCACAAAAGGAAAGGAAGCTAAGAAACTGGAGGTTGGTTCGACGTCCCTGGGCGCAGCTTCAAAAGTTCGGCCTGGGCCCGGGAGGATGGGTATTCCCTGAGCCTTGGGACTGACGGGAAGAGGAGCGCTGACGTCCTCTACCACCACCCCTTCCGCCTCTCCTCGGTTGGTCCCTCCTGTAAGGAGGGCCTTGGAAAGGCCTGACTGGCGGAGGTGTAGGGGGCCTGAAGTGTGTAACCCCAATGACCGGAGCATAGCTCTCGAATCTTTCATTGATTGTAGCTTTTTGTCCGTATCGACTGCGAACAGGCCTGTCAAATGGTAGGTCCTGAATGGTGGCTTGCACCGGTGGTGGAATGCCCGACACGTGCAACCACGCCCCACGACGCATGGCGACTGCCGTGGCTAACTGCTGGGATGCTGAGTCCGCCGAATCTAACGCATCCTGAAGAGCAGCCCTGGAGACCAGCCTGCCTTCCTGAACGACCGCCTTAAACTCCTGGACTGACTCCTTTGGAAGGGCTCCCTCAAACTTAGACATAGCCGACCAGGTATTGTATGAATAGCGTCCCAGGGCGGCTTGTTGGTTGGCTATCCGGAGCTGCAAGGCCGCCGATGAGTAAACCTTTCTTCCCCACAAGTCCAATTTCTTGGAGTCATGGGATTTCGGGGTGGGCCCCGTCTGCCCCTGGCGCTCCCGATGGTTCACCACGTCTGCAACTAGGGAACCAGGCGGAGGGTGGGTGAAGAGGTATTCGTACCCCTGCCTGGGTGCGAAATAACGGCGCTCCACTCCCCTTGCTGTCGGTGGAAGAGAGGAAGGGGTCTGCCACAAGGTCTCCATAGTCGACTTAACTTTTTTCATAAATGGCAGAGCTATTTGGGGTGGTGAACTAGAGGAAAGGATGTCCATATTGGGGTCCTCCTCCTCCTCTTGCACTTCCTCCGTCTGAAGATTCAGATTCTGGGCCACCCTCCTTAGTAGGTCCTGGTGGCCCCTGAGGTCCATAGGGGGCAAGGTCATAGATGTGCCTGCCACTGCGTCGTCCGGTGACGAAGATGAGGAGGCGGGCTGAAGGTCGGCTACCTGGGGGTCCTCCTGAAACTGCTGTTGGTAGGCCTCCCCTTCCTGCTCCTCGTGCACCTGGGACACGGCACCGGATGGTCCAGGCTGCTGGTCCTCCCCCATCTCTGACTGTGGCCTAGTTATAGTAGCGCACACCGGACCCTTCGGTACCGAAGGCCATGAGGCTACTGATGCAGGGCCCTGTGCCTGATGGTAGGCAAAGGGTGTCCAAAACGGCCACGGGTTGGTAGCTTGCCTCTCATCTCCGTATTGTCGGTGCTGACGAGGCGATGAGTGACGGTGCCGGGAGTGGTGCCGTCGGGACGAGCGGTGGCTATGCCGTGACCTCGACCGATAGGATGACGCGTCCGACTCAGAGGAGTACTCAGACTGGGACCAGGGCGGTGCTGTGCCGTCCGGTGCCACAAGTCTGCCGTAGACATCCGGCTTCCCAGGATGCATGTACGCCTGCGGTGCGGGGCGGACCGGTGCCGGGACTAACGGTGCCGAGGGCGCAGCTGGTGCCTGAAGAGAGGGAGCCGGCGGTGCCGGTGCCGCTGCCAGGGGTGGTATGGTCGGTGCCCCTGTGCGGGAGACCGGTGCCGGGACGATGAACTCCGGTGCTGGGTCTGTGGTGAGACCAATAAAGTCCTCAGCGGCAACAAACGCCTCCGGGGTGGACGGAATCTCGAGCCCGGGCGTCTCGCTCTCCAGGGGTAATCCCTCTTCAGGGGAAACCGCCCTTGGCTCCGGTGCTGCCGGTGCCGGTGTGGGCTCTAAACGGGGCCGCCTCGCGCGCTCCGGAGCTGCCAACACCCCTGAGGGATCACCCGTGGACCTACGCACCGGGGAGCGCCCTCTCGACTTCTTAGAAGGCACCGGGGATTGAGACCGGTGCCTTCTAGATGAACCTGCACCGTGCCGAGGAGATCGGTGCCGGGAGGCCTTCACGGTCTTCGGTGCCGCGGACCGATGCCGGTGCGCTGCCTGATGTCGACGGCTCCGATGGTTGCAGGGCAGACTCCATTAGAATTAACTTCAGTCTGGAGTCTCGCTCCTTCTTGGTGCGGGGTTTGAAGCCCTTGCAGATGCTACAGCGATCTGTTTGGTGTCCCTCCCCGAGGCACTTCAGACAGCGAGAGTGAGGGTCGCTGATGGGCATGGGCCTCCCGCAAGCTTTGCACGCTTTGAACCCTGATGCCCCAGGCATAACCTGACGCCAGGGAACAATGAACTAACTATCTAACTACACTATACAAATAACAACACTAACTACTCTAATTAACTACACAATAGTAACTATCTAAATACCTAACTAACTAACTAACAAGACGAAAGATACCGCAAGTAAAAGAACGCTGTTCCAGCAACCGCCACGGACGGAAAGAAGGAACTGAGCGGGGGGAGGGTCGGCAGGGGCATATATGCATGGCCATAAGGGCGCCACTCCAGGGGTCGCCCCTGCCGACCCTACGGGTACCGCTGGGGACAAGCTTTCCGGACCAGGCATGCGCGGAACGCACACACACATCTGGGAATGGACATGAGCAAGCACTCGAAGAAGAACCCCAGATTATAAAAAAAACTGAGCTAGTGAGCCCCTCAACAATAAAAACTCAGACTCTTAAACTACTTGATAACGTACAGAAGGAGAGAAAAGAGGTCCCAACCACAAAACAGAAATGAAAATGAAGTTCTGTCATGGCACTACAGGACAGACTTCTAACACTTCAAGTGTATTGATTAAACTGTTCCCGGGCTGCAACTTACTAATTAGCCTTCATAAGTCAAATTCTCTCCATCCTCAGAGGCACTGATATTTCAGTGACTGCAGACTTGGGAGGAGCTTTCCTGTCCCCAGAACCTTAGAAACATATCTGTTCCTGCAGTGTTCCCAGAACATGTTGGTATGGAGAGTGAGTAATCATGCTCAGTTCCAGACTCCTCACCAATCCTCCAATACTAGACTCCGAGGCTGGTTTACAACCTTGGATAGTTAGGGTCCTCTATAATAGATCGAATATTCAAATAGATTACATGTCCTAATGGTCTAGTGCTTTACAATGGAAAATCCCGCCTGGAGAGTACAAAAATTAGGCAAAAGCAGAAGCAATCAGAGACTGAACTGTCTGGATGCACCCATGCGTCTTATTTGTTGCTATATACGGATAATGAATCATACAAGCTCTTGAATAGAAGTTTCCAGAAGGGGATGGGAGAAAAAATATAATGAATTAAATTATTACTCACCAACAAGCATCTCAAAGAGAAAAACTCCTACAGACCACCAATCGCACTCCCGTCCATAGCAGCCATCACCTCCTTGTGACTTCAAGACTTCAGGCGATATGTAGTCAGGCGTTCCAACAGCTGTATCACAGCGCACCATACCAGTCTACGTAATTGCAAAAAATTGCAAGTAATAATCTATTTAATTGAAACAATACAATAAACAATACAATAAACAAACTGTTTCACCAAAATTAAAATTAACCCATTTATGTTATTTTGAGAAAAACATGTGTCAAAGTAAGTTGTTTAGGGCTGGTCCCCACTACGGCTTAACGTCGATTTTAGCGACGTTAAGTCGATATAAACAGGTACCCGTCCTCACATGCATGCCATTTGAGTTGATTTAAAGGGACCTCAAAATCGACTTCTGTACTCCTCCCTAACGAGAGGAGTAGCACTGAAATCGACCTCTCTCTGGGTCGATTGTGAACTAGTGAGGATGCATGTGACATTAAGCCTCCGACCTTCCACAATGCCCGTTTGCTCCCCAGGGGACCAACCACCAGTCCGAGCAGCTCCGCAGACCCCCCGTGCCCGCCCGAGCAGCTCTGCGGACCCCTCCCCCCCGAGCAGCTCCGCACCGGCTCCCCCTCCCCCCGCCTGCCCGAGCAGGTCCGCGGACCCCCCGTGCCCACGCGGGGGGGAGCCGGCGCGGAGCTAGCTGCTCAGGCGGGCACGGGGTGTCCGTGGAGCTGCTCGGGCGGGCACGGGGGGTCCGCGGACCTGCTCGGACTGGTGGCTGGTCCCCTGGGGAGCGTGTCCGGCTGCCCTGAAAGGTGGTGCCTGCTGGGGACTCCCGAAATGGTGGGATATCTACCCACAGTGCAACACTCCCTATGTCGACGCTTGGGGACAGCCACTGCCGACTTGCTGTGCTTAGTGGGGACGCACAAAATCGACTCTATACAGTCTGCTTTAAAAAATCGACTTAAGGGAAATCGACCTTCTGCTGTAGTGAAGACATAGCCTTAGGAAACATTTAAGGCCTACAAAAGTTCCTATTCCAGAAGTGGTTTCTGACAAAATGACTATTCTTGGTAACTCCTATTATTTTTTTAAAGCATATCTTTCAAGATTGAAAAAAAATTAAAAAGGAAATGTCACAGCTTGGGTTCCAGTAGTAACAAAGCTGAGCATGCATACTATGGGCATGATCCACAGCCCACTGAAGTCCGAAGTGGACTGTGGTTTAAAAGCCACCTCCATGAGGAGCTGTTTCAACTGAAATCCCGCTCCTTTTTGGTCCTGGATCAAAAACCATTGCAAATCCTGCACCTGTCGGCTTGGTGAGGCTTCCCCAGACACTTTAAAAAAGTGTCGTAGGGGTCGCCCATTGGCACAGGCTTATTGCAGGTTTTGCAGGGCTTGAACTCTGGAGATCGAAGCATGCCCTGAGGTACCCAAGGGAAAAGGTCGGGGTGGAAAGGAAACACCAATCCCAACAGAACTGCTACTAACTAATAAAAACTAGAACTATAAACTACTGAGATAAACTACACTAGAAAGCTAAGGGAAGTGAGGAGACCTTGCAAGTAAGCCACTCGCAGTTCCGACAACCATCACAGGTGGTAAGAAGGAACTGAGGAGGGACAGGGTCGAATATTGAGCGCCATGAAGGCATCATTCTGGGGGCTCCAAAGATGACCTGATGGGAGCTGCTGGGGGGAAATTTTCTGGCAACTGTGCACACAGCATGCGGACACCTGATTGTAATCAATGTGAACCAGCATTCGAAGAACTGTAAGATTCCTCCCTTCCATCCCTCACAAATCCATACTGCTATTTTTCTGGGCTCTTTACATAAATGAACTGTTAATACATACTGCTGGTAAAGAAACTCAAAGTTAAAAAAGAAAAATAGGTGCTAGGGAGGCATATGTTTTACCGAAGTCATCCTGCCAACATCAATATATTTTTACAGCTGTGACGTCCCCAGGATTTGGAGACGTTCCAGAACTACGTCCATGCGTCTGATTCTACAGCTTCTTATATAAAATATTTCCTTCATTCCATTCAGTCTGAGACCATCTAAGCCTCTAAAAACTTAAAACTTTAAGGTATTAAAAAAACAACCCTAACTTCTAGTTAAGGGTTCATATTAAGCAGATCAAATACTATTTTTTGCCATTTTCAATTAAAAATAAAATGAGGCCCATTATCACTTTAAGTCTGGCTTGCTGCAAGTGAAGTGTCAGTCAGGGTTCTGAATATCTATACAGGGAAGAGATCAGAAAATCTGTTCAGAGAATGGGAACTTGGAAAGCCTTATAGAATTTGTACAATGAGAGAAGCAAAGCCTGAAGGCATAAGCCACCTAATATGTAGTCTAATAATATCAGTACAAATAGGGTTGTCCAATCGGAATCTTACAGCTACTAAGTTTGCATTATATTTATTTATTTGGATTTAACATTTAAAAGAACATGTATTCAAAAGCACACTGAAAATAATTAGACTTACAGTAACAACCTGGCAACATATATAACTAATGTAAAAATAAATTAACTCTGCCAGTCGCAGCCTTACATAATCAAATGAAATGTATGGTCCCAGGATATTAGAGACACAAGATGGGTAAGGTAATATCTTTTATTGGACCAACTTACCGTATATACTCGAGTATAGGTCGACCCGAATATAAGCCGATGCACCTAATTTTACCACAAAAAGCTGGAAAAGTTATTGACTCGAGTATAAGCCGATATCAAATCCGGACAAAAAAAAAAAAAGCGCCTCGCTCTCCCGTCCCCGCTGCGCGGGCGGGCTGCCGAGGTTCCCCCCTCCCCGCCGGACCAAAAAAAAAATGTGCGCCCCGGTTCCTCCCCTCCCCGCCGGACAAAAAAAAAAAAAAAAGCGCCTCGCTCTCCCGTCCCCGCCGCGCGGGCGGGCTGCCGGGAGCGTCCCGGTTCCCCCCTCCCCGCCGCGGGCGGGCTGCCGGGAGCGCACATTTTTCACTGACTCGAGTATAAGCCGAGGCGGCTTTTTTCAGCCCAAAAAGTGGGCTGAAAAACTCGGCTTATACTCGAGTATATACGGTATGTTAGGTAGGTGAGGTAATATCTTTCAATGGATCAACTGCTGAAGTTGGTTCAATAAAAGATATTACCTCAACCATCTTGTCTCCCAAATAATCACATTAAGATAAACAACCCGTCTATCTGTGGAATAGAATCACTGTAGCATTAACAAAATGAAGTAACTAAATGATGCTAGAAACAAAGGCTATTACATTTCTCAATCTATATATATAAAAGTCAAATGGTGTATGCGTGCGTGTATGTACGTGCGCTTACTCCTTCCACACCGTTTGAGCTACAGACTTGAAATTTGGTACAGTTGTAGGTCTTAGGGTCCTAATCAGGGTAAGAGTCGAAAATTTTTCAAATCTCACCTCTGACGCCCCCCAGGGGTGAAATTATTTAAGGCCAATCACATCAGCTGGGCAGCTGCTGTTCTCTGTGACATAGTTATGATGTCATAATACCCCTCCAACGGACCCTGCACTCGCTCAGCTCTCTACCCCCTCCTCCCTCCAACGGTCCCCGCACTCACTCAGCTCTCTGCCCCCTCCCAACCTCCGACGGACCCGAGGTGGGTTTGGTCAGAGGGTAAGTGAGGTAGGGGTGTCGGGTTTGGTCGGGGTGGTGAGCCAGGGGTGTTGGGTTTGGTCTGGGGGGGGTGAGAAGGTGTCGGGGTGGGTGAGGGGTGAGGTGTGGGTGTTGGGGTTGGTCAGGGGGTGTTGGGTTTGGTGGGGGGGTAAGTGAGGTGGTGGTGTCGGGTTTGGTCGGGGAGGGGGTGAGGTGGGGGTGTCAGGATTGCTCTCTGCCCCTCCCCCCTCCAACGGACCCCGCACTCGCTCAGCTCTCAGCCCCCTCCCCACCTCCGACTGACTCGAGCAACGCCGGGTATTTTCGCTAGTAAGCTTATAAAATACTATATGACGAAAAAAAGACATCAGTATTTCAGAGTACATTTGCAAATACGACAAAAGGCTATTACTCAAAAATATATTAACAAAAATATGGAAGAAAGGTAGTAGTGAAATAGGTTGCAAAGGAAGAATAACATTTTGTATAAGTAATATATGCAAATTCTAACACAACGTAGCAGAAGAAAGCACTAAAATAATATCTTTCAGGCCAAAATATGCTCCTGTTAATTCAAAGATGATAAAACAAAGGAACATCAATATTAAAATATTAGAGAAACATTTTAAAACTAAGGGTAATGAACATAATACTTGTACATTCACACAAAGTTCATGACAGCTTATGGTACCTTTGTAGAGTAAAACACAATGGGGGGCAGGGAATAGGTCTTATTACAGAGTAATTTCACTGTTCACTTTTTACTCTTCATTTAACAAAAACAAAGTGTAAACTGAAAAATACAGATTTTAAAAGTCTGATTTAAAATGTTATTAGTAGTCCAAATAAGGCTTTTTTAAAGCCATATGAGTTTATCTTGAAATCATCACATTAAAGAATGTGGTCCATTAGGAAATACATTTTAACATGTGGGCAATGAAAAAATAGAATATTTTGAATACTAGCAATAAGCAGTCCCAATCAGTTCGCCACACTTCATTAGACACTTTACCTTAATTAATCTAAATTTTTAAGTTGAAAACCACTAGGTGGTGCTGTTGGTGAATATATGGTACTATGTAAATTGTTCCCTCTTCAGTAACAATTTCATTTATACCAAAGTGTTAGTTTCTAAATTGCTCCAAGATTACGAATGTTGAAATTAGGAGTTGTCTCATGAGCTGTTCAAATACTTGGCTATAGAATGCACACACAGAAATTCATAAACATGCATGCTCCCAGAAATAACAAAAAGTAGGTCTCTTTCCTTTGTTGCCATGCCAGAATAGTTTATTATGGGCCAATGTTACAAAACACAGAACGTCCCTCCCTCTACTTAAAATTTGATGGCAAGGAATATTCTGCCTATCAAGAAGCTCAATTAGATGAAAATTCCTTTATTCCTTACATTTCTGAGTAATTTACAATAAAATAAATCCTGAACATTCTCTATCTTTATGGTAGATAAAAGATTTAATTTCATACTTACTTCATCCATTTTCATACAGGTGCCAAAATCTGCCAACTTTAGATGCCCATGTTTATCCAAAAGCATATTGTCAGGCTTCACATCTCTGTGTATCAAGCCCATGGAGTGAATTGCATCCAGGGCAAGGACAACTTCAGCTGTGTAAAATTTGGCCCATTTTTCAGGCACATCATAATTGCTCATAAGGTTTACAAGATCTCCACCTGGCATATATTCCATTACCATATACAAATATCGGTCATCTTGAAAGGCACAAAAGAGCTAAAGCAGAAAAGAAGGGAAATTATTTTTGAGGGATATAGGAAAAAGCAACCTTCGTTCTATTCTGGTTTCATGAAACTCTGTTCTTAGATAATCAGAGATTTTCAAGATTGTTGTAAGGTAAGTTCAATTTTTTTTTCAAGTTTCTAATAAAGACTTTGGTTCATTTAATAGTAATCTAACATCCGGTAAACTTTAAGGCTTACCTCACAATCTTAAAAAACTACTCATTTCTTATTTAGTCCATTTATTAAGTTCATCTCATTCTGTTTCTTAGCATGAAACCCAGTGTAATGAGGCATCATTGAAATATCAGCTGCCTCTAAGATACAAGTACAATTCAGAGTACTGGAAATAGCAAAACAGAGAGTGGTGTCTCTAAAATTGCTTTAAAATTTCATTTCTTTATTATTTATTGCTCCTAAATATTTACATAATTATTATTTTGAACTCATTACTGCTGTTTTCCTCTAATCACCAAGCAAAATTAGAAATGATAAATGCAGGTTAATGTGTCTGTGAAGTGGTGATGGGTGAAGAGATTAATTTTACTAATAATTAAATATAGCTTGGTATATATAATAGTTAATATTTTAGGTTACTGGTGTACTGAAAGTAAATTTAGTTCTTTACAAATTATTATAGAGGGTTTCACTAAATGCACTCTAGGACTTTCACCTCTAGATCCCATCCATTTGAAAACAGTCCAAGTAAGGCCAGGCCACTACTATGCTCAGTGGCCAGTACTAAAATGAGATGGCTATATTTACCTTTTACATACAGATAATCACATCTACACACTTGAAAATGTTTCAAATTATAATGATTTAATTCTTAAATTAAAAGTACAATAATTTTTTCCTGCATTTTTACAGTCATTGTTACAGATTGAGTGGGTGCATAAATAGATACTTCATACTTAATCCACTTTCTTCCTCCCTAATATATTCCAAAATGACACAATGCAATGTTTGTGACATCATGATTGAGCCATATTACAAACACTAATAAAATTAATCTGGCATAACAGATTAGTAGGAAAAAATTCAGCTTGCTAACATATTTTTGTAACGGTAATCTGACTCACAATTTTCCCTTTACACAACAATTATTAAAATTTCAAGTAGAATACACATTTGAGCCTGTTTGAAAATTCGATTTCATTTTATACTGCAGTGATCAAGCTAAAAGTTAGCCTATGAATATGGACAAATATAAACTAAAAAAAAAAATCACTGATCCTGATTCTCAACTCAGTTACACTGGCGTGACTTCTAAATTGAGATCAGAATCTAACTCATCATTTGAATTTAAAGGCATATTCAAAACTGACCTCAAAATTAAATACATTTAACTTAAATTTTAAAACTACAGAAAAACACTCCTTACTTGAACCACCCAGGGACTGTTGGCAAAGGCCATGATATCTCTTTCTTCCCAGAAAAAGGCTGAATCCGATCTTTTTATCATTTCAAATTTACTAAGAAGCTTCATTGCATAAACCTTCTGTGACGTTTTATGGCGAACCTGTTGGTTAAAAAGGAGAGGGAAAATTGTGGTTTTAAACAATTATAAAAAATGAAGTAAACCTAATTTCTTACCTGCTAATTGTTTTCTGTGATGTGGCAAGTCCCCTACATCAGGTGGTAACCAATCCAGATTTCTATGGCTGAAATTCCTAGGCAGTCAGGAAATCTGTAACTAGTTGAGAACTTCCAAAGCCAGAGGAAAAAAACCTTATAGCTCTACTTACTTTTAGCCATTCTGCCACAGTCTGTTAATAGGGTAATTTAGAGGGTGTCTATACTGGAGTCATCATACAAAAGAAACTAACAGGGAAGAAGAACAAGGAGTACTTGTGGCACCTTAGAGACTAACAAATTCAGTTTGGCATAAGCTTTCGTGGGCTAAAACTCACTTCATCGGATGTATAGAGTGGAACATAAGGTAGGAAGATATATATATCTGAAAATCAAGATGACCCATTTTAAATAGTTGACAAGAAGGTGTGAGTAACAGTAGGGGAAAATTAACATGGGGAAATAGATTTCAGTGTGTGTAATGACCGAGCCACTCCCAGTCTTTGTTCAAGTCTAATTCCATGGTATCCAGTTTGCAAATTAATTGCAGTTCAGCAGTTTCTCATTGGAGTCTGCTTTTGAAGTGGGTTTTTTTTGGGGGGGGGGGGGGTTTGAAGAATTGTCACTGTTTGGTCGGGTACTGAGTGGCCAGAGACTGAAGTGTTCTACTGGTTTTTGAATGTTAAGATTACTGATGTCAGATTTGTGTCCATTTATTCTTTTGAGTAGAGACTGTTCGGTTTGGCCAATGTACATGGCAGAGGGGCATGACTGGCACATGATGGTATATATTACATGTTCTCTGTGTGTGTGTATATATATATCTTCCTACTGTATGTTCCACTCTATACATCTGATGAAATGGCTTTTAGCCCACGAAAGCTTATGCCCAAATACATTTGATAGTCTCTAAGATGCCACAAGTACTCCTCGTTCTTTTTGCGGATACAGACTAACACAGCTTCCACTCTGAAACCTGTTAACAGGCAAGAGTAATTTGTTCTTCACTGATATGCTGCCACCTTTATAAACAATGAATCAACACAGCAGTGACCTGACCTTACTCAAGAAAGACACTGCTTTTAATGAGACATGCACCAAGCTTGAGAATCAACTGGGAGGTTGGCACAGAGAGATTTCTTTTGAAACTGTTCCTTGAGTACACAACAACCAAATATTCTAGAGCTCTTAAAAAGAATGGAGACGAGATAGAAGTTAGCTAAAATGCTCCTCCTCCCAAAAGACTCAATGGTTTAAGACAAGACAACCCCAGGAAGCTGGCATCTAGTCAGATGGATTCGTATGTCAACTGACTGAGACTATCTACTACAACAAAGCACTCGGAGAGAGGTTCCTGAAATTAGTCTTAGAACTTTGGAATTTCCCAAAATTCACCTGGAACAGTCTATCTACTTTAGCAAGAATGTCTTGAAGGGCAAGAAGGGCATGAAAATGACTGACTAACAACACAGATATACCCATCATCTGCAGTGGTTCTCAAACTTTTTATATTGGTGACCCCTTTTGAACACCAAGCCTCTGAGAGCGACTCCCCAACCATTAGAAATTAAAAACACATTTTTGATATTTAACACTGTTAAACACTAGATTTAAACCCTATTGCTTAAAATGAATATTCTCACTGCTTTTCAATCAAGAGTGAAACATATTTTTAGAAAAGTTATTTTTAAGTAAATCTTTATTTTAATACTTGACAGTAATTAATGACCGGAAACAATCAGGGGTAAGGGTTCACCGCCTGGTGCAGAGAACAGGGGTGGGGAGTGCAGGGGCTCTCGGCCCAGCAGGGCATGGGGTCAGGGCTTACAGTAATCTTGCGGCTCAGGCTCACAGCCGCCTGCTGGCACTGGAGTTTGGGGGTTGGGCTCCTGGCTCGCAGCCCCACCGCTGTGCTGGGGTTGGGGCTCGTAGCCCTGCCAACCTGCCACCCCAGGGTTGGGGCTCCCCCCCCGCACCACTCCGGATCGGGGCTGGCATCCCTGCCGATCTGCCCGGGGCTCTCAGCCCAGCTGCCCTGCTGCCCCAGGGTAGGGGCTCGCTGCGCCACTCTGCCCTGGGGTCGGAGCTCAGGGCTCTGAGCCCCGCCACCGCCCAGGGTCAGGGCTCTCAGCCCAGCCGCCCTGGGGTAGGGGCTTGCCATGCCACTCTGCCCTGGTGTCGGAGCTCGGGGCTCTCAGCTTAGCCACCCACCGCCCGGGGGCTCGCAGCCCCGCCGCCCCGGGGTTGGGGTTCGCAGCTCAGCCGCCCCACCGCTCCGCCCTGGGGTCAGAGCTTGAAGCCCCACCTCTCTGCTCGGGGCTTGCCGCTCCGCCCCGGGAATCAGGGCTGGAGCCGGCAGTCCACTGCAGTGGCCGGGTTGCCCACCGCAGGGATTGGGGCTGGAACCCACAGCCCACCCCGGGGCTTGGGTCTCGCGATCCCCACAAAAGCGGGCCGCGACCCCCAGAGGGGTCGCGACCCCCAGTTTGAGAACCAATGACCTATAGCAACCACATCCTTGAATTAGCCCTGCACAGATTAAACTTCACAACCCTTTTTGAAAAGGTATCCAGATCTAGAATAGACTAAAAATAAGATGTAACTACTGAAATATATTTTTACTACAAATTTACACATGTAAATTGTGACACTGAAATTTAGCAATCACTGACATGTCATTTTCATCCACTTGTTTAGAACACACATAGCCCACACTGAAACAACAAAATAAACCAATACATGAAAGCCATCAGGGCATGTGGAACAGGGGTAGCGGAAAAACATATTTTTAGATCTTAAAGCATAATGGTTGCAACCTCTTATGCATTTTTATTCTAACAAGTTTAATTGCAGATTTTAATATTCATAAATGCCTCTTTTTTAATATTATTGAGGTTTTTGTTTCAATAGTACCTGGGGCAGTGGGTTCAAAGATGAATTATACATTGTTAAAAAAATATTTCCTTTCATCTGTTTAAAATGTGTTTTTTTCAACTTTATAAAGACATCATCTTGTTATTCTACTACAAGAAAAGATAAATAAAACACCCAACTGACCTTCCTATAGATTTCATTATTTTAAATACCCTTATGTCACAGTATATCTAAACTGTCTCAATATTTCCATGTCTGTAATAATTTTACTTGCCCTTTTCTAGACCTCTTCTAATTTTGAAATGGAACAGTGTGAACTGCATTCAAGCATCTCTTCTATCTATAATAGTATAGTAAAATTACAATATTATTCTCTATCCCCGAGGGGGGCAAACCATGGCCTGTGGGCCACATCTGGCCCACTGGAACCTCCTGCCTGGACCCATCCTCACTGTTCCTCCTGCCCTGCATAGAGGGCAGGGAATTGTGGGAGGTAGTCATGGGGTGTGGGGGGTGTGGATAAGGGTCTGGGTGGGGACGGGGGTTGAATGGGGTAGGGGTCCTGGGGGGCAGTCAGGAAAGAGAGGAGGGTTTGTATGGGTGGCGGAGAGGTCCAGGGGCAGCCAGGGGACAGAGAGCGGGGGCGGTGGATGAGGCAGGGGTCCTGGGGGAGAGGGGGCGCTATCAGGAAGGAGAGGGGGTTTGGATGGGGCAAGAATCTGGGGGGAGGCATCAGGAGGCAAGAAGTGGGGAGGGGGGAATCAGATAAGGGGCGAGTGCCATGCTACACCTGGCTGTTTGGGGAGGTACAGCCTCCCCTAACTGGCCCTTCATACTATTTCAGAGACCCAACGCAGCCCTCAAACCAAAAAGTTTGCCCGCCCCTGCTCTATCCTATTCCTAAAGCAAACTAGCATTTGTTTGCTTTTTTTATAACCTAATGCTGAGGAAATGCTTTCATTGAACTATTCACAGTTACACCCTAAACATTTTCCTGAGTTGTTGCAACTAATTTAGAGCCCAATATTTAAGAGTGCCTCATATTTGTTTATTCATATTTGTATTCCCAATCAGTTCCTCAATCCACTTAGGCTCGAACTGAATAAATGGTTTAAAAATTGCATTACAGTCTAAATAAGAACTTGTATCACAAAATCTGGAGTAGTCCTGGAAAACTCTACAGTAGGCAGAGTTTGGACAGAACCCTGTGGAGATATTAGATAATCCCTATGATATAAAAGACAGACTAACTGGCACTGTAAGGACTCACTAAAAGCTTTTAGGTAACAAAATCCTGTGGCACCTTAAAAACTAACTATAAACTTTTGAAGCATAAGCTCTTGCATCCGACGAAGTGGGTATTAGCCCACAAAAGCTTATGCTTCAAAACTTTATAGTTAGTCTTTAAGGTGCCACAGGACTTTGTTACCTCTGCTATTCCAGACTAACACGGCTACCTCTCTGATTCTTAAAAGCTTTTAGTATCCTTAAAGGGATGGATTTAGACATTAGGACACAATATGGTATTGAAGTGAAACAAATATTTAAAAGACAGATGTCTAAATTCGAAAGCTTCCTTTGAGGAATAAAACAGATTATGGAGTAGAATATGAAATCAGAGGTACGATATTCATATCATACAGAATATACCGGTAAATTTATTGCATCTTAGATATATGCATGCATCTCCCTTTTTGGTTTTACAAAAGGAATTCCACTCTCTTTTTCATAGTAAATAATCTAAATTTGTTAAACCAGAATCAGAAGGTTAGAAATTTGATTGGTGTATTCCAGGACAGACTATTTAGTAAAATCAACTAGAAAACTATTGATCAGCTATGCAACTAAAAATTGTTTATTTTAAGGGTGTATCTATTTGCATAACAGCATATGTCTCATGCTCCTATTGATCTCATAGTAAAGTCTTTAAAATGTGCACAGCCTCTTGCCTCATCTGTAACCATGGAAACCTCAAACAACCACCTCATTCTGAGGAGCTGCAGACATTACAGTTCCTTGAGACAATAAGCACTATTTGTAGAAGCAGAAAAATAATCAAGACACAACATACTCTGGAAAGCAGCCAAAAGATGTTTAGAAACATCATTAGGTATGTGTATACTATGTTCTTGAATACATGAGCTTTGTGCTGCCTAGACAGGTATGCACATTTTAGGGATCAGCCTCTTACGCAGTCTGTTACTAGGCAACAACTTTCTAGATGGTTAACTCATGAGAACTGTAGATTTTTAAAAAATTACCCATATGCTGCAATACCTCTAAAGTATATACAATTTAAGGCATTAAGGAAATGTCCTCACATAAGATTACTTGGAGAACTAATTCCTTTCCCGTTCCAAATATCAGCATCATGCATAGAACTGTTGAATGCATTGAAAGCTATATTACATAAACCGGAACTTCCATAGACCCTTTTCCTCAGTTGCAGTAATATTGGCACAGAGACCCTCAGAGAAAAAACATACTCATCAGAGGCATTGGGATAAAACTGCCTACGGTCAGCCCTAGGTCATGCTACCAGCTTATGATCCCTAAGCGATCACTCACTACTGGAGGATCAGAGTAGCAGTTCTGGGGTTGGTGTGGCATGCATAGCTGACTTTATGCCAAAGGAAAAAGTTTCCTGCTCCTAGAGAAATTCTCCACTGGCCAGTTACAGGCAGAAACCAAATCCTATGTAGCACACGTAGAGTGCAAAGCAGTGGTAAAAGAGACAAGAATCTGTCTCTTTGACTGAGCTGGAGGTGTCAAATTATCAGGTGGATACAGGATACAACCATTATCTTGGTCAGCACTGAGAAACAGAAGTACCTCAAGACAATGAATAACTGTGGCAATGACACATCCATAGATTTGCTGTCCTGAGCACGTGTGTGAAAGGACCTAGGGGAGATCTTTCTTGTATCAATATGGCCATCAGTGAAGTAACTAGAGGCATTTTACGTGAAGAATTATCAAGCCATTTCCTCAAAGCAGTGGCTATGTGTGAGTGTGTGTGTATGTATGTATGTATGTATGTATGTTCACTGTGGTGCTAACATTTGTCTAGGCACTCATGTAATTGTCCTGATGCTGTAAACGGCACCCAACTGCACTGAAAAGAGATGCCACAGTTGAAAGGAAACCTATCAAAATATAAGGGGAAAAATCTGTCAAATTTCCTTCATGTTACCACCATGTACTAAAATTAGTTTGATTCATGTATGCTTTCTTAAAGCACCCCAGTTACTCTATGGCCTGGTACCTGCTTCATTAATGAAATGTAAAACAAATTAATGGTGTCTTAAAAGACAAGTCTCCCCATGACAGACACTGACATCACACAAGAGGTGCACTGAAGACCCTCCCAGTCACTATATGAAAAGGTAATCTGCATAATGAGAAAATGATGCGGCTGTTCTAAATAGTCAGCTTTCTCCATGCATCAAACCTAGTACTGATAATGGTGCCAAGTCTTGTCATGGAGAGATAAACCTAAAATCCTAGGATGCAGAAAGGTTTTGAAAGTAACCTAAAATTTCACAAGATGTGCTGCTGCTGCATAAAGAGGTAAACTTTGTTAAAGCTGCTACAGAAATGGAGCCAGTGTTAGTCTCCTAAAGGAAGAGGTTTCAGCTTGTAGAGACAAAAGACATATCTGCTCCTTTTATCTGGACTAGCATTGAAGCATGCACCCTGTCAGCGGGCAGAGTAGAGGCAACAGACAATATGCTACATGTTTAATGACAATAATTAAATGGTAGCCCATTTACACACATCTTGACCAGTGTGGTCTTCATGAACTCCATAAGACTGCAGAGATTTAACAATGAAATTGTGCAATACACATCTGCTAACCAGAGACTACTTACTCTAAGGTATGGTAAATGGACCTAACACTCTGCAACTAGGGGTAGGCCCTTTCCCATTTTGTGTAGGCAGAGAGCTCTTATGGTAAAGGATTATGCCAGTCAGCAATATTACCTAACCATAATCCAGTACTTTGTGATAAGGCACAAGAGAAGAAACACAGGAAACCACTTATATTTTAATTTTAATCAATACGATTTTCGCTCATGAGAAAACAATATGCAAAACCATACACTGAATACACATTACCCTCCTTTGCATAAACTATTGGCCATAATTTAAACATAAAATATTTGTTTTTTGTCTGCTTCAGACACCAATCACAGCTCCTCACTCAACGCATAATAAAAGGAATTGGCAGTTGAAGATAGATGCATCTTATTTACCCTCTCATCAGATTACTTCTACATTCTTAGCTTGCTCCTCAGCTATTGGGGGTCTCTACACCCAAAGCTAGAATCCAACAGTGGAGTTTTATTACTTTTGGAGTATCAGAAAATTGTTTATCCACCAAAGTCAGAGCCTGAGCCCAGAGCCAATTAGTCTCCTTCTGCAGGGCTGACATCTGGGGACAGTATTTGTTAATCTATATATATATAAAAGTCAAATGCTGTATGTGTGTATGTATGTTCCCTTACTACTTCCACACCATTTCAGCTAGATACTTGAAATTTGATACAGTTATAGGCTTTAGGGTCCTAATCTGGGTAAGAATCGAAAAAATTTTAAATCTCACCTTTTACACCCCCTAGGGGTGAAATTTGTTAAAGCCCATTAACATCAACTACACAGCTCACATATCATCTGGGCAGCAGGTTAACACATGCTGTTGTCTGTGACATAGTTATGATGTAATAATACAGATAACCAGCTTAGTGTTGTGTAGCGCAAACCTAATTAATTACACTTTTTCTTAAAAAGCACCCCATTCGTTATGCCGCGTAAAAGGCGAAACTGTGTCGGAGAAACCACATCTAAATGCAAGAGAATGAAATTAATTAGACAAAATGAGAGTTCTGAACAAAATTTGTATTAATAAAAAACATTGTAGTCTTTTTACATCCCAGTTTCCAATTACAAATACCCCAAGCAACGCCGGGTATTTCTGCTAGTCTATGTATAAGACTAACTGCCACAGAATGTGTTGTCCCCAACTCAGTAGGCAGAACATGGAAATCAGGGAAAATAAATCTACACTAGCTCTCCTTTCTTGGGGAGCTGCCACATAGGAGCCACAAATTTGGAGGGAGTTCGCTTCCACTGCAGGATCACCCTTCTGCTAGATATCTTAATGTGCCATCTTTTTGGCTTGTTTTAGTGTAGCAATATTTATGATGCAGAACGGTATGCACAGTTCAGAGAAAATGTAACTGTTTTGGGGTTTGTTGATTTAATTCAGATTTTCAAACTCATTTTGCTCATGGTGGAGAGATTAAAAACACTCTCACTGTTCATCTTGGAAAAGAGATGGCAGAGGTAGAATGAGGAAATAGAGGTCTACAAAATCATGAATGATGTGGAGACAGTGAACAAAAGGAAAGCCGGTTACCTACCTTGTAACTGTTGTTCTTCAAGATGTGTCGTTCACGTCCATTCCAAATTAGGTGTAGGCGCATCGCATGCATGAACGTCGGAAACTTTTTTCCGCAGCGGCTCTAGGGGGCCGGCAGGGGAGCCCCCTAGAGTGGTGCCCTTGCAACAATGAATACATTACCCTTCTGGCCCTTCTTGCCATTGAGTCAGAGGGGAAGCAGGGTGGGTCTTGTAATGGACGGGAACGCAAACATCTCGAAGAACAACAGGTACAAGGTAGGTAATCGGCTTTTCTTCTTCGAGTGATTGTTCACATCCATTCAAAATTAGGTGACTTCCAAGTTTACCACAGAAAGAGGGTAGGTGTCATGGAATGATGGAGTGAAGAATGGCCCTGCCAACCGCCATATCATTTCTGGCCTACTGGTTGATCACATAATGGGCCGTAAACATGTGCACAGAGGACCAGGTCTCTGCTCTACAGATGTCCTGGATAGCGAGCTTTCTGGTTGAATGTGCCATGATCGCCGGGCCAGAACTTTGGCCAACTTGTAGCAGGCATGAACACAGTCTGCAATTCACGAAGGTATGTGCTGTGCCAACACCAGAAGGCCCTTCATTCCGTCTGGAATGGCGACAAACGACTGGGTCGACTTCCGGAAAGGTTTAGTCTGTTCCAAGTAGAAAGCCAGACCCCTACAGATGTCCAGACTGTGCAAACTACAGTGACTTGGGTCTGTGTGAGGTTTAGGATAGAACACTGGCAAACAAATGTCCTGACCCATGTGGAATTGCGAGACCACCTTAGGAAGAAACTTAGGGTGTGGCCTGAGTTGCACTTTGTATAAGGCGGCTTGGAGTGAGGGCCCTCAGCTCAGATACCCTCCTTGCCAAAGTAATGGCCACCAGGAATGCCACTTTCCAAGAGAGATGGAGCAGAGAGCAAGAGGCGAGGGGCTCAAACGGAGAACTTATGAGCCTGGACCAGGTTTAAATTCCAAGGTGAAAAAGACTGGGGGTAGGCGACAAATGACTGGGTTGATTTCCGGAAAGGTTTAGTCTGTTCCAAGTAGAACACCAGACCCCTACGGACGTCCAGATTGTGAGAATACCTGCTGATTTGCTATACGTAGCTGGAGGCCCCCAGAGGAGCAGACCTTCCTCCTGAAGAGGTCCAGCCGCTTGGCCTCCTTGACTTTAGGGGCTGGAGCTTGCTGGCTGTATTGCTCCTTTTCATTCATGGCAGAGATGACCAAGGAGCAAGGTGGTGGGTAGCAGAAGAGGAACTCATAGCCCCTGGAGGGGGCAAAGTACTTCCTTTCCACACCCTTGGCTGTCGAAGTGCTGGAGGCCAGAGTCTGCCAGACCACATTATAGTTAGCCTGGATCATTTTTATAAGTTGGAACGCAATCCTGGAGGGATCCTCTGGGCTGAGGATGTCCACCATCAGATCCTCTTGCTCGACCACCTCCTCCACTTGCAGGCCCAGGCTTTGGGCTACCCTGTGGAGCAACTCCTGGTGGGCCCTGTGGTTAATGGGTGGCGGCCCTGACACCAAGGTGCCCACCACTGCCTCTGGGGATGAGGAGATGAGGTGTTGCTGGACCTCCTCAACCTGACCCTCCTCATAAGTTTTGGGGCACATCCAGACCCAGTGTAGTTGGCAACCTTTGGGACGGTGCCAGGCTGGGCGCCGTCTCTAACAGCTGTTCCCTTTGAGGGTCTGCCTGGACACTGTGGCTTCTCTCGCCCTTGATGAATGTCAGCATGGAGATTGGGACTAGTGGCGCTCCAAGTACTCAGACCTGGAGGCTCTGGAGGACATGCCTTGCTGATGATGATAGGCCCACGGGGTCCAAAAGGGCCACTGGCCAGGAGGAGCCCAATGCGTCTGCCAAGCAGTCTGGGGCTCCCTGCAAGCCGACAGTCTGCTCACATAGCTGTAGCGACCTGAGTCTGCCTTGGATTTCGATCTCAAGGGCCATGGAGGTGCCATAGCCCGCCGGGGAGTCGGGGAAGGCTCCTCCTCTGCCGGGACTTTGAGCGGTATCCTGGGACCAGGATCGGTGCCTTATGCCCAGGGCCGGTGACCTCTGCTCCGCGTCAGTGCCGGATAACCGCAGGTGCCGGGGAGCAGCACCCAGAGGGAGCGGGTGCCCACAGGCTGAGTCGACTCTGGTGCCGTTGGGTCCTGCTGGGTCAAGGGCATCTGGGAGTCGACTGAGGCTGAGCTTGACCAGGAGCGGCGCCAGAACAGTGACCTTGAATGGCGCACCACAGCTGGCTTTCCTCTGGACAGCACCCATGGTGGCAGTGCCGGAGGCTTCTCCCTATCAGGGAGCGGACTCAACGTGGATAGTTCAATGGAGGGCTGCTGGGTCTCCTCCAAGGCTCCATTGGCACTGAAGTCACTTGGCCTGGGGCTCGATGGGCCTCGTGGTGCCGGAGCTGCCTGTGCTGGCACGTGGCCCGGGCCCGGGCCCACACTTTCTGCCTGAGTACTAGGCTCCACGAGCAGCGCTGCCTTCCTGTGAAGGGAGCGCCCTCTGTCCCCCCAGCCATGCCATCTGGCTAATGCCGGAGAGGTCGACCAGTGTCGGGGCTTGTCCTCCCTTCTTGGTGCCGACATCAGATCCTGCATGGACTCCGGGGCGCTGCACACCAACGACGCTGGTGCTGATGTTGGGTGGTCCAAGGCCGATGGCTGTAATACAGCCTCCATGAGCAGCTGCTTGAGGCACAAGTCTCTCTCTTTCTTAGTTCTGGGCTTGAAAGCCTTACAGATCTTGCAGTGCTCAGTCTGGTGCAATTTCCCCAAACAACAAAGGCAGGAGTCGTGGGGATTGCTGCTTGGCATGGGCCTGCGGCACGTGGCACAAGTTTTAAACCCCTGGACTTGCCGCCTGCCCCACAGCCTGAGGCTGGTGCTGGAAGCAACTTCTAGACACTGCGGTACAAAGGAATTACTTAACTACTGCTAACTAACTGATAACTACTCTAACACTATGCTAAGGGATCACTCGCCAAATGAGAGCGCGAGAGCTGTTCCAACTTCACTACAGACGGATAGTAAGAAGGAACTGAAGTGGGACTGGCAGGGTAATATATGCAAGGTGCGTAGGGGACTCTAGGGGGCTCCCCTCCTGGCCCGATGGGAGCCACTGAGGGAAAAAGTGAATAAGGAAAAGTTATTTACTTGTTCCCATAATATAAGAACGAAGGGCCACCAAATGAAATTAATAGGCAGCAGATTTAAAACAAATAAAAGGAAGAAGTTCTTCACACAACACACAGTCAACCTGTGGAACTCCTTACCTGAGGAGGTTGTGAATGCTAGGAATATAACAGGGTTTAAAAGAGAACTGAATAAATTCATGGAGGTTAAGTCCATTAATGGCTATTAGCCAAGATGGGTAAGGAATGGTGTCCCTAGCCTCTGTCTGTCAGAGGGTGGTGATGGATGGCAGGAGAGAGATCACTTGATCATTACCTGTTAAGTTCACTCCCTCTGGGGCATCTGGCATTGGCCACTGTCAGTAGACAAGATACTGGGCTGGATGGACCTTTGGTCTGACCCAGTATGGCCATTCTTATGTTCATGTTCTGGGTGTCTAAAAACCTCTGATTGCTAAAAGCTGGAACTGGATGACGGAACAGATTACTCGATAAACTGCCCTGCTCTGTTCACTCCCTCTGAAGCATTTGGCATAGGCCACTGCCAGAAGACAAGATACTAGACTAGATGAACCACTGATCTGACCCAATGTGGCCATTCTTATGTTATGATGTTGCCCACTGTTTTTAGAGCCTGCCAAAGCAAATTCCTATCTTGGTTGTAAACTGTTTTAATTATTGCAAATCATCATCCATGATTGTTTGAAAAGACTTATAATATTCTGAATGCAACTGAAAGTGATAGGGTTTAGAGCTCAACAATTTCAACTTGTATTGAACTTTCTGAAGTCAAAATGTCTATGTATGTCCTCATCATGATTAATGTTAGCACAGCACCATGAATAGTATTTTTTCAATTCATTGCTATTCTAGATTCAGCAATAGGAGCACACAACATTATGGTTTTTATAGATTATACAAGGCTAATAACTACAAAATTGAGTAATTTTTTAAAAAATTCGATATATAGAATTCATAGAATTTTTAGCAGCTTACTTAGAGTAGAGCAAATACTAGGTCTAAATTATATAATTTAAAGTTGGAATGAAAAGATCTATATAAATCTGGGTGTGTCAAAATTCCTTCCCTCCACACCTAATTATTATTTAAGGCCTTCTTCTGGTGCATTTGCTGAAACCAATGCCAGGTCAAAAACAAATATATTTTTATCTGAACATATTATGAATGTTAACACACATTGCAACATTTGTTTCTCTTTTTCTCCTGTCTGATGGAGAAAGGACTGTACTCTACACTAGTCCATTTGCACTCTGGCTTTCTCCTCTAGCTCATGAACCAAGTACATACCTATGCAGTTCCCATTTCTATGGTCAAGTGAAACAAAAAAATATCTATTAGAAGTATTGAAAAATAACACTTGATATGAGAATAGGTAGTGGAAGGCAGACAGAAAGGAGGCCTACAGGGAGAGTTTCCTCCTTACAAAATTATTTGCAGCAGCTCCTCTTCTGTCAAGTGGGGCCCTAAAATGTACCGTATTTTTCGCCCTATAAGACGCACTTTTTCTTCCCCAAAACGGGGGGGGGGGGGGGGAGTTGGTGCGTCTTATAGGGCGAATGCAAAAAAAAAAAAAAAAAAAAAAAAAAGCGCCTCGCTCTCCCATCCCCGCCGCGCGGGCGGGCTGCCGGGAGCGTCCCGGTTCCCCCCTCCCCGCCGCGGGCGCGCTCCCGGCAGCCCGCCCGCGGCGGGGAGGGGGGAACCGGGACGCTCCCGGCAGCCCGCCCGCGCAGCGGGGACGGGAGAGCGAGGCGCTTTTTTTTTTTTTTTTTTGTCCGGCGGGGAGGGGGGAACCCCGGCAGCCCGCCCGCGGCGGGGAGGGGGGAACCTCGGCAGCCCGCCCGCGCGGCGGGGACGGGAGAGCGAGGCGCTTTTTTTTTTTTTTTTTTTTTTTTTCCCTTCCGGATTTTTAATTAAAAAACGAGGGGGCGTCTTATAGGCCGGAGCGTCCTATAAGACGAAAAATACGGTAGTTTCTTTTCTTCTACCACTGAGAGCAGGTATTTTGTGGGCTCTCTGTTCAGGGCTGGCGACAGAAATTTGGGGGCCCCCTACTCAGATAGTTTGGGTGCCCCCCCAGCCCAGCCGGGCCCCCCCCCAGCCCAGCCGACAGCGGATGGGGGCCCCCCCAGCCCAGCCGACAGCGGATGGGGGCCCCCCCCAGCCCAGCCGACAGCAGATGCCCCCCCCCAGCCCAGCCAGCCTCCCCCCAGGCCAGCTGACAGCTAGCGGGAGCGAGAGCAGCAGGAGCCGCCCTTTCTCCCCCCCCCCCCCCCCCGGACAGCGCTGCTGCCGCCGGCTGGGCTCTCTGCTCCTGCCAGGGCCAAGCGCGCTTGTCCGGGGGACAGCCGCGCCGCCTCCCCGCCCCTTCCCCGCTCTCCAGGTCCGGCGACAAGGGGGGACACAACGGGTACAGCGGTGTACCGGGGCCCCCCTAGAGTCAGGGGGCCCGGTACAGCTGTACCCGTAGTACCCCCCCTGTTGCCGGCCCTGTCTCTGTTAACTCTGCTGAAGCCAAGCAGAGTTCACCTAGAGGTAGAGTGTGTAAGAGCTGCACTCTCACATTGTTATATAGGAATGACCTTGCCAAAAAATCACTGCTTTTTCACACTGTTCACATGAATCACATTCAAACTTGCAAGTTACCCATGAGTAAGACTGCGATTTAGTCACGGAGGTCGCAGAAATCACGGAATCCATGACTTCCAGCAGCCTCTAGTACTTCAGCCTTCAGTGGTCAGGAGCTGCAGGGTTTCCCCCTCCCCCCACCTGTTGGGGCAGGAAGCTGTGGGGTACCCCTGCCACCGTGAGCAGCAGGGGTACCCCATAGGTCCTGGTGGTTGGGAACCCCCATCTCCCTGCCGCTAGGCGCGGCATGGCAGAGGAACCCCAGGCTCCCAGTGGATCGCAACAGGGGAACCCCTGAGCTCCTGGTCGGCAACGGTGGCAGGGAACCCCCAAGCTCCCAGCTGCCAGAGGTGGCAGACAGCTCTGGGCTGTTGCAGAGGAACCCAAGCTCCTGGCCTCCGTTTGTAAGCTCCCAATCGCTGTGGAGAGCAGGGGATGCCCGGAGCTGCAGGCACCAGGGATACCCTGCAGCCCCCAGCTGTTACAGACAGCTCCTAGTCCCTGCAGCTGCCCTGCTTGAAGTAGTGTGGGGATCCGCAGGTCCCCATTTTGTCAAGGATATTTTTAGTAAAAGTTAGACACAGGTCACTGACTCCGTGAAATTTTCTGTTTTGCCCGTGACCTGTTCATGACTTTTACTAAAAATATCCGGGACAAAATCTTAGCCTTCCCCATGAGTCATGCAAATGTTGTTACAGTTGCTATTTTCTCTCTCCCATTTATCTTCCAAACTATTATTTCATTTTGGAAAGCATTTTAGGCATATTTTGTATGTAAGACGCAATCCAAAAAACTTTATTCTATTTCAACTGTGATACATTTTTAGTTACCGTAATTTTAATGAGGAATCCAGTCTCTAATTAAAACAGCAATACATCTATTACTAAGTATAGAGATGGGATAAAAGATTTTTCTAATTATTTTAACGAGGTCAAATGTGTATTTACTGGTCAAGATATATCAAATCTACAATATAGCTCTTTTGAAAATTAACCCAGCTTGCTGTAGGGGAAACCAGCAATACAAATACAAAATTTGTCATGAACCTCGTGTGTGTTCCCTGTTTTTTCTTCAACGTTTATTTGTTAAAATACTCTGGATAATTTTCTTGGCTCTGTTTTTATTATTTCACCAGCCTTGGGAACTGCCAGCAGTTTTATAAATGGACTGTAAGTGTCTAATTTCATTGCAGCTTCTCTAAGTATTTCTACATCCTTTTTTGAAGTGTTATTTTGTAACTACTTATAGCAATGATTCTTGGCAAAAAGTAAACATTCTTTTTTCCCTCTACTTCATAGAAAAAAAAAACAACTATCACAAAGTTGCGAAATTTATAGGCACTTTCCAACACAAATCCCAGCTGGTCCTACATCTACAGTAAACCCTCGATTTAACGGACCTCGATTTAACGGACTTCGGATGCAATGGACAAAATTTCTGAGCAAGTCTGATGCATCCAAAATCCATTTCTCGCGGGCTGGCTGCCGGCTCCCGCTGGGGTCCAGGCAGCGGGCGGGCTGGCTGCCGGCTCCCGGCTCCCGCCCAGGTCCAGGCAGCGGGCAGGCTGCAGAGCTGCCGCCCCGAACCCTGTGGCGGGCGGGCTGCTGCTCAGACAGCTCTTTTTTTTTTTTAATTAAATAATGGACTTTTTGATTTAACGGACACCCCCTCGCCCGAATTAGTCTGTTAAATGGAGGTTTTACTGTACTATATTTACAACAAATTTTTAAAATGAGACGTCAGTGAAAACATTATATATATATATACATATATATAATATATGTATATATATATATATATATAATTTAAAGTAGGCAATGTATATATCACACACACATGTTTAATCTGAAATTGTTGATTTATCCTACAACAGCACTTGGCAGCCTTGTCCACATCAAAACCAATTGCAAAGGATGACCCAAATCAGCAGATGGAGTGTTCTGTAATCTTATCTTTATGTAAATTCCTAAATAGGTATTTACATTGGGTAATATACCTTGAAAACCAACTAACTATCTGGATTTTTTAAATTAGAAACAAAAATTAAGAAAAGAAATTTGGAATAAAAACCTTATATGCAAATATTAATTGAATGCATTATAAAACTGCTCTCCCCTGTACCAAGAGAAAGAGAACTGTGGGGAAAGCCTTCTTGTTGCACTACTGACACTCTACCAACAAAGGAGGGAGGTTTCCTGATACTATTACACTATAGAATCAGAGAGGTAGCCGTGTTAGTCTGGAATAGCAGAGGTAACAAAGTCCTGTGGCACCTTAAAGAGTTAGTCTTTAAGGTGCCACAGGACTTTGTTACCTCTGCTATTACACCATAGTGACCATTTGTAGCCAAAACAAAAAAACCGACATACCTGGAACAAGCTAAATACTCTGAAGCTGCACTAGGTAAGGGAAACAGCTTTTCAATTCTTTCCCTTGCAGCCCACCATTATGGTTAACTATTTTTGAGGTCTCATTTTATGACCTTCAATACACTACTAAGCTTCAGCACAGGGAAGTGTGTTAAGGACAAAATGTGAACATTTAATTCCCTTGGATTTTTTTATGTCACAAAGTTTATATTTAACAAGGAATTTGATACTAAATTACAACAGGCAGAGAATTAAAAAAACTACATCCATATTTGAAAATGTGCATGCTTTCCATTAAAAGTGTGGCACTAACAGAGTATCTAGTTGGTGAAGTAAATCTAGCTGACAAATAGTAATTAGATGATGAGTAGACATTCTTACCAACTGTACTTCTCCAAAAGCACCTCTTCCAATCACTTTAACAACATCATAGTCTTCAGCTTTCATTTGTAAAGCTCGAATTTTTTCCACAATTTTCTCATCTAAAATAAGTTTAAAGAATGACGTCAAAGACAGATCTGTAGCAGTGTGCGAATAGCTCTGGAAAATTTAATCAGATAGTAAAAACAAGCCATTTGAACAGAAACGTTAAAATTTTCAACTAACTTCTACATTGTCTTTAAACCATTTGCTCAGAATTAAAATCCATAATTGCAGTCTTTTTGGTATTCCTTGGTAAACAGCTGAATTATCGTCTCCCTTTAACTGTGGAAACTAGTACTATTCTGATTTCAGTTGTATTTTATCTAATTCCTTAAAAATATACTTTTCAAGCCTCCAGACATATTTTAGCAGTTAAAGACTCAACAGGACAACCTTAAACCTTCCAAACTTTTACTCCTCTGCCACCTGCTGTGCTGCCACCATCCATTAACATTCTTTTGATAAGGGTGGCATGTTAAAGTATCTCTAGCACATTCAGCAGTACAGCAGGTACAATCTGAGAGGCTAGACCTGTGAGGTTCAATAGACCTCGAGTGGTTAAGCATACTACTAAACATGTTTCTTTCAGAACAAGACCGGAGAACAGTCTCTGTTCCAGGAAACTCTCCGGGGTTCTTTCTTGGGGTTGCTCCTTTCCAGTCCTTCCTTAAGC
Source organism: Sternotherus odoratus (assembly GCA_032164245.1). NCBI lineage: Eukaryota > Metazoa > Chordata > Testudines > Kinosternidae > Sternotherus > Sternotherus odoratus. Next base: position 22,708,254 of record JAVMKO010000003.1, on the reverse strand, counting down.
AGGAATCCCCAGCTTTTCTCTTTAGAACGGGGATGTACTACTTTCTCCCTACCCAGAAGTCTCTCCAGCTCTCCTCCATGGAGCTGGGTTCTTAGTCAGTCAGATTTTTCTAGGAGCTCTCAGGTCTCCCTTCTGGAGCGGAGTTGTATATTAGCCAACTGGGGGGCTTTTACCAACTTCTGCCCCAGCTAGTCCCTTTTCCTTAATTAGCATTCATGTTGCTCAGCAAGCCAGCCTTTCACTGCTGGTATCTCCTGGCATCTGTTCTGCTGAGAGGAGGCAATCTTTATGCTAGTCCCATTCTCCCAGGTCATCCCCAGTTGGTTGTGTGAGAGGGGAGCCTTGTCCCACCCTCTCTGCAAAGCTCCCAGCCTTAAGTCCTTAAAGAAATAGTAATGGATTTCCTCCTGAATGCTTCTTACCCCCAGGACTGCTTCCTCTCTCCCAGTGTCTCCCAGATCCTTGTATATATAATCAGAGCTTTCAATCACTTGAAGGGCCATGCCATATAATGGAGTACACAGATCATTAGGCCATGCTACCCTTAAGGAACAGATAACCAAAGGAATTTTTGTTCCCCAGACCAATGTAAATATTAATGGAGTTACGATTCCTCCTTTTTATTCCCTAGTTTATGCATGTTTTTACAGGACACTAACATTTGAGAGGAGTGGGTATCCTCAGAGTAGTTTTAAATTATCCCCCCCCCTCGCATCCCAATAAGTTTGAGTTCTAGTTTATAAATCAGTTTTAACTAAGCTAGTTATAAAAACCGCATCAGCTAGCACAGCTTTGTCTATACAGTAAATCCAATTGGTTTTAAAACAAGACTGAAATTTTGGGAAAATTTTCCTTGCATAGACAACAGCTATGTTTTGAAGTGGCTTAAGAGTCGTAGTAAATTTGCTATTTACATGGCAAAGATGAACCTAAAACAAACACTGCAACTTAAGAACCATACTTAAAAATCCATTTAAGATGTGGTAGAAGGGCTTTCCTGAATTAAAAGAATAGTTTTATTCAAAATGGCATACACTGTCATATAATTTTTTAGTAATTACATACTTAAGATAAAATAAAGTAAGGATAATACATCATAAAAATATTCATTTGGCTGTTTTAATTATTGATAATACTTTAATATTGATTAGTATATTTTGCAATATATTTGTAAGAGTAATGAAATTTTAGTAATGAAATATCACAACAGCAATGCAATCTCAAGTATCTACTGAAAAGGGAATGCTGTTTTTAGAGTACAAGCTATGTTTTGTAGTGATTAGCAAAGTGCACATAAGTAATGTATAGTATTTCTGCGCATTCTGCTTCCAAGACCATTATAGTGCAATCATGACAAAATCAAACATGTTTAAGTGCAACTTACATCTATTTAAGAAATTATCTATGTTCTTGTTTTTCCTCAGTGCTGGAAAATCCAGATCAAGGACCAAAGAATTCAGGCCATCCTGTTAAGAAATAAAAATAAATTAATTGTAAACATGCTTCTAGAATTTCAAAATTAACCTCTCTCTTAAAACTATTGTAATAAGTATGGTTCTATATAACCCTAACACACAGACTACAATCCCATTATGCAAATACAATTATCTTAATGAACGGAAATTGCACAAGCACAACAAGGGCAGCAGCATGTGTTTCAGAATTCTCCCTCACTCAAGATCTCATTTCACTGGATTTCTGATCTTGAATCCAGAACAGAAAGAGGCTATTAAAAAAGCTTAGTTATTAAAAATATTTCTTACCCTTAACACTGAAGGGAAGTGGGACAGGTAAGTGAGAATCTAGTCCAATGGGAAAAAGCAAAATTTCTCGTCTAAAGAAACCATATTAACTGGACTCCTCTGAGAAACCAAAGCTCAAAAGGCTGTCTCCATAAATACATAAATTGTCCAATCATGAAGAAACAAAGAACTGTTAAAGGAAGTTTAATGTATTCAGAAGAATCAGAGGTCATTCAAATCCCCCATCCACAGAAGCAGGCAAGAGAGCTGAGGGGAAATACTTATCAGGTGGGAAACAGCCAAAAGGTAGGGCCAATATGGTCCTCAAGATGAGCATAATGAAAGATATGTGCTACAACATAGATACATATACAAAAGAACACATATTCCTTCTCATTAGCATAAATTCACAAGTAGGCCAGATTTTGGGTCCAGAAAATGTGATTAGGGCTGTCAACTGATTAAAAAAAATAGTAGTGATTAATTGCTGATTAAAAAATTAATTGTGCGATTAAACGTACTGTTAAACATTTATTTGCTTCTATGCTTTCAGATATATTGATTTCAATTACAATGTGTACAGGACTCAATACTTTTATTACAAATATTTGCACTATAAAAAACAAAAGAAATAGTGTTTTTCAATTCAGCTAATACAGGTAGTACAGTGCAATCACTTTATCATGAAAGTTGATCTTACAAATGTAGAATTATGTACAAAATTATGTATACTCCAGAGCAATAGTGGGCAACCTGCAGGCCACAAGTGGACCATCAGAGTAATCTGCTGTCTGGCAGCAAGAGAGTTTCCTTATATTGACCATCCGCAAGCACGGCTGCCTGCAGTTCCCCATGGCCACGGTTTGCTGCCCATCACTACTCTGGAGAATATCAGCACCAGAACCACTATCTTGTAGTTAAATGTACTGACAAAAAAACTTGTTAAATTCCAAAATTTTACCAAACTGATATTCTTCAAGAAAAAAGGAGTTTGTACACAATTGACCTGCTATGTCAAAAGAACTCAGTAAATATAACTCCTCATGAAGGATATAATGTATATATATTTTTCAAAACAAGATAGTTCAGATAATTGGACAGCCTTAATTATATTCATTGTGTTCAAGCCTCAATATTGTAAAACATTAATGATATACCGCCCCTCCCCCCATCATAGGAAAATAAAGGAAAGTTTAGGTTCTGTGTATTATGATTAACTAGCATATGCTTGGAAAGGCAAAATGAGTGAAACTTGATGCTTAGGTGCAGATACTATTAACTCAGGAGGTTATGCTATCACCTTGCAATAATGAGGTACACAATGTTCACTTAAGAACCTCAAATATTCACACACTGCCAATGCAAAGAACTGAGCAGCAGAGAGATTATAAAGCACCTGTGTTTAAGGTTCTTCCACTCCATAGAAACAAACAAACAAACTAACAACTGCAAGAAGCCCACTAAAATACTGTCATACTTCTTAATGCTAAACAACTACTCAGCAAGTCCTAAAGGCACTAAGAACTGAAGATTTAAAAATGCAGAAACTCAAATACAGGGATTCAAATGTAGTCAAAAAGAGCAGTTGTCTGCATGATATCTTTGATGATTTAGTTATCTCATAAGGTCTTTTGAAGGATAGAGACTAATCTCTGAGTTGTTGGATGTCCAGCCTACAATGAAGCTTCGACTAGCAGGAATAGCACATTAAGGGTATGTCTACACTGCAAAGAAAAATCCGCAACACTGAGTCTCAAAGACCAGAACAAATGACTCAGGCTTACTGGGCTCAGGCTGCATGGCTAAAAATAGCAATGTGGATGTTCTTGCTCAGGCTGGAGCCCAGGCTCTGAAACCTGGCTCCAGTAGAGGGCAAAGAATTGCCTAGTCTGTTAATTTACTTCTTCCTAGATTAGTTTCTACATGCAACATAGGAAAAACCAGACTTCTAACTGGGACACCAACTAAATGTGTAGTAGTACTAACAAGATTTCTACGGCCAAAATCATTCCTCCAATTATGTGTTCACAATTGCCATTGAAGCTAGTGGGCATTGCATATACAATTTATTGGCTACATATAAAAGGAATAAAACTTGGATAACAAATTCTACTACTGGGTGCACTACAGACTGAAGTATCTTCCTCTGAAAAGCTGTCTTCAAATGAATACACCCATCAGAACTAAAAATAGCAGGAACTAAACACACACATTGTTGGCAAAAACAAAGGCAACTCTAGTCCTATCAAAAAAGATCTACAGTACTTGTGTAAATTCACTTACACACTCTTTATATTGCATTTCTCCAGCAGACAAATTTAATTATAAGTTTGTTTCAGCATCCTCCTGCATCAGAAGAGAGGATTTCCCACAAAAATTAGCCACGAGGAATCCACTTTGAAAGTAGCCCTCAATTTTGCCTTCTAAGTAGGCATCTTGTATAGTTTGAAGACCTAAATAAATGGAGGGAAAATTAACAAAGGGAAAGCCTTGGAAACAAAAGAAAGAGTAAACATATGTGTTGTTCACTTGGACAAAGACAACTGGGAAGAAAACAGAAGCCACAAAACAGTCAGTCAAATTCTCTGCTAATATATATTTCAAGTTATCCCATTGAAATCAGCACAGAATCTGACCCCACCCTCTGTTGGAATGGCTGGTTGAGCCTGTTTGAGGTTTATGCCTTCATCAACCCTGTTCAGTTGAATGGCCTGGGCTACTCAGATTCAGGCCCTGCCATACTATGAGTAAAAATGTCCCTCCCAAAAAACAAACCACAACACTATTTGGGCTAACATTGAACTCAGCAGAGACAGATTAAATACATATTAGCAGGTGAATGTAGATTGGCTTCAATTTAAACTGGTTTATGAAACCATAAAAAATGGGGTAAACAAGAACAGATTCCATACTCCCACATCCCTAATTTAAATTGTGAACAGGACAGAAAAGGATACCAGGAACCAGAAAAGTTGTAAGTGAGAAATTACATCTTTTATATATTTTTGCCTTCATTTGTGGAAGACAATTTTAAACCAAGAATTAGACTTCTGCATTATTTTTACCATAATGGTTCTGCCTTTATGAACAAAGAATTTTGTCTCTTAAGTGGTATGCTGCCGAAGGGGAAATAATTCATAGAATACTTTACCTGATTAAAACAGAACAAGAGTTGGCAGATGCCAAAACATCTTTTCACAGTGCCACCATGTACAATACCAATTACTTTTTTAGTGTTTTCAATTCATAACTAATCTAGAAAACAGAATCATCTAGGTGACTTAGAAGCACAATTAGTGATACTATAAACTCCTAAAAACAGAATATGCACTTTTAAAATGTATGCCTACTTGAACTGACAATTCAATGGCTTTTTAATGGATTAAAACCTTATAATATTCCCTGGTGTAAATTTATACATGAGACCATAACATACCTAACATACCCTTAAATGGTTTTGGACCTGCTGGAGTGATTACTTCTCTCCGTGTTGAGGGAGCTACTATTAGAAATTAGGCTAACGAGCCATATAGCAGCAACAGAACACAAAAGGTGGTTGTGTATTTATGTGGGACCCTGAGCTCTAGAATGAATTTCACAGCTTGGCTCACCAAATCCTGACTTTAAATTACTATCAGGACACTTTGGAAGACTCATTTGTTCTTCTAGGACAGGGGTGGGCAAACTACGTCCCAGGAGCTGCATTGGCGCTTCAGACATTTTAATCAGGACCTTGAGCTCCTGCTGGGGAGCTCTGTGTGGCTCCCATGGATCCCATTGGCTGGCAACTGCAGCCAATGGGAGCTGCAGGGGCGGCACCTGTGGATGGGCAGCACACCATGCCACCTGGCCACAGCTCCGTGTAGGAGCTGGAGGGGGGACGTGCTGCTGCTTCCAGAAGCTATTTGTGGTAAGCACCACCCGGTGCCTGCACTCTTGACCCCTTCCTATACTCCAAGTCCCTGCCCCATCCCTGATCCCCGTCCCACCCTCTGAATCCCTCAGTCCCAGCCCGGAGCCTCCTGCACCCCAGCTGGAGCCCTAGTGCCCACCCCCCCACACACACACCTCAAACCCCTACCCCAGCCCAGAGCCCTTTCCCACACCCTGAACAACTCTTTAGTGGCCGCACCCCCACTCATCCCAACCCCCAATTTGGTAAGCATTCATGGCCCACCATATATTTTCCATACCGAGAGGTGGCCCTCAGGCCACAGAGTTTGCCGACCCCTGTTCTAGGATGTTCCTGAAGCAAAATAGTAAGTAGAGGTATGTGAAGGAAATGATGGAGGGGGCTATAATCCCGGCAACAGGTACTGTTGGGAGATTCTATTGTTCTGGAAGACTATTTGAAATTTAGTAGTTGTTTGCAGATTACATTATTTGAGTTTTAACTGTATGGAATCTGGTAGTTTAGACTTGTAACTAAGAATAAATGTATTTAAATAAATCCGAACATAGTCATCATATACAATACATATTTAGACATTTAAACATGTAACATAGACAATAGGTTTTGGTGAAACTTGGTCCTTCTCGCAGAGTTTGCAACTGAACAGTATTTAAAACAATTTTTCAGGGTTTATTTATTTGACTATTGGGGAAAAGACATCTTAATTACCATTTACAGTGCAGTAGCACATATGGTCACCACTCAGGGATTAGCATCTTCGTAGGCAGTGTACACGTAGATCCAAAAATAATAATAATAATGAAAACTAGAAGTAGAGTTGGAAAAAGAGAAACTAATGTTCAGGTTCAAAGTATTTCGAATGCTGACAAGTCACAAGATATTGATCAAAAATTTTAACTGACCCACCAGTTTAGTAGAGATTTCTGACAATGGTCCAGAATAAAGCAAGTGAATAAAAACATTTCAGATCACAGACTACAGTACAATTTTAATCCCTTCTAATATTGGTAGAACAAGACCAGAGTTTTAACTGGAACGTTTCCTATGTAAACTGTATACTTAAGTAAACCATTATGGTCCAAACAATTAGCTTAGAGTACTATGAATAAATATCCACCAATACATTTTACAAGCAGCAAAAGAATGTAGTTTAAACAAAAGTATATGCCATTACCTGTTTTAAATTGGAAAATGAACAGATTAGCGGCAGCAGGATATAAAAAACTCATTTTATTTCCACACTAACATGGAAGTATTATAAGCTAAGAAGCATAAAATTCTTTAATCCTCAGAATTTTACAATAATTATTGCACATTTATGGATAGAAACATGTATAAGATTTTGTTTACAAGATTTTAGAAAGGAACTTGTATGTTTTAACAATTCTATTTAAATGAATGTCTCACTTTTTTGGGTAACTGGTATCAAAGTAATTACACTGTTCATAAATGTAAATCACACTTATTATTTCAAATTTTCTATTTAAAATGGAAACCGCATATACCTTGTAAATGTCAAGTGTCAGACTGTAAGAAAGTATTTTTTTAAAAGATAAAACTCCATTCACAAAGACTCATTTCATACTTAGCATCTACTATAATAGGAATTTAAGGAAAATTAACTGGGACTACATTACATCTCTCGGTTCAACATGCATTCAAGAAAGTACCAAACTTCCCTAGGAACCTTAGTACTGCAGTTAGATTTACTACTAATTTTCTCTCTCAAGCAGAAATAGCATACGCTATTCAAGCACATGTATTTGAATATATGTTTAACAATATGTATTCCTATAAATACATATTCAGTCACTTTAAAAAGATATTTTCTCTTACTAAAGAAGTCTGACAGACATATTGTATATGCCAAACTCCACACCAGGACTGTTCCAGTTGTAAGTGTAACAGAAACATTCCAGCATTTGAATCCTTCTGACACGCTCCAATGCAACATCCTAGGCCTAAGGAACTACTCCCGCTCCGGTACCAATGGAGGGCACATTTTTGGGGACTGACAATGCTGATCCCTGCTTCCTAAGTAAAAACCAGAAAGACTCTGTGAAGAGATAACCTCCAAGGAAGTAAATTGGCATTTCCAACAGCCAATAGCTTCAGGCAAGGCTATTAAGAGGAAACTGGTCCCGATCTTCATCTTCATGCCTACTGGAGTTAGAAAGGGAAGAGAATACATCACATCATATAACAATCCCAATAAAAAAGGGTTCACTTTTCCATGGCCTCCTCTCTGGGGCAAAAAAGATCCAAACTTCCTGTTGTTGTTTGAAACAAATCAATCTGTGGAATCTCCCATTATTGGAACATTGCCTGAAAAGCTCCGCTGTTAAAAAACTCCCACTCTTTCAGAGACAGGATCAGCTATTCATCTTGGACATTAAGTTGCCTTCAATGAGGAAAGCACTGTTAGGGGCTAGTTTTATACCTAATAAAGGATCCAAAAGGCTGCTTATTCTCAGCTGAAAACTGTTCCAGATGCCCTGAGAGGAATTGCTCTCTTTTTTGTTAAATCTAATAGAGGAGTCAAATCATCAAAAGGGCTGCTTGCCCTCTGTTAATTTCTGTAGGCTTTACTCTGACAACTAGATAAAGCCAGCAGCTTTTCTTTACCCCTTGCTTTGATTATTGCTTTATCCAGTGGCTAACCAAAACTTTTCCCTTTGCATTTGGACGAGTCCATTAGACGCATTGCTCAAAACAGCAGCCAAAGTTGTCTTGAAAATACTGATGTTCCCATACATTTAGCCAAGAAGAACAGGGCATGAATGAGACATTGGAAACAAAAACTGTAGGCAATTGAAGTTAAACATATGGTAGATTTAAGGTCTTTAACCTTCTCTGAAGGGTCCTCCAATTAGAAGCTATTCCATGCCAAAGTAGTAGAAACCACAGAGGTGCAGGGGGGGGGGGGTGTCACAGATCATTTCTTCTGAAGGAGGTTTCAATTCTTCTATTTATGGTTGATCTTATAGGGGTGGGTGACCTATTTGTTCCCTAAAGAGACCGAATTTGGAAGAGATTACAGTCTGTCTTTGACCTGGCTACAGCAAAAAACTTCTAGGTTTTATTTATTTTATTGGGGGGGTTATGTCTCGCTGTAATTGCTGGATTGCTCCCATTCAGAATTAATTCCATAATTGATCATGGGAGTGGAGAATTTCATATCTTGTCAGATGCATATTTTGCTCAAGATCATGAAGTTGCTGGAAGTAAAATAGACACACCTTAACAAATCTACCTCAGAAGAGATTTAGATCCCAGCAGAATTTATACACCCAACAGAACATTAGCAGTGTCTATAGCAAATTATACAGAAGGCACTAATGAGCAATGGTGGAAAGTTTCCTATTTTAAACACTGGAGGAACACCCAAAGAAGGGCGAGATGACAAGTGCCAATTAAGGCAGCTTTAAAAAAAAAAAAAAAAGACTAGAACTTCAAAACATACCTACACACACATACCCTTTTCCAATCAGAAACTTGAGAGAATTATGTAACCTATCAATTAAAAAGTGTATTTGTTCATGCTAAACACATTTGAAACAGTGCTACCGATCCAGTCTGGCTTCTGGCTACCTGCTGCCTCAATTCTCCTCACACAGGTTGAATCTCCCAACATTCCAACCTGGTTTGGTTGCTAGTGACTTAACCCATTTGCATAAGTCTCTCTCTCAACATACAATAGGGGCTGATGTAAAGTATAACAGCCTACTACTGCTATAATTTACTCTGCTAGCTACAGTGTTTCCTGTAACAGCTGCATGACAGCTACAACTCCCTGGGCTACTTCCCCATGGCCTCCTCCCAACACTTTCTTTATCCTCACCCCGGGACCTTTATCATCCTCACCACAGGACCTTCCCTCCTGATGATGCTTATACTCTTCAGTCCTCCAGCAGTAGGCCTTTCCACGCTCAGCTCCTTGTATGCACCTCACTAACTGAAGTGAGGTCCTTTTTAAACCAGGTACGGGGCCGGCTCCAGGCACCAGCACAGGAAGCACATAGCACATGCCTGGGGTGGCACTCTGTAAGGGGCGGCATTCTGGCCAATCTTAGGGTGGCACTCCTCCGGCCGGGTCACCTTCCCCCCCCCCCCCCTTTGGTGGCACTCCACCGCCTTCCCCCCCCCCCCTTTTTTGCTTGGGGCAGCAAAAAAGTTAGAGCTGGCTCTGCCTAGGTGCCCAGATCAGCCTGCCCATCCTAACTGATTCTAGTAGTTTCGTAATTGGCTACAGATGTCCTAATTAGCCTGCCTGTCATAATTGGTTCCAGCAACTTCTTTCTGGAACAGCCCATTATCTTACTCAGGGAAAAGTGACCTGCTAATGTATTTACCTTCTATGGATTTGATGCACTGTCCATGTCTGTAAAGCCACCTGCGTTATTAAATCTAGAGCAAGGAGAAGAAAAAAAAATCACTCTCCTGAAGCCCTCTGGCCTGACCCTGTCACAATAATCAGAAACTATTTTTTCCATAGCACTCCAGCCTAATTCAGTGCACAGAATAGATAGTAAGACTGAAATTAATCTGAGCTGTATAGCAAAATGAGGCTGTTGTCTGTTGGGCTCCTGCCTTATTTATTGCAGAACTGAAAGATGCAGTGAATGAGGCAGTCTCATGGTTATCTGGATTCTCTCTCTGCCAACGAGTCCCTATGTGACACTGTGCAAGTCACTTAAACCAAACTTTTCATGGGCCATTCATTGTGAGTTCCTCATTTCTACATACCACACCAGGGCCTGATTTGAAGATGTGCTGAGCACTCCCAACTGTAGCTCAATGTAAGTCAATGGGAGTTATGCTTTCAACATTTGAAATGCTACATCATGCTAAGTACTTTGACAAAATTAAGCCTTAGACACCAAAAGCTGGGCACCCAAATTAACCAACACTTTTTACAGTTTGGGCCTTAATCCTGTGCCTCAGTTTCTCATTTGTAAAAATGGTGACAATACCATCATTTTACCTCAGAGGGGTGTTGTGAAATAATTTCATTAATGTTCATGAAATATTCAGATACTATAGTGATAAGCCCCCATAGGAAAATCTATGAGCAGAGATATGAGCTTCTTTAAGCAGAATAGGCACCTCTGAGTCATCGCTGACTGTCAGGAGAAAGTTTTTGGAGCCGAGAGTCCTGGACATAATCTGAGTCGCAGGAGGAAGGACACTAAGGAGGTTATCCCCAGAGTACTGACTAACTAAACGAATTCTAAACATCTATCCATTTTTTATATTTACAAGTGTGACAGTCTGTACCCTTATGCTGACCACTTTTCAAACTATCATCAATCTTGTACAGAGTTTGTTTTCTGAGGTTTCATTTGAAATCCCATAATCTGCTGAATAGTATTGTCCTGGTAAAAAGTGTGGTAATATTGGATGTAAACTTATAAGATTCTACTTTTTTACTTCACTGAGATATACTCCAAGTTTAGAAAAAGCAGACACAAACCAGTTCTTCAGAGGAAAAAAGCATACTGATGCCTCAGCCAGGAGTCAACAAAATCAAATTGACTTATCAGCTGGTTAAGCGACAATCTTTGGCAGAAAGAAAGATGACAACAAGAAATTTATGTCTTGGCAATGGAAGAGCTGATAGTTCCCATGTAAACAGACTTGCTGTCACCTGAAACTCGGCTGGAGATGATTTTCAAAAAGAAGGAAGAGAGATAAAAATGAGGAACAGAGGCCCCAAATCACTTTTCTCCCCTCATTTCTAATCAGGGCATCAACTTTTGAAAGACAAAGGAAGCATCATTGAACTGGGGGAGGGGTCCTGGCTGAAGAGATCCAACTAAATTCCTGTAAGCATGTGGTGAGAGAAACCTTTTTGCTTTAAATTCACTTAGTTTGCTAAATTAAGTATTTATTTGCATTTTACCTGTTATTTCTTTGTAACCAATTCTAACTTTTATGCCTCATTAACTAAAAAGTTAAGATTTTTGTCATGGGTATTGTTAGTAAAAGTCACAGACAGGTTGCGGGCAATAAACAAAAATCATGGAAGTCTGCGACCTGTCTATGACTTTTACAAAAAATACCTTAGGGGTAGGAGGGAAGTGACTAACAGTGTGAGCCCTGCCGGGGACTGACTACCAGTCCTGGGCCACTGCTCCAGCACCGAGTTGATACCCTTGCAAGCAGGGACTGACCACTGGCCCCAGGCTGCTGCTCTGGCAGTGCAGGACACTGGTATGGCAGCCCCGGTCACAGATGTCTGGTAAAATCATGAAATCTGTGACAGATTAGTAACCTTACTCATTACCTGTAATCACTTAAAAATTATCTTTCCATACTTAATAAACTTGTTTTATTGCTTATCTAAACCAGTCTGTGTGTGTTTGGGAACCTTCATTTGGGATATATCATTTCAGTGTACATCGTTTTCTATTAATAAAATGACAGACTTTCTATGAGCTTGTACTGTCCAGAAGGAAAGTGCTGGGCAGTGCAAGACACACATTTCTGGGACTGGAAATTTGCTGGTGTCACTCTGCAATATAATTCAGGAGTGGCTAGCTAAGAGCACTCATATGCTTGATGCTGGGTGAGAGCAGGCCAGGAGTGGTTATTCTCACAGTGAAGCAGTGTGAACGGCACCCAGGTTGGAGAACTGAAGAGACACAGCTGTCCAATAGTCTAGACTGCACCCTGGGTAATGTCACAACAATATTTACAGGAGACAGTCAGAGAATCAGCTCTGTGGACACTGGAGGGTCTCAGACCATGTGGCAATAGAAAGTAACGGGAGAGGTGATCTATCTTTACCGCCTCTTATGCCCTTGGTCTAGGGCACAAGGCGAGGAAGAGAGCAGGTGCAGATCAATGGACACTACTAGCAAAATGTTTCCAGTTTGTGGAACATGGAGCGCATGCATACCAATATTAGAATACACACTGGGACCATCACTGAAAGGAGAACAGTAGTATCTATACCACATTATTTTTTATCTAAATTGTGTGTGGTGCCATGCCTCGTTCACTGCAAACAATCCAAACCCTGCAATGAATACAGTATATATTTCTCTTTGGGTATTTTGTGAAAGTAGCCCATTTCAGGTAACTCAATGTTCTTGAGCTGATTAAAATCACTGGATGGTAAGTACGAAAACTGCTATCACTGCATTCTCTGAAATACCATGACTGATCACCAATTTTATATCTGGTTAAACCATACTCTCATTTAAAAAGCTATTTATTGTGTTAATACTGTATATAGTTATTCTGAAGCAAAAGTGGGATACTTGATATGTCATTTGCATGACCAATACCCAGAATGCTCTTCCATCCTAATTATTTTTCACTGCTGAAGTCTGAGCTCTTGGAACAAATTAAACATTTGGGTATACTTGTATGTACCAAAGACTTCCCTGTGTGTTTTTAAGCACTGACATTTAAAACAATAGTAGGATAACTGAAGCATTTAGTGAAGACTCAAAATCAAAATAAAATTCCCAGCCTTTTACTGCTCAAATTGAAAACTGAATAATCTGTTTATAACATATTGTTAAAAGAGAAAAATTCAGACACAAAGAATTGAAATACTTGTTTTTACTTTTAGAAAGGCAAACTATGCACAATACAATCACATTATTATTCTTTTTAAGGTTAGTTACACAACTTTATCACCTTAGAACTAACTAGCACTGCTTTAGAAGTTTACTAATAAACTCAGATTCTAATTAAGATGGATTTCTCACCACATACACAACTTAGACTATGTTGCTAACATTTATGAAAGCAGAAGTAGTGGGCTGATAGCATACTTTTTGCTCCACAGTAAAAAACATGGTGAAATAGTCTCATACTCAGACCACGTTCCAGAAGCCTCTCCGCCTCCCCTACTCCCCCATGCTTAAAATGAACTGCAAAAAAAAGGGGGGGGGGAATGTTCTGTACATGCACATACACTCACTCTTCAGCTATATGGGCTGCACTTCCATGTTAAAAACAATTACGGTAACTTTTTTCAACAAAAAACAAAAAGAGGGAGAGGTACCACTACGATTTCTGAATCAAACCTGATTTTAAAATATTTTCCCCCATTACTACTTCTGGGGGGAGTAGACATATAAATTTAATCACTTCTTTATTGTTCCAGAAGAAAATCCCAGCTCTTTTACTGCTAACAGCATAAGCAGTAGACTCAGCAGGGGAAGACTACTGCAGAAAGCAGCACTCACTTCCCTCCCATGACAAATCTGTGCCTTAGGAGGTGATGGGGAAATGTTACAGTTAACCTTGAAAGTCACAACTAAAATTTAGAAAACTATCACAAAGCACACCATTTAAAGATAAAAAGCTAACATGTTATATAGCCAATGAACATAAAGGAGTCATATCCTACTGTATGCAATAATTCATATTTTGTAAAACCTTTTTCCAGCTTCTGATATCACCCTGTCCTACATACTAATGCAATTCTATATTTGTGACCACATCTCTTCATTTAGAAAGCCATAACTCTCAGTGGAAATTCTTTTCACTAAATACTCAAAAGAGGAGTCATGGAAACATTAATCCATGCTTTAGCTGACTCACTATCTGAAAATTCTTCGAAAGTATACATCTATTTTTCATGCATGGTCAAACACTAGTGTTTCTTAAATCTGTCAAATTAAAAATCCTGATCAAATCAAGGGTTTTTTTTCAGTAAAAATGATCAAAAATTGTAAACTGATTAAAAATAGTAAGGAATTATATACATTTAAACTTTACTGACCAGAGTCAATCTAATCTCTTATTCTGCCTTCCTTGCAATAGAAATTAATTGATAGACTACAGTACAATCATATTAACTATTGTCATTTCCTCTGCTTCTTGAGAGACTGTGTGATAACCTGGGTTTGATTTGAATAATAAAAGGTCTTTTTAAAAAGTATTAAAAATTATGAGAATGCATTAATTTGCCTCTTCAGCAAAGCGGATGGGTAAAATAAACCAACAAAACCCTGCTGAAAAAGAGTAAACAAAGGGATTTGATTGGTTGAGAGGAATTACTACTAGCCATGTACACAAAACTAGATGGTGCCCAAAAGCTATAACATAGATAACTCTGAATTTCAACCAAAGATCTATGTGAGTCAAACACTAGCTGTTGGCAGAGTACAGTAGACTCTCGATTATCCAGAACTAGGTTAACCAGGTTGCGGATTAACCAGGATATCCAAAAAATATGGGTAACTCGCAACACTGGTTTTGGCTTTGTTGCTGCCCCAAGCACACGCAAAAAACCCCACCCCACCAGAGTGCAGGGCAGCCAGTGAACAAACATCCCCTCCCCCAGCACAAGGTGGCTGGTGAACCAAACCATCCGCCCCATATTTCCTATGGATGGTGATTATCCTGGATTTTATTAACCAGGATTATTTTTTTCCCCTATCATCCTGGATAATCGAGAGTCTACTGTAAATAAAGCATTTTGGAGAATGAAGTCCCACAGCAAAGTGCCACCTAAGACTGGGATTTATAGTAAATGATCAATGAAAACCAGGAAAGAAGAGGAAATGAAAGATGCAAGGATTAAAGGAAAGAGTAGGATCAAGTAGGGGAATGCCCAGAGATGATTTGAGAGAAACTATTATTTGTATTACTACAGTACCTAGGAGTCATAGTCAAAGACCAGGACTCTGGTGCTGTACAAAGACAGAACAAAAAGATGGCCCTTGCCCCAAATAGTTTACAGTCTATGAATATTGTTAAGATGGAGATGGATTTGGACTGAGAGATCGGGAGAAACAGAACAAGTTATCATTCTCATCTTGTATTTTGTGCATCTAACCCAGGGGTGGGCAAAATTTTTGGCCCGAGAGTCACACGGGGGTTCAAAATTGTCGGAGGGCCAAAGGCCCCACCCACTATCTGACCCACTCACTTCCCGCCCCGGACTGCCCCCCTCAGAATCCCTGACCCATCCAATCCCCCCTTCCTTGTCCCCTGATTGCCCCCTCTGGAGATCCCTCCCACTCTAACTGCCCCCCCCCAGATCCCCATCCCCTATCTAGCCCCCCTGCTCTTTGTTTCCTGACTGCCCCCTCCCAAGACCCCTTATCCCCCTAACCAGCCCCACCCCCACCTGCTTACCTGCTGAATTGGGAATGGGCCCACGGCTCGCAGCGCTCCACCCAGCACCTGGGCTGGGAGCGCAGGGCCCTGTGGTCTGCCACATTGGGCCCCATCCCCGTCTCGGGAGTGTGGGCCCCGCGGCTTGCCGCGGTTGGCCCAGCACCCCGGGCCAGGAGCGCAGTGTTGGCCACGGGCCCGCTGTCCTGGGCTCCGGGCGCAGCCGGCTGCAGGCCTGCTGTCCCAGATGGCGCGCTAGCCCCGCTCTCAGGACAGCGCACCTGGCCAGCAGCCAGCTCCGCTCTCCGGGGCGCTCTCAGAGCACCCAGCAGAAGAGAGCGGGACCACTGGTCCCGCTCCCCCGGCAGGAACTCGTGGGCCAGATAAAAACAGCTTGCGGGCCACAAGTGGCCCGCAGGCCGTAGTTTGCCCACCCCTGATCTAACCAATAAATCTTGTTCAGATTGTATTTAAGGGTCAGATGACACTTTCATGAGAGGACTTAGCAATTTAAACTAACTTGTTAATCAACATTTAGTAAGGCTTTTGATACAGTCCCACATGACATTTTCATAAGCAAATTAGGAAAATGTGATCTACATGCAATTACCATAAGATCGATGCATAACTGGTTGAAAGATCAACACTCAAGAGTAGTTATCAGTGGTTCATTGTCAAGCTGGAAAGAAGAATCTAGTGGGGTCCCGCTGGCTCTGTCCTGTGTATGTCAATATTCAACATTTACATTAATGACTTAGAGAACAGAGTGAAGAGTATGCTTATAAAATCTGTGGATGACACCAAGCTGGAACATATTGCAACGACTTTGGAAGACAGGATTACAATTCAAAATGACCTTGACAAATTTGAGAATTGGTCTGAAATCAACAAAATGAGATTAAATAAAGACAAATTCACATTTGGGAAGGAAAAAGCAAATGTACAACTTCAAAATGGAGAATAACTACCTAGGTGATAATACTGCTGAAAAGGATCTGGGGGTTATAGTAGATCACAAACAGAATATGAGTCAACAATGTGATGGAGTTGTGAAAAAGGCAAATATCCTGGGTAATGTCATATTTAAAACATGGGGTATAACTTTCCCATTCTATGTGGCACCGGAAAGGCCTCAGCTGGAGTACCATATCCAATTCTGGGCACGACACTAGGAAAACTGTGGGAAAACTGGTTAAAGGCAAAAAGAACTGGGCATGTTTAGTCTTGAGAAAAGACGACGGGGGAGAGGGATGAATCTGATAGAAGTCTTCAAATATGTCATGGGCTGTTAAAAGGAATAGAGCAGCGGTTTTCAAACTGGGGCCCGCCAGTCATATCCCAGACCACCAGGCTTGCTGATCAACTCCTCCCCTTTCTCCCAGTGCTCCTGCACGCCAAACAACAGCTGTTCAGCGGCATGCAGGAGGCACTGGGAGGAGGTGGAGGAGTGTGTATGCGGTGTGTTTGGGGGAAGGGGTAGAAAGAAGGGGGAAGAGGAGGGGCAGGGATGGAGTGGCGTGGGAAGAGGTGGGGCAGGAGTGGGGCCCTGAGGGAAGGGGTGGAGCAGGGGGAGGGCCTAGGCTTGAGCACCCCTGAGAAAATTAGGGGTCTGCAAAAATTTTAAATCAAAATGGGGGTCATCAGGTTACCAAAATTTGAGAACTGCTGGAATAGGGTGATCAATTGTTCCCCATGACCACTGAAGATAGGACAAAGAAGTAATTGGTTTAATCTGCAGCAAAGGAGATTTAGGATAGATATTTGGAAAAACTTTCTAACAACAAGGGTAGTAAGCTCTGAAATATACTTCCAAGGGAAGCTGTGGAACCCCATCATTGGATATGTTTAAGAACAGGTTAGACAAATACTTATCAAGGATGATCTAGGTTTATTTGGTCCTGCCTCTGCACAGAGGACTAGACTTGATGATCTCTTAAGGTCCCTTCCAGTCCTACATGTCTAACATTTCTACCCTGTTTTAAAGTTACCTTAAAGCCCAAGCATTGTGGGAGATTGCAGCAAAGGGGAATGGAAGAAGTCCTTGTATGTTAATACTTAAGAAAAAGGAATCAGTCTTACTTTAAGTTTTTTAACCAACAGAAACTACTGCTGAAGTCATTCCAGATTATTCTAGGACAATGACTGAGGGTTTTGCTTATTGTGAGAGTCTGATCCTGTTAGTTTAGAAATGTGAATTAATTTTCTGAAATTATTTATTTTTTCAGTTTATATATTCATTCATTATAAAACGGTCTCTCTTTTGCGCCAGGCATTCCTTGACATTTTAAAAATAGTTATACAAACAACTACTCATGGAGCATAAATCATAACTCAGCAATGAAATATCTATTTCCAATCCTTATGACCTAGCATCAGAGTCCTACTAGTCTCTCTCAAGTACGGAAAAGCAAAAGTGCCTTGCAGTGTGCTTTAAAAGTCAAAAAAGTAGAACTATGTTATACAAGTGGGCTCAAATTCCAAAGCTGAAAATCCATCAAACAGCACTCCCCACTTATCCCAAATCTACCTTGATATCCACCCAACCTTAGCTGCCATAATCATGAAGTGGCCTTTGGAATACAGAATTGTTTAAAAAAAAAAAAAAAAAGCAACAAGATTTTACCAATCGTCAAACAAATATGAGCACAGTCAACATAAAATTTTCTCAATCTTCCACTTGCTGTGTGGCAATGAGTGGAGGAGAAAAGAGAACCTATCCACCCAAAGAATTATTGTTGCAATAGTCTACTGTGCTGAATACATGACTAGTTAAGAAAGTGGATTTCTTCACAGTTTTTCATTTCCTGACCATACTTAAACTGAACAGTTACATAAACATTGTCATCTTATTTTCAGCAAGTTATCTGCATCATCCACCCAATGAGAGACAGGAACTGCTTTAACATATCAATTATTCTGCAGATATATGCAAAATATAGACCAATACACACAACGGAAATATTGCAATTGTCCAGAACACTCAAATTACAAAATTTCTTTAACAGTGAGTATCACAGTGAGTATCACAGTGAGTATATATATAAACTCTGGCATTCCCAAGACCTTCAGATGTGAAGATATGTCCTGTGGCTGTTGTTAAATTACATTATTCTACAATAAAATCAATTTCTGATCAACTCTGCATGCATTAGAACACCTTGCAATTAACTGAAAGTGTATTCATCAAACTAGTAGTCAAACTAATGCAATCATCCAGGAGTCTCAGGAAGATTCATTCTGTCACAGAACTGTCCAAATAGCGAACTACTAGAATGGTCAACCACATGGATTCAAAAAGACCCTTCCAATTGTTGATACATCATAAACTGTGTTATACAACCACTTCAGAGTATGATATGAACTCGTGCTTCACCTACAGACCCATCCTCTTCATTGGATAGGGAGGTGGGCCAATGCTGATACAATGGGGTTGGGAGGAAGGTGAAAGACAAAGTGGGATTTGTACCAAAGTACAATTCCCAGGCTGCTCAGAGGTCAGAGAAGGAGTATCCCACTAGTTTATATAAAGGCTACACTGTCCACTGTGCTCCTTTATACAAAGGAGATTACCAAAATGTTGAAAGTCCACATGGAAACTTAGCTGCTCCATTTCTTTGTGCTCTCAAAACCGGTAGCTCAATCTCAATATCGAGGTTGCAACATTGTGTATACTTCATTTCAGTAACGGCTGCACAGCATGCAAAGGTCAACAGTAAATAATTTTCATAAACTAAAAGTAGGCAAGAGAATTAATCTATCATTTATCGAGAATTAATCTATCATTTATCAAGCATTCAACTCTCTACTGGCTATGGCTTTCAAACAATATGTAGAGAGCAGGTTACAAGATGGATTAGGAAGAGGCTTCATGCCAGCAGACCTTTCACATCACAATTCCGAGCAATTAATCAGATGGGAGTATTTAAGAAAGTCAACAGAACTAAAGGTATCAGAAACAATCCAAAACATTCACTAGCCTTAGTTGAAATTTGTCAGCTTGGTCAGGAAGAAAGAGAAAGTTCCTATGTAGCCTAGATTCACAAGTGATCACAAAACAGAAAATATCTAAATGTCTTATTCATTAGTATTACTTCTATTGCTATGGCAGCTCAGTACTTCATTTATAAAAATTAAGATATGGAAATTACATGTCATCTGCAATTGAGGACACACAAAAACTACAGCTACTTTTGTTATTAAAGCACAGGAGGCACAAATGTTCGGAACATAATAGAAACTTTCCTAAATTTTAAAAGAACTTGAGCAGGTTCCGATCAATAGCCACAAAATTACGGTTTTAGCTGCTGCCTCTAAACAGTGACTTTTAAACTAAACTAACTAACTAACTAACTAGATAGATAGATAGATAGATAGATAGAGTAAAAGGGGAGAGGAACAGTCCACAGTGGGGATATAGACATGACTCTCTCTCTCTCTCTTTGACCATCACCCCCCAGCCGGGATATGGGCCACCAACTGGTGTTGGTGTTTCAGTAGCAAATGGTTCCCTTACGGGGACGGGGTGGAGTTGCTAGCCCCATGCCCATGTTAAGCCTATAGCATCTGGTATTCCCAGGAGGTCTCCCATCCAAGTACTAGCCAGGCCCGACCCTGCTTAGCTTCCGAGATCAGACGGGTTCGGGCGTATTCAGGGTGGTTTAGCCGTATTAGACATGACTAGATCCCTGCAAATCTGTGGATATCCGCTGATCATTTTCACAGCTCAGATGCCGACACAAGTTTTGTATCTGTGCAGAGCTCTGGAGTACACACACACCTGAATGGAGTCCCTGTCACCCAGTCATCAGGCTCCAGCTCAGCTCTTTGACTCACACATCAGCGAGCTGTGATATGTGGCAATATCCCAATGGAAATTCTGGGAATTGTAGTCCCCTAGTTTGCTCAGATGGAGAAGGTAAACTACAACTCCCATAAGAGAGTAAGCCAGGTGACATTTTGAAAGAGGTGTGGTTGGACTTTAAACTAGCGGACAACATCAGTGGATGCTGTGAAAAAAGTAGCTGTTGCTGCTGTCTATCCTGGCCAGATCTGTGTATGGTAGAGCTGCCACGGCTGCTATGGGATGTCCGAGCCCACACTGGGAGGCAAGTGCTGCATATAAGGGTGTAGGTTTGTAGCTTCCCTACCCAGAGGGGGAAAGAAGTATGCAGGGATGGAATGGGTGGCAGGGCAGGAGGTCTCTGGGCAGAAGTGGGGAACTAGTGGGGGCTTGTCACTGCCCTGCATCACTGGTGCACAGTGACCTGTGGGGCTGTTTCCAGAGCTTTGCAAACCTGTGGATATCCACGGACAATTTTTGCGGATCGCAGATTGGATGCAGATACAAATTTTTGTATCCATGCAGGACTAGACATAACTAGAAAACAAAGGAGCCAGTCTCTCCTTGATCAGAAGCCATCTACAATAATTATTTCAACTTAATGTCTCTGGTTTTTCTGGGTTACTATAGCCAGGCCCCAGTTCAAGCCCACCTGCTACAAACCACCAAAGACTCATCTTTAGCACACAAGAGGAAAACCCTCCATTTGCAACAGACTTCATTTATTAGGGCGAGATGTTTACTTACCTAAATCTAGAGATTGGCTGTGTTCTTTCTGTGCTGCTCACTAGACTGAGGAGAAAACCTCTTTGACTTTCAGATGATTATAAAATCTGCTTCCATTTTTGAATGTGCTTTCAATAGCGAATCATTTAGATATAGCAGAATCCAATTGACCTGAGGCAGACTGATAGAATGACTACTTCTAAAGACTCCTCCCAGACAAATAATTTTTATAAAGCCTCATCAAATGTATTCATTGAAAGTATTTGAGAAAGTATTTCGAAAGGAGTAAAAGCCATATTTTACATTATCTGAATTCAGATGAAAAATAGCATGACTAAAAGAATTTCAAAAGGAATGCCCATTGTTTGTTAATTTGTGTGTCTATGTCAAGACAGAAAAGAAAATTAACTTTTTTTCATTTAAACCTGGAAAGCAAAGCAAAGAT
The DNA here is from genome assembly GCA_032164245.1 of Sternotherus odoratus. NCBI lineage: Eukaryota > Metazoa > Chordata > Testudines > Kinosternidae > Sternotherus > Sternotherus odoratus. The sequence goes on along the minus strand of JAVMKO010000003.1, from coordinate 22,686,505 downwards.
ATCTGTATTTCAGAATCTGAGCTATAAAGCAATCCTGCTAACAACATTAGCTCAGACTGAATGGTTTATGGGACTCAAACACAGTCACCACCACTGATCCAGATACAGAAAGAATGAGACACATGCACCATAGTTTGGTAAATGGAGACTCTACAATGTCATTAAAATTATTAACCAATGAGGAACCACTACCCAAAGTATCTGGCAAGGCTGCTCCAGTGTGGATTTCTCCAGGGCACTACTAGCCCAGGTTCTTCAAACCTGAGGGCAGGCATGAGGCAATACCCGCACTACACTCTCAGGCCTGCCCTGAGAGTGTAGTGAAGCCAGAGACCCAACCCATTCCACCAAAGGGGCCAACTCCATGGGTGTTCTGGGGCTAGAGCACCCACAGAAAGTTGGAGCACTCACAGCTGTTCCCCGCTCCTGCTCATCAGCTGATGGAGTGGGCTCAATTGTTTGGTGGCTTGAAGAGGATCTTGGGGGAGGGCGGAAAGTGGCAGGTGGGCAGGGGCAGCAGAAAGGTGGTAGAGTGGGGGCAGGAAGAGGCGAAGCAAGGGCATGGCCTTAGGGGAGAGGGACGGAGCAGAGGACGGAAGGAGAAGGCAGGGCCTTGGGGAAAAGGACAGGGCCTCTGGGCAACCAGAGGTTGAACACTCCCAGGGAAAAGGAGAAGTCGGCACCTGTCCATTCCACTCCTCCACACAGGAGAGATGAGATATGGGGGAACTACATACCACACAAGACAGGGAGGTTTATTCCTACCCATGCCATATCACACTCAGGGCTCATGCCCAAGCAGGACGCGCAGGGACCTCACATTGGATCCTTTTTAACCCACCAACTATGCTGAAACTCACCACCTTGAGATATGCAATTTAATTCCACTAAAACAGGCCTCTGCGATGCCAGGTGGAAGGTGAATCATCCCCTACCCCATTAGTTTGCCAATTCTGGCATATAAGAAAAATCTCTTCCAGACCCCAAACCAAATTTGGCAACTAGCCTAACCCAACATCATAAGAGATCCAGCATACAACATAAGGGTGGGAAAGGACAGAATTTGGAACAATTACTCACTAGCAGCCAACAGAAACATCTTCCCCTTGCAGGTGACAGCCAACCATCCTGATGCCTGCTGTCCCATGGCAGCCAAAGTGAGCAGGATAGATGTACAGTACTGTATCTGGATGCCATGAGAGACAGCACACAACACATACAGCATGAAAGGGAGGGAAAAGGAAGACAGAAGAAAGCAGCAGCTCCTTCCCCCTTTATCATATGCACACAGCAGGACATGGGCAAGGGAAGGAGGAAACCCGGGGGAGGGTGTGTAACACTATTTCAGCCACTCTCTCTTGGTATATTTCCCTCTCCCTGCTTTGGAAGGGAGGGGTGTCCCCATTGCTCCAAGACCGATCAAATCACACCCTGGCTAGAGAGGTGAACATTTTTTGAAGTTCCTTGGAAATCTTTGTTTGCAAACTCTCCAGGCCTGGAACTATTTCATATGGCTTGAATGGGCTATATAAGAAAGTATTGTGAGGGAGGGTGCAATACCTCTAAAGAAAATGGTTACATATCTGATCAATCACTGAATGAATGGACATAATTAACTTTAACCTTGTCTCCCTTTGACACTGACACACATGCATGCACACGCTCACGAAACTTTGCCCACAGTCCTCTACACCTAAGATTACGTTAACTGAAAGATAAACAGGGAAATTTATTTCTTGCTATATTTTTCAATTTTGACATACTTAGGCTGTAGTTAGTTTTCCTATTTTCCTCCTGCACCACTAGTAAGGCTCTGATTCAGGAAAGTACCTGTTTTTAAGTACGAGAAGTTCCACTGACTTCCATGAAACTATACATGTGCTTACAGTTATGTGCATATGTACTTCCTAAATCACTGCATAAATCAATTTCTCCTATTTGTGTTCCCTAGTCTTTCAACAGAGGGAAGAAAACCTTTAAAAAAATAAGTCTCCCCTCAGCTCTCTCCTACAATATTTTCCAAGATCTTCCAACTTTTCCATCATTCAAAAGATGACTTGCACTGAAAGTTGCTTTTATGACATCAATAAAATTCTTTCATGCAAAATCCCTACTCTTCTAATATCAAACACAGTCTTGATTTAGGGCTTTGAGAAGAACTGATTTTTTCAGTTCCCTGGTAGCGCCAAAAAAAAGTAATTGGTTCAGGTTGTAACAAAACTGACATTTTTCCCTGAATGGAAAAGTCAGAATAGATCAGATGAAACACTTAGCTATCAAAAGACCCTACTGTATTCCTGTGAACCTACTCTGTCACTTCAAACCATTTCAGTAGCTTTAAAAATGTTCAAATGGACATTAACATCAAGTGATCAACTGCAATGCTAGATGAAATACATGATTGCAATGCCAAATCAGAACAGAACATCTCTACAAAATGTTAGCTACATGATACTAAGTTGACATGTTAACTTCATGCTATGGAGAGCATCAAATTACAATTTTAATTATCCATGGTTCAGGGCTACTACATTAAGACCATACAGTATGCTTGATCCACATCAGATATCCCAGTGGTTAACATTCCCGTAATATTTTTTCAAAAGATCACTAGCCTTATTTACCCAACTTATTTAGTCATTTTAGCTATTTTTCACTTTTGCCAATCAACAAAATATCACAACTTTACTTCCTAAATCTAGTCAGGGAGGCTTCAGGGGATGAGAGGGAGAATTATCCTTAAAATAAGCATCTTATTTACAGGTTAGGTTTCTCTGAAGGTTTTTTGTTTTGTTTTTTAAAGTTAATTTTATTTAATGCCTTGGTAATAGGGCCATAACAGTTTTGACAAAGTGCATGATAATAAACTTGAGTGCCAAACTTCAAAGCAGCTTTGTTAATTCTCACATAATGTGCCAGATTTTAAAAATCCATTGCTTTGAATGATATTGCTACCTTATTTTGATTTTAAAATATCAAGTTTGTGACACTAATCTCATTTTCAGTAACCTTTAAAGACATTTCTTGTTTCAGTAGCAGAAAAACGTAATTTTTCCAAGTAAGCAGCACTGCTGCATGGAATTCAAAGCATAAACACTACTTGCTGAGAGACTCAGTAACTTGATGCATATTTGACAGAAGTGCTATTGAGGACTGTCACAAGGCTCTGCACATTTGGGGAGGGGGGAGAGAAGGGTTCCCCCAGTCATCCGGCCACGGGTTGATATACCCTGTCACACAGTCCTTGAGACACAGCGGAGCCAAAACTCTGGCCCCTTGACTAGGGAAGAGCAAACAAACAGTCTATATGTAGGGTCTCCAGCATATGGCAGAAAGTAGGGGAATCTGGGCTCACGCTACTCCACTCGATTCCGACCCAGGGACCTCCTTGTTCGGAATTCAAATATAGGCTCCCAATACATTCCCTGGGTCACTTCCAACCCTTACATTCACTTTGGCCTGTCTCCTCCAGATAGCTGCTTGGTGTTCCCATAGCCAGTGGGTTCTCTTAGTGTAGTCAGGGATACCCAGCTCAGTAGTCTGGAGAGCTGATGGTTCTTCAGCAGGAGCCAGCAGCACACATCCATCCTCCTCCTCAGCCACCCCAGACTAAGCAGACCCACTTAGTGCTCCCTGCACCTGGAGCAGGCGCAGCAGAGATGAGGGGATAGGGGTCTCTTGGGCCCAAAGTGACTGGTTAATTCCCATTTGTCTGGGGTGGGGTTGATACAGCCCATTCGAGGATGTTTTACTAACTTTGCTAGATGTCTGTTGGTTAAACGCTCTTTTACTCTGTTCTTCTTATGGAAACAATGGATATTTGGTGAGCTGAATTGAGAAATGAAATTTTGGAACACGGACTTTTAACAGATGGTGGCTGAGCAGCCTTATGTTACATGCAGCTCACTGTATCACTGTTTTGGTTTCCATGGTTTTGGAATTCAGTTCATACATTGTTTTAGGGTTAACTGTTTTTTTTTTTGGGGGGGGGGGGGGCGGAAGAGAGCCGGGAGGGGCAGGAATTTTATATTGAAAGTTTTATCTCTGTAACTTTGGGCTGGTCCTCACTGGGGTGGGATCTACGGCAGATACGCAATTTCAGCTACGTGAATCACGTAGCTGAAGTTTGTGTATCTGCCGCCGACTTACCTCTCGTCCCCACGACGGCGGCAGTCGGCGGCGTGCTCCCCCGTCGACTCCAGCTTGCGCCTCCCGGCGAGCTGGAGTTCCGGAGTCGACGGGGGAGCTCCGGGCGATCGATTTATCGCGTCTTAACAAGACACGATAAATCGATCGCGCGCCGTGAATGCGAGTGAAGACCAGCCCTTGGTTTCACCTCTAGTCTTTATTCAAAACATCAACTCCATACTCAAGGTACCCAGTTGTTTTCTTTTATCACAAGCTCATTTAAAAGATGACATCAGTGACATTACTCTTCTGTTATTGCACTCTCTTTTATTTAGAGCTTCACACTCAAATACATCCACCATCCCTACCCGCACCCAAAAATATTTGGAATGCTCACACAAAAAATTCATAGCACGTACGGCATATGGCTAGACAGGCAGGATAAAATGCATTTTTAAAAAATAATTTCCTGATTTAAATTTAATGTTTTCTTTTTAAAAATAATCCTATTTAATAACAAATGGATATCAACTGATCATCAACAAGTTTAGAAAGCAGGGACAAATAACTGGTTTCCAGACTGAAATTGATAAATTTATGGAGGAGATGATATGATAAGACTGCCTACAATGGCATGTAATCCATCTGTGACTGCTAGTAGCAAATATCCTCAATGGCCGAAGATGAGACACTAGACAGGGAGAGCACTGAGTTACTACTGAGAATTCTTTGCAAGGTGTCTGACTAGTAGGGTCTTGCTGACATACTCAGGGTCCAACTGATGGCCATATTTGGGATTAGGAAAGAAGTTTCTCCCAGGTCAGATTAGCAGAGACCGGGGGGGGGGGAGGGTTGTTCTCCTCTGCAGCATGGGTCACTTAAACTAGAGTAAATGGTGGATTCCCTCTAACTTAAAGTCTTCAGATCATGATTTGAGACTACAGTAACTCAGCCAAAAGAGTGAGTGAGGTTCTGTGGCTTGCAATGTGCACGAGATCAGACTAGATCAGTGGTTCCCAAACTTTAACAACCAGCGAACCCCTTTCACTAAAATGTCAAGTCTCATGAACCCCCTCCTAAAAATGATTATTTCCAGGGATTTTGTATAAATAATAAAAGCAGTGATCTTGGAAATATACAATTTATTTTTATGATGTGCTTATTACACACTTTATTATTATTTATCATTACATTATGAAAATAACAACACTCTTCCAAAATCTCTCATTCATAGCTTGTATCACTTTGAATAAGCCTGTTATAACGCAAGGCTCCTATGTTTCATGAAAGAGTATCAGATGTGAAACAGCATGAAGGTATTTAATAAGCCAATTCAGAGAGTTACTCCTACACAAGCATTCAGGTCTTGAGCAGTCCGGGCAAACAACACACTTTACAACAAAGCTTAAATTTGTTCTTCATAATAATTTTTAAAACAATACTAGCTGCCTATTTAATTTTAAGAACAGCAAAAAATATCCACCTCCCTTTCCATTTCTTATAATAGTCTTGAAGTTCAAATCTCCTCACTGTGATAGAGATGCTTGTTTTGATCTGCTTAACTCTTGGAAGTCCAGGAGCTCCGGGCTGCTGGCCCTGTGCTGCCCGGAATTCCTAGGGACAGCTCTGTCTAACATTCAGGATTTTTTTCTCCGAGAACCCCCTGTAACATTTCATGAACCCCCGGGGGTTCACGAACCAAAGTTTGGGAACCACTGGACTAGATTATCATGATGGTCCCTTCTGGTCTTAAAGTCTATGAAGATCTTAAAAATTAAATTTCAAATTATGACAACCTATCCTAAGGCTTAAAAAATTATAATCTATTAAAATCATTTTTTAAAAAAACTGCTGAAATTAAGATAAAAATTCAGGACGAGGATAATGATGTATACCTGAAACTTATAACATGGGTATAAAGTGCTCCATTTATCAATGTATATCTTTTGACCACAAACTTAGGGACTCCAGGAAGAAAAATGTTGCTGAAATTGTAAAATACTTCAGTAACTACCACTTTTCTTTAGTTTCACTTAAAAAAGAAGGATGATCAAAACGAGTTCTCCCCCAACATGTACAACTGAATTCAGTGGGTGATTGTTTTGAGCTATTTATTCAAGACTGGCCTATCCCAGTGACAATTTTTGTAGAAAATGATGACAAAATAAATGGAATTATCACAGCCAAAGCAGTCGAGATTGTACTGAGGAGAAACAGATGACATGCTTAAAATACTGTGAATGATTTCTATAGCTTTGCACAAACTGCAGAAGAATAAGAAGTTGCTCTATTGCTGATGCTGTTGAAATTTGAAAAGAACCTCAACAAACACTGGAAAAGTACCCAACAAGAAAGTTAAACTGCTGGTAGTGAAGAAGTGAATGGATCAAGCACATAGTCCACCTCATTTATTAGTCAATCTTCACAAAACAAACCACCAGGGTAAACATCTGACTGCTGAAAAGAAGGATATTGTTATGTCATGGACATCAAAATCAGACATCAACCATGCCAACCATAATAAATTGCAGGGTTAAAGGGTGAATTACTCAAGCAGGATACGTTTTGCTGCTGAAGTTTTTTTTAAAAAAAAAAGTCAAACCATTCAAATGGGGGAAGTCCCTGCTTAAGCTTCTGGAACAACTTTTGACAGCAAAACCTCTTGTGCAGATGGTGAGAGAATATTTTATTCATTTGGAATAGTGAGACATCCTGACACCCCAACAATCAAGATCATCATGTTATTAGGATATGTTTTGTACAAAGTATGCCTGTGAGGTATCAGTCTAAAAGACTTGATCTGCTAGACATTAATATCCCATTGGACTGCATTATCATCATATGTAAAATTATGAAGTTTGTATGTATGTGTTACTGAAACATGTGAGGTTGAAAGCACCCACAAGCCGCCTTTTAGTTACATCAGTAAAAAAGGCCAAACAATATTAATGACATATTGAGGAAATGCACAGAAGGATTACCCCAGGACCTGTGTACAACAGAAACCGCTCAGAGAGAACACAACACAATGGAAACTGTTTGACCCAGATCACAGCAAAAGAGCTTTCCAGCAAGTGAGAAGAAGATATAAAAGGGGGACCTCACTCCCACTGCAACAGCACACCTGGAAACATCTGAGACGCAAGCACTGAACTGTGGGAAGTAACTGTCCCAGGCTAGAAGGATCTTTAGCCTGTGTATGAAAACCTGGGAAAGCCAAGGCAACTTGTGCCTTAAGAGTCTGCTGGCCTGTTTATCACTCAGGGTGAGAATTTGCTAATTTATATCCTACTTATCTAGTGTATTAAGCTCAGTTTGCAGTTTTTGTTTATTTACTACGGTAATCTGCTTTGATCTGTTGGCAATCCTTTATAACCTCTTAAAAATATACCTCTTGTACGTAATAAACTTGTTTTTGTTTTAAACCCAGTTTTTGTAATTCATAACTGGGGGGCGAGGGAAGCTGTGCATCTCTCTCCACAGTGAGGGAGAGGGCACATTTCAATTAGCGTACACTGTATAGTTCTGGTACAGAGCAAGACAATATAATTTTGGGTTTACTCTCCAGGGGCAGTGCTGGGCAATTCCTTAACTGAAAACCTTCCTAAACAGTACTGATTTCAGTGCCCCAGGGCGGGGAGCAACTCAACACAACTAGTTCATCCAAAATTGAAAAACTGAGTGGGAGGAGAAACAGCAGGAAAATTTGTTTTCCTCTTCTTATCTAGGAAAAAAAGTGAGGTGGGAGAGGATGAGATCTGTTAGCTGTAGAAATTTGAAAAATATGATGGCTAGAGACAATTAGTTCAATTAATTAACTACAGTTAATAATTCCTTTCTTTTAGAATCTGAAAGTTTTATATTTAAAAACTATGCAATTATTTAAATGCATATGCCTATGTGTAGAGTGTATCCTCTTCGTTAACAAGTAGTACCAAATTTATAGTAAAGGCTACATTTAGTTGCAAATAAACATGTTTAAATGGTTATACCAACCAATGAGAATGAATCTCTCATTTGAAAGATAACTAAGAAGTACAAATGCAAAACAAGATTAAAATGTATTTAAATAAGATTTCGTTGCTGATTTAAATCAATCCACCCTGTAGCTTCAACAGAAAATGATGAGAGGACAGATCTCATCCTTCAAAAAAAGGAGGAGACATTTAACCTTGTCCTTTTGTGAAAAGTCATTTTTCCCCCTCCTCATGCAGAGAATTTTATTTGGATTTAAATGAAATAGCATAAAATGTTTCTCCCAGACTCTGGGAACCCTTCCCTTCAATTAAAAAAAAAAAAAAAAAAAAAAAGGCAATACGAAAAAGATATACAAAAAATCAGAACAGCGGCATATTTTGTCCCCTTCCTTCCTTCCCTCCCTCTCTCCTTCCCATCCTGGCAAATGATGTCCTGACCTCAGTTATTCACATCTTTGTCACCTCTTGACCTGTCTACAACAGTGCAATGTACTTGGAAATGTAGCCATTAGCTCTTAGGAAACTCCAACTGGTACAGAACATTACAGCAGGAATCTCCTCAGGAATACTAATTAGTACTGCAAAAACATCATCCTTGTCTCCACTCCCTACAATGGGTTCTCATAGACTGAATATCAAATCAAGTTGAAGGCCTCAGTCCTTACTTCAAGGTGCTCAATAGTCTGAGTCCAGGAAATCTGGGAGATGGACGAAAGCTCCAGGATGAAGACAGTGTTTGACAACTTTGCTCCTTTGGCACAACAGAATTGTCTACATTAAAGGATGAAACTCATCTATGCAGGAGATGGAGCTTTCTCAGGGACAGTCCAAAACTCTGGAACAAACTCCCATAGGAACTAAGGACCATCACAAACCTTACCATCTTTCACTCCAAATGCAAGGCACATTTCTTTGACCTTTCCCTCTCTAACAAAGTTATGGCAACACTATGGCAAATGTATGGCAATCTTACGAAAGAAACATTCCTGAACAAGACACTCCAATACACACCCTTCTCCCATTGGATACAGGATGAGAAAACAAGCACATGATAACTAGTCACATTGCTCAATGCACTATACTCTGGAAGGCACCTAGACAACACAATGATGAGGACAGTATACGAATTTACACAGAACAGAACCGAATTCATTTCTCAATATAAAAGGATGCATCTACACTTCTGTGCCCCTTGCTGGCCAAACATGGCTCTTCAAAGGCCTGCCTTGGTTTCCCCTTCATTCAGGCTCCTCATTAACTTCACAGACACTTGCACCCTTCTTGGGGGTCCAGCTTATTAACACAAAATCAACTCAAAAATAAAGTCTCTTCTGCACTGTCTCACACTGGATGCAGCCCCTTATCCATGAGGTCTACCTTTTTAAAGTTTCTTTCACCCCAGTCCCAAGTCAGGCACAGCCCCTCTTCCCTGAGGGTCTGTCTTCCTATTCTCCCAGCACTTCTTAGAATGGAGTTCGGCTTTCTCTGCAGGTTTTCTTCCCTCTGGCTGATTAAAAAGGCTCCTGAAGGGACCTGATTCTCTGTGGTATTTACAAAGCATCTGCCAACATCCAGCACCTTCCCTGACTGGGTCACCTGACTCAGTCACATGATTTTCATTCTCCCCACTTGGAGAGGTGAGTTAGCTATGTCATAGGTGAACTAAGGCCCATCTCTTCTTAAGCAAACAGCTATCCCGGGACACCAAAATTATGAGTTAGTCCTAGAGGTCTTGAGAATCTTGATTTTGTGTTCTTTATTTATTTTGTGTTCAAGTTTTCAAGAACACTTACAGAATGTCAACGGGAGTTTGTTGCAATAGGCTACAAGAGAGCAATTTTTCTAGAGTTCCATCTCTGCAATCCAGGCTCTTGAAATGACACCTATTTAGAGTGACGTTTAGTAAAAGGGGGGAAACTAGGAGATTTAAAATTGATTTTAACTTCAAAATTGACAAACTTTAGGCTTAGATTGCTCTTCAAGAACTAGGTTCACCAAGTAAAGCAGCACAGGTTGAAGCTATCAAAATGTCACCAAGCTAATTAAAGTATTTTGCTTTCAGCATTTGATTAAATAAAATAAATCAGGTGGAATATTTTCCAACCAATCAAGACCATGCCCTAAATCTTGCTCAAAATTACTGACAGCCAGAGGAAAGGGGTATTATGTGAGGAATACATATACATTACTCTCATTAAGCCTTATTAAATAAAAGTATGAATTACTGTTTTTGTAAGTAAAGTATTAAAAATCAAGGATTAAATCAAATGGATTGTATTAGTCAAGAGATTACTAATAGAGATAAAAGACTTTCTAATCTAAATCACTAGTTAGATTCTAACTGACGTCAATAGTTACCAGAAGTTGTTACTATCAATGCCAATACATAAAGCAAGTTTCTGATCAAATGCAGTTTCCATTGTACAAAATATCCAGATTTTTATACCAGAAAACTCAGAAGAAAGATTAGCAATTAAATGGCATGGCATGGAGACTGACCTACCCCTCTGACTGCTGCAAGTGGTCTCCCAAGAATTGGGTTGAGCCATACATATGTGGAAGCTTCAATTATCTTTGCCTGCACTGTTCTGATTCTGTGGAAGAAAAGGGCACTTGTCTCTAGTGCACACTCTACTTTTTTTGTAAAAGGGATTATATTTTTTAATGAATTATACTATTTTGCATATATGTGGAGCTCTGATGAGAATTAAAAAAAATCAATTTGATTTGTCACAATATTAGCATTACTGTAATATTCTAATGACATTCTAATTCAAACGTCACATCTTGAGTCTGAAAGAATGTATACAGAACATGCTGTTTATCTGGTGTTATTTCTGTTTGTCCATTACAGTCGCTGTATTCTAGAAAGCCTAAAACATGTCTAGTGTCGAACAAATGATTGAGAGTTAGATTGTATAGTCTATTCTATTTGCTATTTTATATTTACTCTGCAATCAAAATAACAGAAGACAATGTTTTCTGCTGAAAATAAAAGGGGAAGGAATCCTATTAATAAGCCTGGAGAATTTACATTTTCAGTGCAAGGCATATGAAAACAAATGTTATTGCATGACAACATTTACAAAAAATGTGCTTGTTTTAGGAATAATTTTATATATTAAATTAAAAACCTCTACAGCTTCTCAAAACAGATTCCTATATTTGCACGTTCCACACTCCATTACATCAAAGCAAAGTGTTCTAAATTTAAATGTTTTATTAGGAAATTCTGCTTTTTACCACCATAAACTGAGTCTATTTTAAGTACAGTGCACTGTAATGTATTTCATGAAAAAACAGAACAATCCACTTTCTGTATGTGATTTTTCTTTTAGGTATGGTACCCTTCCTATTCTGCTCAATCTGCCATCGTCTACATCTCGTCTAGTCTTCCACCTTCCTGCCATTCCTTAACTCTCCCAATCTCATGAAAAATATACTGAATTGGGTAGAAGAGACTAAAGAAACACATGATGTTCTGTTTCCATCCTGCCAGCCAACATACTTGTGCACTGTCAGAATAGCCTATCTCCATTCTCCAAATGTATCAACATAATAATTTGTGAGAGAATAGATGCTGTCTAGATAGATAGGTGGTTAGTGGGATCACAGCACCAAAGTTATTTCAATATCTGA